>KZ505686.1:1194410-1221099 GCA_002844005.1 Limosa lapponica baueri | reverse complement strand
GGAGCCAAGTATAGTATATATATGTAGTCTATAGTATATATATACACATAAATATACACATATTTCTTAAATTTCTATATAGCTATCGGAATAAAAACCCCCAAAGCATGTTTACCTAGAAACTAATTCTCACACTACTGGTGAGGAATTATAGAACGTGAAAATACGAACTGCATATGTGTACGCTAAATTAACATTGCCGGTCAAAAAAAATCTGAATTTGGACACGAGATATAGATACATTCATGTGAGAGCATACTCTGAAAGAACAATAACTTCTTTGCGAAATTGGAGTTGTGTGTGTTATTTAAACCATAAATTCATTGTGGAAAATATTACACTAATCAAAATATCAATATTCATAATATGCAAAATATTACACTATTCTTACAGTTTTATAAACTGTAAGATTTATTACTGATTATCAGACATGGCTAAATAATTTTTATTAAATGGAGTTAAAATTAGATTATATTTTTAAACAAGAAACACTAGCTGTGAGGAAATTAAATATAAAATTAATATTAATTTAGACTAAACCAGCCAAAGCATAAATTATCTAAAATTGCAGGCTGGTTAAGTCAATAGACATCTGTAAGAATGAAATTAAAAACAAAAGAAATAAGAAAATGTTACCAAAGAGCACTTTATCCCTTGTTTCTGACTTCTCACTTCCACAGAGGCACTGCATCTAGAGTCTGTGCTACTACTATACTGTCATAAAAAATTTCTGTTCATATGACTGTATAACAAGGGCTTAAGGAGTAATTTTAAATTTCAAAGAAGCTATACTCAGTTTTAAAATGCCAGTATAAAAAAGAACGTTAGTGCTTTTTCTTACCATAATCAGTAACATAAAACTCATACATTGTTTGACTGGTGCCAGGGGTGATTTCTGGTAAGTCTAATTTGTTATCATGAGCTCTAATGAAGGCTTCAAGTTTGTCTCTACTGTCCAACTCCAGAAGAGCACCTAAACTCCACATTATTGCAAAGCAGAACAATTTATCCAGATGAGATGTAGTTGATAAGCCACCTTCTTCCTTCGATGGAATCAAACCCTCCAGAAGATTAATAGACTGAAAATATTTTAAAATACTACATGTTAATATTACATAACCTCTTTTTATTTTTATACATATATGCACATGCATTATTTATATGTATTCAAACTTTAAATCATAATTTGAAAACCAATATAGGTTGCCAAAGAATACCATAAAATTCCAAACTACAAACTCAAGAAAACAGATTAAAAATATCCATATGAAAGTAGATAGAATTTCCAAAATTACTTAGATAATTTGATCATCAACTATTCTTTGAAATTATGCCTATATAATAAATGTCTTTTAAGAGCTAGGGTAACAGAACAGATTTTTAAGGGATTTTATAATATCTACTGGGATATTCAGAACTCCAAAAGTAGGTGGGGCATAGCCATTTCTTTCCATCTTTAAGCATGGAAGAATTTTCAGCATCTGTTTAATGTATTTATCTTAATTAGGGTCAATTAATGCATCTATCACATTAACTTCTGTTTTGTGTTTAAAAAAAAAAAAAAAGGTTTAAATATCCTATTTTATGATTGCTTCACTTTGTTTCCAAGGATATCCAATAACTTGCTCTGCTAGTTTTGAATGGGACAGTTATTTTTTTCCATATTAGCTTCTATGGGACTATGTTTTGCATTTGTGCTGAAAACAGTGTTGATAATACATGGATGTTTTTGTTACAGAATCAAGGTCTCTTCTGCTTCTCACCCCACCCCACCACTGAGTAGGCCAGGGGTGCACAAGAAGTTGTATCCCACAGATACAGCTGGGACAGCTGACCATAACTGACCAAAAAGATATTCCATACCATATGACATAGTGCTCAGCAGATAAAGCTGGGGGAAGAAGGAGGAAGGGGTGGATATTCCCCTTCCATTACACGTGATGGAGCCCTGCTTTCCTGGAGATGGCTGAACACCTGCCTGCCGATGGGAAGTGGTCAATGAATTCATTGTTTTGCTATGCTTGATTGCGTGGCTTTTGATTTACTAATTAAAATGTCTTTACCCTTATCTTTTTCTCACTTTTGCTCTTCCAATTCTCTCCCCCATCCCACAGGGGGAGAGTGAGTAGCTGTGCGGTGCTTAGTTGCTGGCTGGTGTTAAACCATGACGCTTGCTATCTATAATTGTCACTCATGACACATGTTTGAGTGTCTTAGATAACATGACTCATATTCCCTTTCTATACAAGGCAGTGTCAAACACACTGTTTCAAAATATGCCTTTTTAACAGTGAAGGAAACTTTTAATCAGCTCTTAGAATTTGTATTCTTTATGATGTCTTGGATCTCATACTTGAAGTGGGAAGTAATGAAGCCCTATACAGTTTTTATGCACCCTACCTAAATGACAGAAATAGTTAGAATACTTTTGATTACTTTAAAATTCAGTTTAAAAAAAGGATTAATCAGCATTAATTACACTTTACAACATTAAAATAATGGCACTTCTTTTCTTTGGAAGACAGTTTATCTAATTATTTCCAGGACAGTCTGTGTCCCAGTTTATCTGAACAAAATCTTTTTGTTCCCCCAAATACAAGATCAAGTTCAAAATTTCCCATGATGCTCTGGGTCTCAGCAATATTCTGTAACAAGTTTTTGGAGAAAGAAAACAGAAAAAATTAAACTGACTTATAAAACCACACAAATGGTTGCAACAAATCAGATGAAAACTTCAGCTTGCCCAGCATCTCATCTGCAATAGTGACCAAAAGTGAACACTTAGAGAAGAGTAAAAACAAAGAAAAAACTCTCTTGGCTTGTGGTGGTACTGGGGCTGGTACTTCCTGCTGGTACTCTCTTCAGCTTGGGGCTTTCTGAACCAAATACACTTTCCTGTGTTTAGTAATCCTGCATGGATTTTTCCACCCTGAAAATACTAAGACTGGTCTTGAGCCTACATAAACTTTTATCATCTATAACACCCTTTGGCAATATGTTCTATAGGTCTGCTATTTGTGGCATTGAACAGTTTGTTTTTTCCCTGGGTAAACCCCTTCATGCTTATCTTCACTGAATTTCATTTGCCATTTTATTACCTATTTATGCAGTCTCATAAAGTCTGTCTACAGTTCTTCATGGTTAGCTGTTTTGTCCTTAGTACCCTGAATAATTTAGAATCATCAGTAAACTTCTTCACCTAAAACTTTTCCAAATTCTTTATGAACATTTTGAACAGCATTGGTCCCGGAAAAGGTACCTCAGGATTAGTGGTAACCTCTGTTCTTCCTAAAAACTGGTACTCCAATCACACATTTCCTGTCTTCTAATTAGTTATTTATCTAGAAATGAACCTCGCATCTCCTGCTATGACTGCTTAGCTTCCATGTAAATCCCTGGTAAAGAACTTTGTCAAACACTTTTGTTCCTTCGTGTAGACCACACCAATCAGATCTCCTTTAGCTACAAATTTACTGACTTTTCCAACAGGCTTGTAAGGCAGAATAACCCTAAACAAAAACTGTGTTGAATCTCCTAAAATAAGTTATATTTGTCCACCTAGTGAGGTGGACCAGAGGATGGTAAACAGCCAAATGAAACACATATAAGTAAAAACACCAAAAAAAATATAAATCAGCCAGGAATAATACTAGAATATATACAGTTAGAAAGTCAGTGGAAATTACAAGGAGGAAAGCAAAGGTGAGATCACTTTTTATACAAAACCATTATGAAGTGGTTGTACATTAAAAAACAACTTAAACTGTGAATGCTAACAAATGGCAGATAATTTGGTACATGTGCATGTGTGGGTGAATATCTGAAACTGAACTTTAAAATTCAAGTACAACTCAATTTTGCTATCTGCTAGATGCAACTGTTTTGAGACAGTTATAAATTTTGAAAACACCTGAACTAAACAAAAATGGCATGTCCTGCATCCCACTATTAATAAAAAGGCGTAAGACAGAACCACCAATAAAGAAGCTGATAAGGTACAGTGCTTCTGCACACAGACCATTTATGGCAAAACTGGGATCTTAAGATTCTGGAAAGGAGAGGTGGTGTGGAAAAGAAGGGCTCCCAAAAGAAATGGTCTTGGAAAAAAAGGGGCCCAGAAAGAAGGAGGTGAAGATCCTGGTTGAAGGAAAGATCCTGGAAACATGAGAATATCCTGGAGATCAAAGACGTGCATGTAGACAAATGCTGGAGGATGCCAAGAGATCTTGTCAAGTAATGCCCAATCCTGGTAACCTGCAAGCAGCTGCACAGCACAGAAACCAACATGACTTTTTGCCCTACCTTCCCAGATCAAGAAAGAAATCCTTGCTGGGAAGGGAAATCATCAAGACTAAGTGAATGTAACACTGGAAGGGGGAAGCAAGTGAGGAAGTCAATCTGTGAAATGATCAAGTAGTGTAAAAGCTCTGATTTTACTGGTTCTTAGATAAACCCCAGCATATAGATCCACTAAGGGTTATTTACACTGTTGCACTTATGACAGAAACTTACTAGAGATTTTTATTCACTGGGAGAAACATTCAATACAGGTTAAATCAGGGAAATATGTCCCTTACCTAGCAGTATGAGTAGAACACTGACTTGCTCACACTTCCTACTGAGCCCTAATCAAAAATAACATAGAAGCTTCTAGCCCCCGGAAAAGTCTTTCATGAAGACAGCATCAATTCAGTCAGAGGTTTCACAGGTAACAAATGTAGAAGAAAAAAATATTTCTCTCTAAAAATTTTGTGCATATCATGTCCATCTTGTTTATCATCATAAATTGACAAGTTACATAGTTTCTGCCTATGGGCTTCAATTCTATAGATATCCTAATTCCACTTGATACTGCACAGTTAATCTTTGCAGCATATACTGTGCCTATTAAATTGCAGCAAAGAACTTCAAACTGTTGAAAATCTTAAGCTAAATCCTTAATGAACAGTGAAGAGATACTGGTTGTAAATTGACTAGTTTAATATAAAATTGAAGTGTTATCCCAAATATTATCTTGTCTACCCTCTTATTCAAAGGCACTAATGCATTTGTTATGAGAGTGCCCTTATAAAACTGAGATTACATGAACAAGTAGCAAAGTCTGGAGACTTAGAATCTGCAGATTACAACAGACAAACAAATCAGCTGGAGACATGCAGTATAGGACCGTCAGTCTTGCAAGACCTGCCAAACACATAATTTTATTATTAATAAATCATTAATAAAGTTTGGACTCCACTCAAGGTGGTATTGCAATTGCTAGAAAGGGACAGGCAAAAATTATTACATTGACCTTGGAAGAGCTGACTGACAGAATCACAGCTATTACATCTCAAGATAAAGAGATAATTAGAAATATTCTTCACTCTTTCTGCTGATGTTACCAGTAGGGTTAGACTGACCCTTACCAGAATTCATTTGGTATTAAAAGAACTGGAATGAAATCACTAGCTTATTAGAGACATGCTTCTGAAAACTTACTGAGGTCTGCAAATACCAGTCAACAGAAGACTAGCCTACCTATGAAACAATAAAGAGAGCAAATTTTTCTTCTGCACCTTAGAGAGGTTCCTCTTATATTGCCTAGGAAACAAATATTGAGTTTGAGGTTTTCTTTGTTAGGAAAGAACCTTTTCAAATTAAATGTTATTGCTATCAAATGTTCTCTTTGCTATTTCTGCATGTTTACTATAGTCAGTCAATTCATACAGACTTACACAGTATCTGTTTTACCTGCATAATGTAGTTACATTCCAGAAGTTCCATTTTTGGATTAAGGTTTAGTTTCATATAGGTATATGCTGGTTCAAAGATTCTATCATACAAACTTTGTAAAACTTCAGCTTCTTCAGAAGAACGCTTTTTCAGCCATGCCTGAAAAACATCCACAATGTTTTTTGGTCTAAAATACATAACAAGGTAAAGGTAGGAGTAGCCAGCAATGATAATCTTACTTGCAATATTGGTCTCCAGCTGAGTGCAGAAGAACTGATGTAGACCATACCCATTCGAGAAACTGTTGCTGGAGAGGCATTCTCAATGTTGTGGACCTCAAATAACAGTTTACACGTAGGAGACATAGGAATTCGATCTCCATTTGCTAGAGTAAGAGTCTTGTTATCATCCAAAACTGAATTTAGATTCTCAATCCAGATTGCATCTACAGGACCATCTAAAATCAGAAACACATTTTCACCTGGAAAAATAATCAGAAGAGATATAGTTCATATCACCACGCTGAAAGAACATGAAAATACATTTACAAAAGATGGTCTAGAACTTAAATAATGTATAAAAACATACTTTATCTGTTGTAGTTTCTGCCATCTCCATGGATGCTCATTACTGTATAAATTGCATACTTAGTTAAGGAATTATTTTTGAAACAATTAGCAAATGAGGGCAATCTGTGGTGATATTACCTTAGCTACCAGATAGATACCATGCCACAATCTCACCCCCCCCTCCTCAACAGGACAGAGCGAGAAAATACAGTGAAAATGCTTGTGAGTTGAGGTAAACACAGGGAGATCACTTACCAACTACTGTCATGGGCAAAACAGGCTTGACTTGGGAAAAATGAAGTTATTGCAAATTAACATAGACTTGGATGATGAGAAACAAAGACAAAAACCATAAAATACCTTTTCCCCATCCCCTTTTCTTTCTCCAGACTCAATTTCTTCCTTTCCAACCTAATCTAACTTTCTGCTTCCTCCACCCACCACTCCCTTCCTGAGCAGCACAGGGGAGAATTTAGCATTTTGTCACTAAAATAAGAGTTCTTTGGGCAACTAAACAAAAGGTGTTGAATATTCACATAACCCATTTAAGTTAATTAAAACTATCACTACTCATCAATTCTGAAAATTTAATTGTTTTTCTTTTATTTTGAAACATAGATGAAAATGCCTAAATTTTGGAAATCAAATTTAAAAATTCTGGCTTTATTTTGAACATAGACAATTTCCAACAGAGAAAATATAGACATTTCCAATATAGAAAATTCAACTTTCTTTTAAAAAGAATTTCCTTCTAGGAAGGTTCCCTCAAAGAATTCCCTTTCTCTAATATAAACATTTTTATTTTTTCAGATACAACTGATCACCGTGAAAAGGAATTTCAGTATTCCAATCCTAAAATAACAAAATATAGGTAATCAACATATGAAAAACCATGGAAAAAGCATTATTTTAAAGTTTTTCCAATTACCACAAGTAAATTTAAATTATAGCTTATCAGCTTCCAACTAACACATCTGCACTGTAGAATTGAAGTGGCAAGGAAACGAACAATTTTTTTAATGTAGAAATACTAGTAAAAGAATAAATTTTTAAACTGATGCCCTTTCTTGAGAAGTAAACTATTACCTCATCTATGTTCTCTATAGTTTCTCTCAAGAGGGAACTTTACCACATTTGCAAATTCAAGATGCTTTTTTCAACATATCATTCAAGAGGTATTTTTATGAGACCACTCACAAAGTATTTACTTACCCTTTTTAGCTTTCAGTGTTTTCCTCCACAGTGTAGAAAATATTCCATCTGTCCAATCATTAGTTGCAGCATCGAGTTTTCCAAACATTTGAGGAGCAGTAATAGCTTTGGGGTTCATACGCATTTCTCTATGAGGCTGGCCACATTCTGTTAGAGCTCTCATTAACATAGTTATGACCATTGTTTTACCAGATCCACTAGGTCCAAGTGTCATTAACCCATGACGTACTAGAGAAGTTTCGTACAACTATTAAAAAAAAAACAACCCAAACAAAATATTTTAAGAAATATATGCTTTTGAAAGATTTTTGCTTGCATTTAATACATTTGATATTGATTATAAATTTATTAGCCATACAAATTATATGCTCAGAATTGAAATTAGCATATGTTTGCTGATTTTTATTGTTTTGTGGAATACCACATACTTTCACATCCTAATCTTCTAAGCACCAAGCACGTTTACTAACAAACAGTTTAGGGAACTAAATCTTGCTAAACTTTTCAAAGCAACTGAAAATAATTTCACCAGAATCTAAAAAGGATTTTCTGTATTATTCAAAAAGAAAAATGCATAGTAGCAACACATTAATGCAACAGAAGAATGAATAATTAACAGAGTGCTAAAACACCTGATCATATGAAATAAACATAGGAACCACACTTCCTACAGGATTGCGGATGGGTTTTGGTTCAGGACAGTTCTTTATTAAATTTTCTATTTTTCTTTTAGTATTAGCTTTAGGCTTGCTATGGAAGCAGCAGCATCTGCGTACACAAGTAGCTCCTTTTGGAGCACCTGAAAGGAACAAAAGTGGTAGTCTTCCTGTGTGACAGAACCTTGAAAGGAGAAACATATATAACTGCTTCCTCTGCAAGCTGAATAAAGGCTTTTATCAGTCCAGGAGGAAGATCTACAGGCACCAAAAATCTAAACTACAATCAAGTCCACTATGAACTTGACAATTTCAAACTTCTTATTCCCAGTGGAAATGGAATTTGTTAAGGCACAAGCAATCTTCCTATGACCAGTTTGGCAACCAGAAATACTAAGCCATGAATAAAATAGTGAACATGGCTTTAAACAGGATGCTCAAAAGTGTTTTCTCCCATACAAAAATTCTGCTGGTCAGTAGTGTGAAGCTGTGAGAAGGACAATATAGAACCAGCATGCAGAATGTGGAGGAAAACCTTCTGTAAATTTGGTGGAGCCTGAGCAGAACCATAAATAGATCTCTGGTTTGATGACAGAAACATGATATTTTAGTTGCTGTGAAGTAACATTAGGCAGAATGTTGCACTTTGTAAAATATTTTAATGCACTGTAACCATCGTTCTCATTCAACAAATCATGTGGCAGTTTTGTTTTTTAAGCAAGACAAGTTTGGAAGTTTTCAGAAATCTGGCAATAAGTACAAAGGTCACAGTGCCTTTCTTGGTTTACATCTAGCTTCTTTAAAGATACTTAGATTGTAAGAGCCAGTGTAGTTTCTAATTTAAGACTGTACAGCCAATGAACAAGCTTAGCACTTCGAGGCCTGTCGTTTCAGAAAGTCTCTATTCTGAGATTGTATTTCAAGAAGATGCAAACCATATTTCCATAGGGTAAAATGTTTAAAGTGTCAGTTGTTGTAGCTACACTGTCATCTTGGCAATCAGCAAAATTACAAATAAATGCCTGTACAGCAATAGAGTTTTCAGCCATTAGAAATGGTAAAGGTTATTAGTCTTTACCATTAACAGTGTTTAACAATCATCCAAAAAGTAGGGATAAGTAAAATATAAAAATTAGAAGACAGCATAATTCTGGCTGACAAATTTTACAAAGCAGAATTCAATTTCATCAATTAATGGAATTTAAAATAAATAAATAATCAATTTCACTAATTCAGGCTACAAGTTCAATTTCAATGAGAAATACAGCCAATAAAGTAAAGCTGATCACTGTTTAAAGCATCATATTAGGAGATACAGTGTTCACATCTTGTTGCCGGCATGCAGAAAAAAACCAAGAATCAGAGAACACAGAAAACCAACAAAGTTTAAAACATGTTCAAAACCATCATTATCATCAATAATTAAAGTGTGTCCTCAAAAAAGAGTAGAACAAAAAGACAGAAGAGCAACAATGCTCTAGTTACCTTTCCAGCTTGTCAATTTATAATTTTTTAGTGATTGTCTAATTATTTATTTCTTGAGTTGTTAGTCTGCTCCATTTGTAAAGTTTGCTCTTTAAAGAAGAACATGTACAGGGAAGTGTGTCGGCATAGAGATCAACAGAACATGAGTTAACTGTCTTTAATAATATATTTAGTTTCAAACATGATCGCATGTCAGAAATACAACTGCCAGCCATTTAAATGTTATGTTGGAGTACAGATCCCAAAAGCCATTTAAGAACCTTTTTTCCTTTATATTAAATAACTACATATTCATTAATCAACAACACATCATAAAGATTATCTACCACAATCCAAAATTACAGTTTAATCATTAAATCATTAGTTTACTAAACATAATGTCTTACAAATATTCTGAAGTCAAAACAATTTCTTGCAATACCTTCACAATTTTCTCTCTTTTGCTTTTCAATGAGAACACACCCCAGGTACAAAAAGCTTGCAACACAATGTAAACAAAACATATTACACTGCTGGCAAGCTGCCAGTGCCCAGAGTCTATTTCTGTACTGAGAAATAAGCATTATTCATGTCAAAAGGAAGAAATTTTTTTGTTTTATGTAAACAACATTGTTTGCAACAACTTTTTGCTACATAGTCTCTCAGATTTTATGTGTTTTCTTACTCATTTTTACTAAAAATCTTGCATGCAGGTAACAGAGGGATACATATTGCACTTAGGTGGGGTCTTTTCACAGTAGTCAGGTGGCTAATGTACTTCAGAAGGATGCTTGCTCACATCCTTTGTAGCCTAGAAAGCCTCTAAATCTCTTTATAGCTTTAATCTTCCAAGCACGCATGTCCTTGAGAGAAACAATTCCCTTTGTATGAGTGTTGTTCTTGTTACTGACACTATTTTTGGTTCTTCCATTTTATAGTACCTACATGCATGTTCACTTGCATGCTTTACCTCGTTATAGGTTTCCATAAGCTTGTCATAGCATATGCTAAGACATATATGCTCTATACATTCTTAAACTCTTTCAACTCAATAGAGATAAACTGGATGATTTACTAACCAGTGTATAGGTTCTCAAAACTTATGTGAGAAAAACCTTTGTTTCTTACAGTGTCTGCTTAAACTCATCATGAAGACTCTTCTTCATTACAGAAAACACATTTAAGTCAGAAATAGATACCTCTTGTGGTTTTCTTTGCCCTTCTTCCCTACTCAGCAGGAGTGTTGCCCTGTCTAAGTTTCTTCTCGCTCTTTATTTACTCTTTTGCCTTCAAAATGCCTCCCAATCATTCTTATGCCCTACTGTCCCTACTCTAGTCTAAGAAACTCACGTTACAGACCCATGTACGCACTTTGCTGCTTCATTCAGATAACTTGGACGGACTACCACATCTGGCAAAGGCTGGGGTAACAGCATGCTTTAAGGCTTTTTTTTTTAATTCTTCTGGATGATTTAAAGAAATAAAAATGTAAGGCCCTTGAAATAGTCTTCCTTAGTGTGGTGTACACACAACCTTTATTTCTTCCCATATCAGAAGCACAGGTCTTTGAGTGAGACAGTGGTTTAGCTACTAACATGGTGTTCTGATTCCTATTAAAACTGTTTTGGAAAAAAAAAAAGCTTTACCTGAACAAGCTTAAGATTCCATGGTGGATGATTAATCAATCCTGCCTCTTCAACCTGATTAGCTACTGCAGTCTGAAGCTCAGCATAGGTACTAGTGTCCAACTGTAATCCCGGAAACAGATCATTGATAAGACTGAGAAACAAAGGCTCATCTTCATCTATCTGAAAACAAAAAAAAGTTATTAAATGCTTAAAGCATGGTTATCCAAAGAATGTTCTCAAACCAAAATTAATTTATATTCTAAAATAATAAACTGTAAGGAAATATTTTCTAATTACAGATCCTTATGTTCATAAGGACAGCCAGCCAATAGGACAGCTCACTACAAAAATAGCACTTTGAAAGTGTCATCCATATGTCATGTGAGAAATAAATTCAAAATTGAAAGAAATTTCCCTTTGAGTAGACACTGGAACCTACTTGTAAAATTGATTTGTAAAACATTTGCAGGATATATTGGAAGGAACATCCTATCTGGAAAGAAATCTTTAGAAGTCTAATTTAGTGGATACTCAAATTATTCAGTTACAGTACAGAGTCAGTCTGTACACAAGTCAGTACATAAAATATCACACCCACAGCTAAGCCACTATTAACCTGTTTGAAACTTTGCACACTGAGCACTGTTTACAAGTCTACTACACTGTCAGTGCTATTTAATGATAACAAGATGATTACCATGTTTCAGTTTTTAAACAAAAAGATGTTTGAAATTTTTTCTAATCTTCTACAAAACCCCGTGATACATCTAGTAGATTTGCCTACACATGGTACTAAAATATTAAATTAGATTCTCACCAGCTTAGAAAGATTCATATCTCTTAGCCCTCGCATAACAATACTTAATTCGCTTTCATTTGGCCTGGACCTCTTCTGAGATCCGAGAGTCCTCAGTACTGAAAGGATATTCCTCAGACCAAAGTCATAATGAACCTAGAGTGGAAAAAGGCTTATGCACCAGTAACAAGTTCTCTACCTTTATTTCATCAGTATATCAAACCTTACTTGCATATGGCATAGTATAGTTGCCCTGCCTGGAAAAGGTAGCTAAAATAGGAATCGTTGCTGTTGTTGAGGAATTATTCTATCAAAATAAATGAAAGATAATAAGGTTACTTTCAGGAAAGAGGGAGGAGGTTATGTGTTTTTTCTTTTCTAATTTAAAATTAATTGACTTAAGCATTCACAATGCCACTTAGCAATTATTTTATAGCTTTCTATAGCAGGGTTCTAAAAAAAATAGAAGTTCTATTCCAGACTCGGTCTTTCTAACTGAGGCAGTTTAAAGCCAAGACCTCAGATCAAAGCTGTGCTACGGGAAAAAGGGCAACTTAAATCTAACTTGAGATGTTCCTCCTGTGGTTTCCAACTACTTTCTCTAGTCCTAGATAATTCTTACAGAATAATGACAGAACTGGGTTAATTTTTACCTAGCTGCCATGTTTAGGCAGAGAATCTCATGCACTTGCAACTACAACCTGTGATTCTTTAACAATTAAACAAATGTATGTGTGTGCGACTACATATACATGAATTAACACGATTACTTGTTCAAAAATTTTAGAGAGATATTTGTTTGAATTATATTTAAACTACTTCAGTATTTTGTAGAAAGCATAAAAGAGACACTTCAAAAACAATCTGCACAACCCAAAACCTAAGGGGTTGTATTGTGTAAATGTGAAGACAAAGAGGAAGGGAATACATAACACTACCTGCTTAGTGAGCTGCTCCTCACAAAGTTGATAAAGAACAAAGAATTTCTGAGACAAGAACACATTATCAATAAATCCGTAACTTGCAAGCTTAACTCTTATAATTATCTGAAATACAATTTTTTTTTAGAAATTTCATTAATTTTTCTGAAGAAAGGTAAGCAAAGTAAAATAATTTTTTTTTCCAGTTCAGTCAATAACTGTACCTGTTTATCTGGAACCATCATTGCAACACTTCTAAACTGCATTTTGAGATTTTCTGGTAGTTCTTGGCGTCCAGCATATCCAGGATTCTATATAAGAAAACATACTGCATTATTATTTACAACAGTCAAAAAAAAAAAATCTTTCTTATTGTTCAATAAATTTATCCATAAATAGCTAGATCTGTTGAGAGTTAGAACTCTTGTCTACTAATGATTAGAGTGTGTAGAAAAAACTGCAACCATAAGTACAAATTTAATAACCTATGCATAATTTCCAGAGTAATAACTGAATTTCTTTATCATAACAAGCCAGCATTTAGAATTTTA
The DNA here is from genome assembly GCA_002844005.1 of Limosa lapponica baueri. Classification (NCBI taxonomy): domain Eukaryota; kingdom Metazoa; phylum Chordata; class Aves; order Charadriiformes; family Scolopacidae; genus Limosa; species Limosa lapponica. The sequence goes on along the minus strand of KZ505686.1, from coordinate 1,207,588 downwards.
AAATTTCATGGAATACTATCCAGTTGTTTGATTTCTTCTAGTGTATTTGCAACAAGAATAAACTTTTCATTACCATTTTGCAGAAGAGATAGGTTTGGTAACATACTAACAATTCAGTGTCTAACAAGAGACAAAATAATAAAAAGATAATAATAATAAAAAAGGATAACAAGCACTCTACAGTGAAGAAACATTAGGATGCCCTTCTCTATTTCTTGTGTCTAAATGCTAGCCCTAAAGTACAGAATCTCACTGAATAGCTTGTGAGTGAATCCTAGCCACTGAAGTCAGAATCATATAACATATTGCGATTATCTTTAAGTGGCAGAACTGTTTTTAATATCAGCTCAAGAATACCCAGAGAATATTTTGTAATGACACAGTAAATATAACATTGCCAAAATTAAAACATGAAAACTTTACAACAAAATCATATGAAAGTGAATTTTAATGACCAAGAAAGTTTGACTAACAACATTTCTGGAAACTTGCTGCAAACATGAAGAATAACTTATAACAGGTGACATGAAGAAATTAGAAACAGTCAAAAGACATTTATTTATGACCTCTTCAGTTATCATCCTCCACTTGAACATGCAGATGAAGATTTTAATTTCCATAAAGTCATCTTGGATTGTCATCTGCCTTGGCATTAGGAAATATATACTATGAAATACCCTGCCCATGAGAGTACATGAGGAATAATTGCTATGAAGCCACACGAACCCTATGGCAAAAAGACAGCATACTCTTAAAGCCAATATTCTAAAGCGAGGAGTTTGTATTTCTCCCTTGGGTAACGGCTGGTATCTGGTTTAAAATTATACATACTGCCTTGTATATCTTTTTTGCACAGATTATCCATTCAGTTATGGGACCTAATTTTGATCTATATACACCGCAGCTTTTTTTCCAGGTAGTCATTATAAGAAAGGGAAAAATGTATCTCAAATACCACCCATAAAAAACTTCATGATATAAGAAGCACAGTTCTGTCATACTGTCTGCACTGACTCCAGAATTGATGCACAAAGCAGAATGGGCCCCTTTGCCACAAAAGGACACAAGTGGACATCCAGCATTGTATTTACCAGTTTAGACACATCCTGTATCAACAAATGCAAGGATCTGATAATTTTTTGCACAGGATTTGAAAAGACTTGTTGTCACCACAATACAAGGATGGTGGTTTATTCCAGAATCACCATACTTGTCTTCTGTAAATCAGCTTGAAGAATTCTTTTATATATATAAAGTACTCATTAGACAAGACGTGTGCCCTTGAAAAATCTTTCATGTATCTCCTGCTATAAGCGAATGTTCTTTTTTTATCCTTACAGTATTTTTCTCACTAATACTGTAAAAGCATTTCAAGCTAAGGTTGTAAAACATATTAGTGTTTCAGTCCTTCCAGTCCTTATTCATGAATAATCAGTTTATTTATGATTCCAGTAGTTTTGTCTAATTCTATAGCAACAGCATCACTTAATAAAATCAGTTATTTTCACCTTGCCATTTAATTAACTTGTATACAGTATAATTTGTCACTTCTCCAGAGTTATTATTTCATTTACCATTGTCAGGAAAATTCCAAACTCTGGATTTAAATCTACACAGTCTCCATCAGAAAAAATGAACTGCTTTTTTCTTTCTTTTCTTGCTGTTAAAATAATATAGATTTGTTGTGCTGCTACTGACAAGACAGGCAACTCAATTCGGTTGAATTCATCAAAACATCCCCAAGATCCTGACTGCGCAAGACCTAAAACAGAGACAGAAAAATTTATTAACTATTCTGCATGCATATTTCAGACATCTGAACTAGATGCCTTTTCCTTCAAATAATTAAATAAGATTAGTTTTATTTATTGCCCTGTGGCCAAGACCTATCTTCCTTGAGTCCACATGACTACTTCCAGATCAATCTGAATTAATATTAGTTGATTTATAGAAAATGCTTAAAAGTGAATCAATATCAAAAAAAATCTTTTGGTATCTTGGAGCATTTGGCAGATCTTTCATACAGAGCTTTCTGCGACTGTAGCATTTATTGTAAAGCAGCAATTCAATTATTTGCAAAAAGCTGTATTGTAAATCTAAAAAAAATAAAAATAAGTGAATTAGAGCCATAAAGGCCACAAATGTTACAACAAGAACATCCCAAGCTTTTTATTTTCTTTTGGGTCGTCCAGCCTTCACAATGCATTGAAATTACTTTCTACTTGCATTTTATAAATAATAAAGATTAAAATTAAAACTTCTTTTTTAAATAACTAGGAGTTTAACTAAAATTCTGAATCTCACAAGGAAGAAAACATTAATCTTGGACCATATATCTCTATGTATAAGAATTACCATTTTAAGTTCACACTAAACTACAAGTTTTTTATGTAACAGCACCGGATATTAACAACATGCTCTGTGTGAATTTGTCTATGGAAGAAAGAGAGGAAGACAGAGAAAGAAAATTAAATGGAAAGAGAAATCTAGAAGCACTATATTAATAACAATAACATTTTCATAAAAGATCAATTTCACAGTTGCCAAATTTCAGTCTGGAAAAGTAACAAGTATTTAGTAGCAGCTAAGAGAATTGTTGTTCCTTTAGGAACATTTTATGAGAAAATTTGTACCAGCATTTTTTTCCAAATGATATTAAAATACAAGTAGGCAGTAGTTTTCTTTCATGCATACTGAAAGATAGCTATTTAAAAGTGAAAAATTTATCCAATTAATTCAGGGTATATTATTGTTACGCGCTTAAGATTAGATCAATTTAAAGGGATTCTGTCATGTACTCAAAGATTTTTTTAAAATTTGAATAGCTTGACTTTCAAAGAGGCAATATTTTTATAAACCCACAGCTTTTTTCACTTTCATGGCACAATTATTTGCTTGCTAAAAAAAATAAATTAGTAGTTTCACAGCTTGCTTCTCAATACATACAATAGCATAACTGAAAAATGAGCTGACAAACTTCACCAAAGTTCTAGTCCTTTATCTGGAACAGAGTAACTCCATGTAGCAGTACAGGCTTGGTGCTGACTAGCTACAAAGCAGTTTTGCAGAAAATGACCTGGTGTCTTGCTTAACAACTAATTGAACAGGAATCAGAATTATGTCGTTGTAGCAAAGGAAGCCAGCAGCATATTGGACAAGAGTGTAGCCAGCAGGTTGAGGAAAATCATTGTTTGCCTCTACTCTGCACTTGTCAGATAGCAGCTGGAGTACTGTGTCCAGTACTTGGCTTACCAATAGAGGACAAATATTGATATACTTGGACGAGTCCAACAGATGCCTGCCATGATGGTCAGTGGCTGAAGGACATGACACAGAGTGAAGAGAATGAGAGAACACGATTTGTTGAGCCTGAAGAGAAAGCTGAGGGGAAAGCCCATTGCTAATAGGAGGCACTGAGGAATTGAAGCCAGGCACTTCTCAGAAGTGCAGTGAAAGAAGAGAATGGACACAGGTTTCAATGTGGGAAATTCCAAGTCAATGAAGTATAAAAAAAAATGTTACCATGAGGATGGATGGCCCAGAGGTGTTGTGGCACATCCATCCCTGGAGATACTCAAAACCCAACATAAATAAGGTCCTGAGCAACCTGCTCTAACTGCACCTGATAAATGACCTCTGGAGGTCTCTTCTATCCTACATGAAGTCTTACCTTTGAAAATCCTACCCAAACCTCTGAAGTCCATTTGATCAGAGCAGTTAAAGACTACTACGTATTTTCCCAGAGCCTTTCCCATGTCTTTTGTTGTTTCTGTTTTACCGGTTCCAGCAGGTCCTGCTGGCGCTCCTCCCATGTTCATTCCCAAAGCCTGCGCTAAAGTTATATAGCACCTATAAAAGTTAATTCATATTAATTTATTAAATCATATGAAAGATGTATGTGTATACATATAAGATAACAATGACTTATGCAATATAACCTACAAGCTCTTATGTTGAAATATTACTTCTTCATAAAGCAGTTGATTTCCATGAGTGCAGGAAGTTCAGAGTGGTAAAAGTCACAAAATATCACATTTAAACATTACTTATAAGAGCAAAAATATTTTACCCAGTGTTATCTAGTTTGCTACAAACTGTGAATATTAGACAAGCTAAAAATTTAATGCACACCATATAAAGGAATTAATTGCCATTTTTTTTTTTTGCAGCTATATATATTTCTTTTTGCAACTATAAAGAGCAGATTCTGCTGTTGAATTCTGCTACCTCATCATATTCTGCAGTATCTTAATGTGTATACAGTTCATTAGGTTAGGCTATTTTGTCTGAATCTTCAAGTGTGAAAGAATAAGGATCTATGGCCCCCTCCACCATTATGGGCAGAAAATCTTTACAATTTTAAGAAAAAAACCCTAAGTTTTACCCCCTTTTTTAAGTCTTAAAAAGTTTAGAGTACTAAACTTTTAGTTTAGTTATATGTGAGTTATAGTTACTAAAATCTTAGTTACAATTTCATTCGTGGTAAGGAGTACCAAGAGTAACACAAAGGGATTAAATGACAAAGGTCCTTTACAAATGATGAGGTATCTTCATTGCCAAATCAATTCAACATACTCTGAATGTATTTCTAACTAAAGTATTTCTGGTTTTAATCCATAATTGAACAAAGTTTAATAACTAACTAGTTCCCACAGCTTATCTTGAATCACTATAATATATTATGCCCAACTTGTACTGCAGGGACCCTGTTGTTTTTTAACAAATAATAATCTTTGAAGTGGCATATAGGTTTTACTTCTACAGTTCTGTTGCAGTCAAGGCAAATTTTGGGGTAGAATTTAACATTCTGCATCAAAAATACTTGATTGTTGAGGGCAGTACAGTTCATTGCAGAAATGTACTGAACTTTCCATACTGTCACAATAGCAGTCCTACCTCTTCTGGAGAAATAAAGGTGTTCAAAAAGCTGTACAGACACATACTTCACATAAGTAGCAAAGTGAACAATTGTAGGTTGGAAGTTATTTTTGGTTCTTGAGGGGATCTTTCTGCAAGTATCTTTTGGCCTTCTATTTTCTCATTTGTTTCAAAAGTGACATCTCAAGAAAGGAGTAAATGGAGAGCGGATTTGGGGTGGGTGGGTGGGGAGGGAAGAAGCCAAGAAATTCCCAAGAGGAGAAAAGAAAAAGAGTTCTCAGTGTTAAGCCACATTTGAAGCAAAAATAATGGTCAATTGCTTGCCCGGCCTTAGAAGAATGGCAAGTGAGGGTATACAGCTGGGACTTTGTCAACATCTAGATTCTTATGGACTAAACTATTTCCCAGTACTAATAAAACAACAGACACTGACTGGTTGTCTTAGACTTTCAAACATTGGCAGTCACAAAATCTTTATAGAATCCCTTATTACAAAATTTAAAATATCTGACCTAATCTTTTCTTCAGTATAGAAGTACTGCTAAACTATACATTATTATATAACCTTAAAATTATTCATTTCTGTTACTAAATTTTTCTTTAAGACTGGGCAGTGATAAAACTTTTCTAGGAATTACTAAATGTACGAGTTAGTGAGACTCTATTTTACCTTTTCTACAGGAGTATCATTAAGCAAATGTATAAGAAGATTTTGATGAATGACCTAGCTCACATAGGACTTAATTTACAAAGTGCCTCTTCGAAGATACATGTTAAATAAACTATATATATTGAAAATATTAATTGTGTATTATTGCTTTTCTAACCTGTCTGTAAGAGGTGTTATAACCAGACGATCAGTGCAACCCAGAAATTCATTTTGGTAAATAAAATCAACATCTGTAATGGATACCAAGACTTGATCAAGATCCTCCTTAAAGTAGAATCTAGACTGCTTTAACCATTCAAAATCAGTTGGAGATTTGATGTGCATTTTTACCTTAAAAGAAAGTAAATAAATGTATATGTTATAACTGTGCATCCATGTTTGTCTTTAATAACTGTGATCAAATGCTTATTTTATGAGAATAATGAGTGACTCAGGTTCAAAGCTCCTATGTAAGTAAACTGAAATACATATAAGCATAACATAACATGTTCAGATGTTTGCTAAGTTAATATTAAAAAATGTCCTGATCCCTTAACCCGATCATCACAACATCTTTAATCAAATAAATCTTAAATTGCTTCGGTAATACAGCTCACCATCCAAGTGAAATAAGCAAACACCACACTCCTAAATCCACCAAACACATTGGAACAAAGGGCATAATGAAGGAATGACCCAACCGAGGCATGGAAGGCAACTTGTGTAGAATCTAACATGCTTGTGTCATCAGCAGTAAAAATATGTGAGAGATGTAGTATTGAGGGGTGGTATCGCTCAAAGAATAAAGGAATGTAAACAATTTAGCACTCAAAAAAGTTCAAGTATAGGATTGGCATGATCTGTTGATTTTAGTACGGTTTTTCATTTGTTTGTCTTGTATGTATTCTCCTTAAGAACCACAAAGAGAATCCCAGTAGTCTGCTCTCTGAAGGAGCAGGAGAGACAGAAAGAAGAAACTAGAATATATGGAAGATGTTGCTATCATTGCTGTAATTCTAGAATGGGTGGAGCTAAAGTGCAGCCTAGTGCCAACTACTGAGATTCTGTAACAAGCCATGAGGAAATTATCTATGAGGAGAAAGCAGACTTGGCAGACTCAACTTTTTTAATTGTGCAAGTAAGAGTAATACAACAGTTTTTCAAAGAAAGGACATACTAAAAGGTTTTTGTCTATCAAAACAATTCTGTAGGAAGAAGTGGAAAATTGAAATATGCTAAGAAAAATGTAAAAAATTGGAGCAAATATTTAGATGACAGAGCTGATGGATTTTATTCTAGCTTAAGCAAAAGTGTATTATTTTTACTACGGTGAGATTATGGACATCTCTGTCTTACAAACACGTACATACACACGTGTAACTGTAGCTACCACATATAAGAAAAAGTATTATGACAGAAAATGAATTCGATTGTCAGAAAGCAAATTTTGTACTTTACCAAATCATCAAAAATATCACGCTGATGCACATGAATGGTAATAAGCGTTTCAAATTTCACTCTTTCAAACTTGGAAAGATCATGTGTGGTCTGGCTAATCAACATATTCAGAATCTCCAGAAATCTTCCATTGGTTACTTGCATGATTTTTCTGTCCTCTTTAGCATTCTGTAGAGCTGTTTCTGAATCATTAGTCCACAACATTTGAATTCCTAGTAATCCAACCTACAAATTTGATATGTGAAAAAAAACACAAAAGAATCACATGTTGAACACCAGCCTTATTACAGAAGCCTTAGGTGTAGTAGGAACAATAAATTATGGTGTAGGGAGTCCAAATTATCACTACATCCAGCATGAGGCCATCTCACCAGAATACTGTGCCTAAGTTATTTAGCTTTGCTGTAGTAGTGGAAACTCCTGAGAAACCATTTTAAAATTTATGAAAATTTGTCACATAATGAGATATATACAAATTAAGGATGGTTCTCAGTGCAATTTACAATCCCTTAGTGTACTCCAGTATCACAAACATAAACAGTTCTTAAATTGTCGGGAGAATTCCTTCTGAAAATATCCCATTGCCAATTTGTAGTTAATTAAAGAACATTAAAAAAAAAAAAAAAGCTGTGCATTTCTACTAATCGTGAGATGGATTGCTATCTTTCTAACATGCAGTTATGACTGGAGTAACAGACTAGAGCACATTGAACTACAAGCTATTTTGCTTCCAAATAAATCTAGAGAGTTATAGGATGTTGCGTGTAAACTACAGTCTTGGATTGATTTTGATTTACAGTATCAGACACACCCATGACAAAACAGGATAGACGAGAACTGTATCAATACTTTACACACACACACACACTTCTACATTTAGAAAGCACCAACAACCTAAAAATGACTCACCCACTCTTTATACTTTTCTGTCTCCCTATATCTGTAGTGAGCTCATGGTTACAGAGATTCTGTACTAGGAAATATCTCACCATTTTAGACTCATTAGGCTATCATCAGTAGTCTAAAACAAATTTATTTTAGAATGACCAATTAGCTAGAGGAAAATAAATCTTTGGACGTGACTTTTCCATTCTAGCTGTAACAGAAGCTTCTAAGACAGGAAAAAGGCAGTTTGAAGGAAAGAAAACATTTCAAATATTTGTCAGTATTTTGCCCAATTTCTTCATCCCACAGCACAGCTTTTCTTTCTTTGTACTTTAAATTTCTTGGCCAAAGATGATCTTCTTCCTCCTTCCCCTCTTCTAACACAAATAATTCTTTGAACATAAAAACATTTGGATCAACAAGACATGGGAAAGAAGATCTTTGCAGATGGTAATAAAGACACTTCAAAATGTCTGACATGCAAACAAGAAAGACAGTCCTTATCTGTTTAAAGAAAAGTAATAGACTTTTAAAAATAAATACTGCTGAGCTAATAATTACATCATAAATACAATTTTAAGATAATTCTATAAATATTTAAGTATATTGATTTTTTTAAAAAATTGGTGATGTATTGGCCAGTTTTAATATTTGCAGAATTTCTATTAAAAAAAAAAATACTCCCAAGCCTTTACTGATTAGTAAATTACCAAGTCAGAATTTTTACAGGATGGGAAAAAATTCATGACTTGTTAATTAAATTTATGGATTATCAGTAAGATGAAGGAGTCTCTAGGCAAACTAGATCCTTCAAGATAGGCTTCTACTAGGACTGCATTATCATAGTGACAAATACATGAACTATGAGGTAAATCTTGTAAACAATGAGATAAATAAATCACAATCATAGCTCTTGCAATCTTAAATTATGAGAAAGAAATCAATCCACACTGAAATTTTATTTGCATCTGAAAGGGGTTCAATATCCATCACAGAAAATATAAGCTCTACTTTGTATTCTTGAAGAGAAGAAAAAAGCAATTTCAAAGTAGATTACAAGAAAAATATTAAGCTATATATAGTGCACCAAAATTGAAGTCAGCCCTCTACTGAGTAGATCCATATCCTTGCTTCCTCTATGAAAAATTCCTCATATAGACAATCCTGTATGCTCTTTACATCCCACCTTTCCCCACACACTACTCAGACTGCACTCATAAATCCACATCGTGTAATCTTACCTGTGCTGGGAATTGGTTAAGAAAATTCAGCAACTGATATCCTGGGTCACTAATTTGGTAATATGCTGCCCTAATTATACCATGCAATGAAATCTGCTGCACACGCAATAAATCCTGCAACCAAAGTTCTACTGGTCCTTTTGCAATGACTGGAGTGTCCAACTGAAAAATTAATAAAAGTTAAAAGTACAAAATATAACATAGTTACCAAAATTCTCCCCATCTAAACAATTACCACATTTCTATTCAAGGCAACTACAAATTTAATTTCAATAAACATACTAGAAATTTATTTAATGAATTTAATGAATGAATTTTATTTAATTCTAGTTTTGTTACACCAATCTGTGAAAAGTTAATTTGTAATTAACAATAACTTAATTTAATATATACTTATATGTTTGATACAAAGAATGATTTATCTATTAACAACATTTCTGGAAAAAAAAATTGTTAAGATAATTACTGAAATTTTTTCTCCTTCTCTTGATATGACTGCCAGTATGCGATCATAATCCTTCGGGTGAAACTCTACTTCATTTATATTGTCAGATATGGAAGGAAGATGTGGCTGTAAGGATAATTCAGAAGTCATTCATTGCAAATACATAAAATTAGCAAACAGAAAAAGATCTCATGTAAGGTTATTCTGCAAAAGTTCATCTGAACCTACAGATGAATATCAGGCCATTTGTAGGTAATAATTACAGAAATTGTTGTGTAGGATTTTCTCAATTTGCTGGTTTTTTAGTTTCCATAGGTGATCTAGTAGAATAGAGATCAGCTATTGTGTGAGAACAACTATCTTATCTCAATCAACCCTCAGTAACAATGCAGACTAGCTGGACAAATTTTGCAATATGCAAAGCAGGAAAGTCTTACAAGGTCCCTTCTGTTAGTTAAGTTGTGAAAGGAACACCAGCAAATCACTTGATGGGACCCTATTCTAGTGTTCTGAATTGTGAAGAATTTTTTTTTAATTACAGATACCCAATTCATATTTTGTTAAAAACTAAAGAACAAGAAACAAATATTTTTCTCAAAGTTTATAAGAAGAAAATGTTTACATTTTTATTTATTAAATGTTTTTCCATATTCTTTTGCTTGTTTGTTTGTTATAAGCAGAAAAAAAATCACTAAGTTTGTACCTGAATTGTATGAGAATCACTCGCTTGTCCAAGAATTTCAAGAAGGACAGGATCAGAAACAAAGAAAAATCTGGGAAACAGTAGTCTTTTCTTCTCTAAGTATCTTTAAAATGGAACAAGATTTTTATTAGACTATTTCAGCTCTTCAATTCCTTCTACATAAGAGGGAAAGTAAGACTGAAATTCTATTAGTATCTCATATAAACTATTTACAAAATAATAATGCATTAAAAATCAAACAATTCATACCCTGTAAGTGATTTCTGACATACTTCTAACTGTTCATGTAAATGAGGGAGAAGTTGCTCCATAGTCTCATCCCCAACACAGCAGCTAATTACATTTGGGTTTTCATGAGCTCGTTGCATTACTCTTATCCATGATTTGTCAATATTCTGAAAACGTTTTGCTTCCTATATACAGCAGAAAACATCATTTCCAATAGATTATGCTGTGAAAGTACTTATTACACAGATAGCTTTTAATACACAATAATATGCAAGCATTGTAAAGTTTACCTGGGGTAACTGCTTTGCAATATCTCCCCCTACAAAAACAGCTTCAAGATAAATCCAGAGGTTCTGCACAACCAGCCATTCTTCAATTATGTCTGTAGAGCTGCTTAGTTTATAAATCCAGCTCTGAATGTCCTTTTTAAATGGTGCATTGTATCTAGAAAAGAATGAGAAGCAGAAATTACTTAATTTTAAATAAAGCTATTATAAAATAAATACTTACAATGATGAAAAAAATCCCAAACTTGCTTTACTTTGAGCAAGAAGCTCATACAAAATTTCTACCAGCTTGATTACATTCAAATATATTGAGACAATAGTTTGCTACTAATAAATGAAAATCCTCACGAGGATTTTTTTCATTCGACACTGTAATAGTCTTTTTGTTAAAAAATAATATTCCAGTAAAATTTACTGCTGATTTAGCCTAATAATAAGACAGTTGCTATCTCACTGTGCTTCTAAAAATACCACCCACAATCAATTCAAAAGTACCTATTGGTCAGTAAAGAGCCAAGAATCATTAAACTGTCCTCCATCAATGTTATAATTTCTGATGATTCAGTTCCCTTTAACAGTAACTCTCCTCTCCCTTTGAATGATGAAAAGCTCAGAACTTGGCTTCCCCAAGTGTCAGCTACTTGATATAGTTTGGCTTCTATATCTTTTTCCTTTGTAGCAGATATGCATATATCCTGCAAAGACAGACCCATATCTTAGAATCTTAATCTTTCAGAAATGAAATCTTTCCTAATATTACACATTTCGTAATAGAATATTTAAAAACAATATATGAAATTCTATAAAATAGTACAGAAATGTGTCACACAAATGTAGAGACCACACTACTGATTTTACTCACTCAAATTACATGTATGGATAAGTGAAAAATGCACACTTGGAAATGCATGGATATACCATTTCTGTGCCTTCACATTTTGTTATTTCCGTGTAACAAGATTTCTGAACCATCATTCCTACAAGGTTTAGGGTAGTGATGTAGACTCATCACCAGATGAGTCTCAATCTTATCACATTTCAATTTAAAAAAATCAGAGAATCTAAGAATAGTATAGGTTGGAAAGGTCACCAAGTCCAACATTCTATTCAAATCAGAGCTTAATTCAAAATGAAACAATCACCGTGGAATGATTTCATACTAAACAAGTATGAATATAAAAATAGATTTTGAACATGTATTTACTCTATAAAACTTGCAAACTCCATTGGGAGTTTTTTCAGGTTATGTGGGGGACCTTTAGAAATTGTATGGTTCAATAGTATGGTAAGCATTTAATTAATAGTACATATTAATAAGCATGGAGCCTTCATCTGAAATTTCTGGTTCATTTACAAATCTTTAAAGCAACCACAGAGTTAAAAATTTAAGTGGCCATGATCATTTGAAGTTTTGCTTGGGTTTTTTTTTTTTCCTTTTTAAAAAGGGCTAAGAAAATCACATAAAATAGGGCCAGGAAGAATGTGAAGAGGTTATCTAGAAATAAGTGTCCAAAGATTCCAGCTGCTTTGTCTGTCTTTGTTCATCTGGATAAGAACTTCTAAATAAAATATAAATTATTTTAAACTAGTATCACCTGATTGAGAGTAAAGGAGTTTAACAAAGTAAAAAATATTTTTTAAAAGTGATTATTTTGTAAGCAATCATATTATTTTTGCTGACAATATAAAATGAACAAGGAGGGGGAAAAAAATGTATGTACCTACCTCAATATCGTCTTTATGTTTAAGAATTGGTGCTTCCATGATGTTTCGAAGGCAAAAGGAATCAGATTCTATATCAAACTGATGTCCTGTTGTTTCAGCAATGCGATCCCAGTGTCTTTGCTTCACTGCTTTGTCACTCATCATTTCCAACAAAGAACAAGACTCACTAAAATCATCAATTTTATTCTTGAGATCTAAAAACGCTTGCCAGTGTTGGAGTCCTTTAGGTAGTCTACGGCACCTGCAGTGGAGTTAAATTGATTCAATAGTAAATGCCTGTTTTGTCAAAATAGGAATTATTTAAACATTTTAAAAACAGACAAGGAAATACAAAGTAGCTTGTACTGAGGTCAACATTTTCTATGTAACAATTCCAATTTGTGTCAATTAGTCTACCTTTTTAGTAAAAACTAATGCAAACACCCTATTAACAAATCATAATATTTAACAGTTTTAACCACTGTTATGTTCTTTGCAAATAAACAGAAATACTGCAGTTTGGATTAAGACAGTTTATCTGCTGCTTATTCATCACAAACTCTTTATTGGCAAGCAAAATACCAAAAAAAATTAGTTAAATTTCACATATGTAATCCTTGTACAAACATAATGGCGAGGGACTCTTTATGAGGGAGTGTAGCAATAGGATGAGGGGTAATGGTTTTAAACTGAAAGACGG
>KZ505686.1:1163016-1189218 GCA_002844005.1 Limosa lapponica baueri | reverse complement strand
GCAGAATCACCTCTGTCGACCTGCTGGCCACGCTTCTTTTGATGCAGCCCAGGATGGGGTTGGCTTTCTGGGCTGCAAGCGCACATTGCCAGCTCATGTTGAGCTTCACATCCACCAACACTCTCAAGTCCTTCTCCTCAGCGCTACTCTCCAGTCATTCTCTGCAAAACCTGTATTTGTGCTTGGGATTGCCGTGACCCAGGTGCAGGACCTTGCACTCAGCCTGGCTGAACTTCATAAGGTTTGCACAGGCCTACCTCTCAAGCCTGTCAAGGTCCCTCTGGATGGCATCCCTTCTGTCCAGCGTGTCAACCGTGCCACTCAGCTTGGTGTCATTGGCAAATTTGCTGAGGGTGCACTCAATCCCACTGTTCAAGTCTCCGACAAAGATGTTAAACAACATGGGCTCCAGTACTGACCCTTGAGGAATGCTACTCATCACTGACTCCCACTTGGGCATCGAGCTGTTGACCGCAACCCTTTGAGTGTGGTCATCCAGTCAGTTCCTGATCCACTGAGTGGTCCATCCATCAAATCCATGCCTTTCCAATTTTGAGACCAGGATGTCATGTGGGACAGTGTCAAGCACTTTGCATAAGTCCAGGTAGATGACATCTGTTGTTCTGCCTTTATCTACAAATGCTGTGGCAACATCGTAGAAGGCCACCAAATTTTTCAGGCACGACTTGCCCTTAGTGAAGCCATGTTGGTTGTCACCAATCACCTCCTTATTTTCCATGTGTCTTAGCAGAGATTTCAGGAGGATCTGCTCCATGATCTTGCCAGGCACAGAGGTGAGACTGCCAAGCCTGTAGTTCCCCAGGTATTCCTTTTTTCCCTTTTGGAAAATGGGGGTTATTAAAAGATTGGTTCATGTGACCGAAATGTAACCTGTCTTCTTTTCAGTCATTATCAAGTTGTTGTATTTGACTCTTCCCTCTTCTACTGCTTTTATTACTTCAAGTTGATAATTTCTGCTCACAAAACGCGAAGCGTGAAGCAAGGTTACACATCAATAAATTAATCAATCCTTCCACATTAAGGAAAACATTGCCTGACAGATATAGTATAGTTAACACAATAAAACAGAATATCCACAAAAACACCTTCACCGAAGATTTTAAGTGTCTTTTTCCATACTTGTTTTGATAAACAATAGCAGATTTAATTTTAATTATTTGGAAACTCAATGGTTTATTTTCTTACCTGAAAGATCTGTAGCCTATTACTGGCTTCCTGAGGTGCAATACTTGGAATCATAGGTCCTTCCTTTCAAGCAAGCAGTTAACATAAATTATATATTAATTCTTGGAATGACTGAATTCCACTGTATATTTACAGGTCATCACAAAATGCATATTTTTTTGGTACTTAAATTCCAATCAAGTCATGTATCTTGGTAATGCAATACTTACAATGGTAAATCTAAGAAAAGATAACTTTTATGAAATCAAAAATTCTTTAGGTTAATTAAAATGCACAGGACCAGCCTTTCATTTTTCATATTTTGCTATTTTGCTGAAAAAAAAATACCCAGTGAGTGGCCTGAGATAGTCTTTTTTAATGTGGATGTGCAAGCAAAGATGCCACAACATGTGATATAATTTCTAAATTAATGTCTAAATTAAGATTTCATGGCAAGTTCTACGACCAGGGATTATTTTCTTTCCTTACAGAGCTGTGTGTGCTGCTATTTCTTCATACAGAAAAGTTTGACCTGCAATGATGACTGCTTAGCAACCATGGCATCAAATAGTCAGTAGCTCAGCAGAACAAAATTCTGGCACCCAACTGTTGCAAACCAAAAATACTGAAAAAGAAGTCTTACAGATAACTACTAAATTCATTTACCGTTTCATATGATATTTCAAAGTTTGCCACGTCCTCCTGAAAAACTGCAACTGATTCTAGCAAATTACTCTTAAATTTGGGCTGAACTCGAACCAACTCATCTTGAACTTTGTTCTGACATACAGAAGATTAAAATCAAAGTTATTTCTTTAAAAAATCAGGAACACATATTTAAGTTATAGATAAACAAAAATTATTAATAAAAGTATTAAAATTATGAACAAAAATTAATTCTTTGAAGCTAAATACATTTTTTTTCCTTTTATGGTGCTCTATGTTCAATGTTTGAGATGAAAAGTGGAAAGAAGAAAAAAACAACCAACCAACGAAACCCCATAACGAAATCTCCCCTCCACCTTTAAGTGAACATGTTCCATTACAAGGGGGTGGGAGAACAAATGGACACAGAAAAGGGGCAGGGGGGGCGAGGAGGGGAAGAAGAAAAAGATCCTATTCTCTTCCTTCCTTCCCTCCCTCCAAAAAAGCTCTCAAAACCCAAAGTGTTAGGGTCCTCTTCCTCATGGATGGGCTCAGCCTTCTTTTTAACAGTTTTCTTATTCTTTGTTCAAAAGCTTGAGAAAAAAGAACCAAGAGCTGCATGAAATGCAAATGTAAAATACACACTTGAGGCTCTTGATTTCTTTCCAGAGTGATTAATCTGTGGGACAGGATCTAATTTAATTGTACTAACAATATATCTACATATTTCCATCTAACCTTCTACTCTTCAGGAAAATATTCCACAAACATTGACCTTTTGAGGGATATAAGGCTGACCTAAGCAACAAAGGTAAATGTGCCATCAACAGTTAGGGGTAAGGGCACTGGACGAGCATGCACTTCTTAAAAACAGGTAATCTATGGGTAGTAATCTTCCTTTTCAGAAACGAATGACACAAAAACTGGACATAGAGGAGGGAAGAAAGAGCAAAGAGAAACATAATAAATTTCTCATTTTCTTGCAGGTTTTAAGCATATGTATATATATAAACTACAATGATATTTAAATATTAAAGAGCTCTATAAAAATAAAATTAGGAAATATAACATACTAATCAAAGGTATAGACACTAGTGTGCAACTGAGGCCAAGAGTGAGGAGACAGTGCAGTGACAATTGGTCCCACACTGTCATTTATACTCTGAAAAAAGCACATGAAGACAAATGGAAAATGACATATTTTTATATACTTACAGCTTTGGTCTGTAATTTATTAAAAGAATATCTGAGTGTATCAACTCCTTCTGACTCCTCTTTTGTAACCTCAATTTCAAATGTATTTAAAATGGCATAGGCTTCCTAGATGAAAAAATGAACCATGGGAATTATGCTTTTTAAGTTCATTTGCAGGAACATAGATCAAATTTGTAAGAAACATTTCAAAGAAAACCTTTTCATGTAATTTAGACAAAAATATTGATTTGTTTTTCTAAAATAAGGATGATGAATGAAGAACCAGTGAACAACAGCAAAAAATATTTCTTTAAAGATGTCTTGGTTTAAATACTAGAAAAATATATTCAAACACAATCAATTTAACATTAAAAATATATAAAATTTTATCATCTCAATGGCATTTTTATTCTACTTATCTGCAGTCCACCTGAACGTAGACTTTGATGAAATTTTCTTAACTCTGAATAATTATGAATATTAAACTACACGTTTTTAAATGTTTTGCCATATCATCTATAAAATATTTATTACTATGTTTGCCAAACTATCAAATCCCTCCATATGTATCTGTTAAAGAATGAGCCTTTCTTATCGCTTGTTCTCATTTGTAATTTGTTTGCATATCTTCTGCTTTATTAGCCTCCTTCTACACATATGGCATTATTTAAAAATAAGACCATTTTCATAGTTTATAGTTTCCCAACAGATAGGCAAAAGGTTTGCTAATAAAGAAAAACAACAGTGTGAGTTAAGTTAGCTGCTCCTTTGACCTATGACTTTTGTATTCTGTGCAATTTGTGACAATTGATAAACACAGTTGTTTATTCCATGCAGATATCTACATTTATAATTATCTCTTCTTCAGCTTCCGAGAGCGGTGTAGACTGAACCACTGAAGTTGAAAGCGACCTCTGGAGATTGCCTAGTCCAACCTTCCCTGCTCAGAGCAGGGTCACCTAAATCAGGTTTTCTAGGACCACGTCCAGTCAGGTTTTGAATATCTTCAAGGGTATCTTCAAAGATTCTTCAGGACAGTAAACTCATTGTTTGGGCTCTCAGTTTATCTTATGACTCCTATTATAGAATATTATTTTAATAAAGATATCTTACTTCAATAGGTCCCAGAGTCATATCCATTTGTATTCTATTATCACGTATGATAGATAAAGCTTCCATTGCAAATCTGACGTCATCTAAATCACCCAGAGGTCGAGACAATTTCTTAAAATAGTCATTTATGAATGACATCATGTCTGTCATTTTCTTTTTATATTCTTCATTTAAATAACGACAGAGGAGCATCTTCCACGCTTTGGCTTCATTTGCTAGAGCTATTTTCAGTGGTCCTGATTAAAAAAAAATAAATAATTTTTTTTTTCCAATCTACATCTTTTTTATTTTTCTGTAAAAAACCCCCATATCATCACATACGGTTCTTTAACAGCAATCTGGAAAAGCAGAGAGGTAATCCAATTACTGCATTTTAAAAGTTTGAGAACAACTTCAACTATACTTAAATATATTTATGTTGTTTTATTGCATATTATGATATCTGTAAAATAGGTTGTTAAGCTTAATAAAACACATAGAGAAGATGAATAAAGAAGAAAAATGCCTTCTTATGGATGTAGACCCTCAGAGAATACTTTTGATATATATTAACCAAATGCATAAAGATCAGTCTTATTTAAATGGTTTACACCCATTGAGGAAATATTCACGGAAAGAAAGCCAGGGATCACATGCCACTAAGATCCTGAAATGAACTGTAGTCATCAAAGTGCACAGCTTCTGTCTTCTCTGATGTGTAAGGAAGACAAATTGTACATAGATGATTTCTCAACCTAATATTTCAGAAGATGGTAGTTGCTCATTAGAAACACGGCCACACTGATATTTGGAAAGGGACACATTTACCACTTGTCCCTAGATAGCAACCATCATAACTTCTGCCACAGAAAGTAAAAATAAAAGAACAGTGATGCTGGTCCAGAAAAGACATCAGCTACCCAATAATCTGTGAGGTGAGAGGGATAAGTGCCACTGAAATCCTTGCTTCTTTGTCACAGTATAAATGGCTTAATTCTTTAACAAGCAGTTGTCTGCAAAGAATACTTTTTTCCACACCTGACTGTTCTTCAATGAGTACAAAGTTGTCAGGGCCACAGAAGGCCAGGTACTGAGGCACGGTGCTGTATAGAACTGAGGGAATATGTGCTGTGTGAAGGAACACATTACAACAGTAGGTCTTGATGCCAGCTTCTCTATCTTTAAAGACACTGGAGGTAGACAGGAAAACACATGATATTCTGTTTAGTTGTGGATGCTAAACATGGCAACAGCTAAGCAGCCATATCTACTGCTGAAACAAACACTGATAGTGAAAAAGAAGCTAATGCAGCTCTGTGCTGGTCTTGCCCCATAGTAAAGAAGGTGATTTATGCTTCCCACACTCTCTATAAACACTGGATGACCTGGTGCCAGAGATGAGTGCCAGGGATGATCAAATCAGTGGCAGTACACATTCATTAACTCTTTAGTAAGCCTCCATGATAACTTGAACCACCATAACAGAATTTAATTTCACCACTCCAAAGAGAAGGCAAGGGGAATGGAGGGTTTTTTCAACTTGGATTTCTTAGAAGAGTCTCAGGACCAAGAGCCTTGGCTGATCAGTCTAGGAGATCCCTTCAATAATTTCTATTCATATTGTAATCATTTATACCACAGAATAAAACAAACAGCATGACTATACTATTCGTTATCGTACTGTACATACAAAGATAAGAAGATATCATACCTGTATGCAATTCAATTGGACCAAGAAGAATAATGGGTTTTAAATCTTCCATCTCTCTTTCAAACAGAGCATAGTGAAGTATTTCTTCTTTAATTTCAGTCAGAGAAGGACTGCTAGCCAAAAATTCCTGTGTGTAGTTTAAAATGTCAATCAACACATGTCCTTTTTCATATTTTTGGTAAAACAAGTGGCAACAGCTACTCAGGAATTACTGACAATGTATACGAACGTTATACCTGTTTTTAGCCTCCTGTAGACTTGCTAACATAGTAAAATGCATATGATAAGGTGTTCATGTTTATCAATTTCTCTGTCAGTAACTCTCAAGCTTGTTGGGAAATTTCAGTCAAATTTAACAGAGAAACAGATATCCAAGACATATTAAATGACTACTGGTCTTGTGAAAACAGGTGATGAAACAGAGAACAAAAAATACACGCCTGCACTTGTAGAACGATTACACCATTAGCACAATTATGTGTGAAAAAATCAAATAAAACACATTTTCTAAGTAGTTCCATGAGCAGAATTCAAGTGTAGGGAAGTTGTGGGATTCCGAAAAGCTGTATTTCAGAAATATTACACAAGAGCTGTATTCAATATGCCTACATTGCATGGGCAATAAATGCTGAAAGCTCTTTCCCACTTCTATTCTTTAGTCTGAGAGTACCCAGACAGGCAGTAGAAGGGTCAGCATAGTGCTAAAGAAAGAATGTAGAAACTAGGGCATGTGTGTATAAAACTTAACTGCATTATTATTGAGGCTTTCTCTGTAGCAGTATTCTTTTCTTCAGTAGTAACTAACTAATAATTAGTAATTAATAATATTTATTTGATTAGACTTAAAATTTTAATTAGAGTAACAGTAAATTCTCAGCTCTGCATATAAAGTGGGGGGTTTTAGACCACATAAACTGCACAACTTGCATTGTAACTCTCAAAAGATATCAGTGCTCCTGTAGTAAAACAAGGTGATGTGATATAATGTAGTCTATTAATTAGGAAAGATAAGAATAGAAAAGTCAATTATGCCAAGGTTAAATAAAGTAGATACAGAAACCAACTTTCTTCTACTGAACCTCTAAATTCAAACTCAAAATTAAAAATCTATTGCATGAGAACAGTGTGAAATATTCTGAAGCAGAAGTCCCAGAGACATCCAATTCCTGGAGACTAACTTTTTCTTTCTGTAGAAGATGCTAAATTTTTCTACCACACTTGAAGACTCAACTTATAGTTTAAAGAACCAAGAATTGATCAGAGGAGTCTTCTTGAAATAGAGAATGTAGAACTCACCTCCTGAAATAACTACAGGAAGAGTGGTGAATAAAAATATGTATTCAACTCAAAATAAACACTTTCCACAGAGAAAAGTGCACAATTGTCAGCACTGATGCTGCGGGAATTTCTATGGGTTGTGTTATACATAATGTTAGACACACGTAGTTTCTTGTGGCCTAACCCAGAGTTCCACAAACAAAAATTAAAGCAATTAACAAATTAGGAGCAGTTTATCAGTATCTAGAATGGCACAGAAGGAGGAAAAGCCAAATCTCAACACAAAAATTAGACACCATGCTATTACTTCTGCTTAGAAAATATACTACTATATACTATATATATACTACTATTACTCCTGAAAGACAAAATGAGAATTTCAGCTGTTACTGTGTTTTCTACATTTTTTCTTGATTTTGTTTCCCGCAGTGTTTTCTGATTTCAAAAGATAAGATTAATGAAGAACAGTCCTGTAGATGAGCATCATTAAACTCACTTGAATTTTGGCATCTTTATCTTCTGTCCACAGCACCTTGTATTTCTGAAAGCCCTGCAGAACTTCACTAGCTACTTCTCTTATAGAATTCACAGAAGAAGAGAGGAGCACAACTAATTTAGAAATATCTTCATGTTCTGCAACACCTGAGTAAAAATTTCTTAGCTTTCTGACAATCACAATATCTTCAACTCCTTCTGTAAAATAAAATTATGTATGTAAGTGAATGAATCATTAAAAGTCTAGTTACAGTTCTCTTCTAAACCTATGCATGCCAAGTTAAGCAATGATGCTGTTCAGTAAGGCTGAATATCCTTCTTCAAATGTCGGTACTTTCATATTAAGTAGTTAGACAAAGTGCTAGTTCAAGCCAGGCTCTACATAGCCAGAAAAAATTCAATCTAGAGTCAATGTTTCCAAATGGAAAGAAAAGTCTTCTTAATTAATTAATTTCATTTTTTCCACTGTAATTTAACTGTCACTAGAATATGACAAGGCCTCAAACTTTCTACGTTATTTTATTTTTTAAAAATTCATATAATTAAAGTTTTTTAATTGTATAAACCCCTTAAAACAGTGTAACTTTCTTAAACTCTAACATGCATCAAACAAATATTTAACTTCTTGTTATTCTATTTAATGTTTTCAAAAAAGATGCTAAACTTTGCCAAGTCACATATTAATGACTGCACAAAAAACGTTTGCCATGTTTTGGAGCAACACTTGTCTTACAAACTGCTAATATCAAAGTCTTTTGAGTCTTGTCTGAAAGAGGTTAGAACTGAATGAACAAGAAAAAAAAATGAAAAAAAAACCCCAAACCCCAAGAGAAAGGACTTGGAGGTTTTCCTAAACCTCCTGCCTCCAAATATACTTTCAATACCAGTTTAGCCATGGGTAGCTGCTGCTCCAGTTACACTGTTGATGTTGAAACAGGAGCCCTGTCTTCTTTAAGAACTTCAAGTAAGCTTAAATAGAAGGAAAATAAAATGCAGTTTATTGTGTCCCTCCTTCATCTTTGATGAATTGCTGAGACAATCAGGGTCAATATAGACACTGATATCCCTGAGGTTTAATGAGCCCCTTCTGTCATAGCAATGTCTGAGCATTTTGAAGCAGATTTAAGAGAATGAAGAAAAATCCACTCTTCACAAAACACACATCGTTTCATGGGGGAGGATTTAACACAACTCCAAGTTCTCTTCTAGTCTGAAGAGCTTTTCATGGATCAGGTCACTGGCAACAAAGTCTCAGATTGATCCATCCTTGCCGGTGTACTCCATAGATCTCATTGACCAAACTTTAACATGTGCCCCCAGCTTTTGCTGATAAGTAGTTTAAAGGTGATGAAAAGGGTTACTTGCTGATGTTGTATTTTGACACAGTAGAGGAAAAGGCTATGACTGCCTGATGAGAATAGTTTCCTGCCATCCTACTTGAAGCCCATTAATGAGGTCAAAATCATACAAAGCACATCAGTAGAAAAATAAAGTCCCAGATCTGGACCATCAAAAAGAAAAACTTTCCAAGACATTAAAGACTTTCCAAAGGACTCAAAGACACAATTGTATTGCAGATCATTGGTTCAGCCAAGCAGCTAGGAAAAGTATATTTCATCTTTTGTGGATGCTTGCAAGGCATATAGCGAGATGTTCAGAAATACTAAGGGAAAAAGTATCTGCCTAAAATGGATGCAGGTCTATCTACAGTCTGAATATTCACACGAACAAACACTTGACATGTTTTATAATCCATTCTAGGAATATAGCCAGCAATTAAAATCTCTACTGAAATCTAATTATTAAACTAACTCTTGTTCTATCCCAATATTCCAATGAGAGCTAGTCTACAATCACTGATTATGGTTTCAACTATATCGTTATGGCTACATTGCACAGTAAGTAGGTAAAAAGATAAATTAGCAAGCTTACTTTGCCTCAAATTTAATAGGAGATTCAGAATCTAGCAATTTTTCTAAAATCTTCTTGCTTATCGTTTCTCAGAGTTCTAACACTTATGTAAGCCTTAAAATCTATTTCTGAAAAATACATTTAAGTAAAACAAAATAAACCCAAAAAATTAATTCAAGATAATCCACAGTTGGCCTCTTTTAAGAGAAATAACCTTATTCACAAACATTTATATATGGCATTTTTATCAAAGTACAAAATGTAAATAAGTGAAAAAAAACCCAAACCCCAAACTACTTACTTTCCCCCTTTTTGGCTATTTTTCCTGGTGATCCAAAGCCTGCTGGAGATAATTGCCGAGTGCCCGATTCTGCTTTTAAACTAGATTTTTGCAAATGTCTTTGTCCCCACTGAGCAACTCCACGACTTACTTCCAGTACTAGCTGAATCATGCGATTGATGGCTTGCTGTATATCGTCTAAACTGGGAACCATTACCTATTTTAAGAAGTTGAAATATTGTTGAAATAAATTCAACTGATTGCAATTCTCTAAGAACGCAGATTTACTCGTAGTGAATTGTGGAAGTTGCCCCTGAAGAAAAGATGGAAAATGTAACATTTTGTCTAGCTCAGAATTGCCCCTAAATAAATGAAACATTCTGCACTGACCGACTATCTATTTGTACAGTAGTAACGTGGGTAAAATGACAAGCAAGTGTACAAGTAGATAAATGTATTGGGTTTTTTACAATTATTTTTACATTTTAATATGCCAGCATTTTCACAACCATTTTAACAGTGTGTGGGAATAAGTTACAAGCCTTGTTTCCTGCATTTTAGAATCATAAAGCGTTAAAAATTGCAGGCCAATATTCTCCTCTCTGTTGCTCTTTCCCACTGGATCCTAAATTCTGTGAGAGAGAATTGTAAAAGGCATGGTCATAAAAATACATATGGACAGCTCATTTTAAAGATTTACAGCTAAATAACCTCTACATTCTAAGTGCTTATCTATACATATATTCACAACATGGATAATTTCAGGCAAACAAAATCACCTGGATCAAAGTGTCAAAGGTCGTGATCGAATAAATACTGAATGCTGCTTTTTTCCCAAAGGTAGTATTACCTCAAAAAATTTGCAAGAGCACAGTGTTTAGTAAATTAAAGTAATTCCATGCAGTAGCCCTGCAGATCTCAACTTGAATATTTGGCAAGGATTTTGTATCATAATTCTGAGAGCAATCTAATACCCAAGTCAGATGAGGAAGAGAACTCATATTAAACTACAAGAGTACATGATAAAAAGAACTGGAAGGAAAACAAGGATACTTGATCTGAATCCAGAACAATTAGCAAGCAGAACAGGGTCAAAACACAAGCTCTGGTCTGCCATCATCCACACTGTATAAATGCTAGTATGGTCCCTTAGCATAGTTTGAGATGATGCAAAAAACATACTCTCCCAGAAAAAAATTCTGGCACAGTTTGGCACATAAAACATGACAGAGGCTGTTCCTAACACACAGTTTTAATGCAAACTCCTTGATTCAGGAGTCTTGATTCAGCCTTTACTACTGTGGATACACACCATTTCACATCAGCTCGCTTGGAGATGAAAGAACAGTCTCTAGCCTGTTTTATTTGGTAGTACACAAACAGCCATGAAGTCCTGAACCCAAAACTTGTATTGGCAGCAATAAACCTAATTGTGACTTTGTCCTGTCCTTGTTTGAAAATAATTCTATGTAAGATAAGTTGGAGTAAAGGCACACATCAGTTTCTCCAAAATACTGAGCTGGACAAAGAATCTATCTGAGAATGATCCAGGAAAGAACAGAAAAACAGCATTTCTTGTTTAAACTTCAGAAGAAAGATCACTCTTATGATACGCTAAATCCTAAAATATAGTCCTTGGAACATCATCTTATAGCTTTAATGTGCAAGCCATTATTTTGAAATTATGAAATCACTCACAGGAGTATTCAGAATTGGGATATAAACTGCTTTAAAGTGATTATGATGTTTTATACATCTATTTCACAGATTGAGCAGCTGCATGCATAAAAGAAATGATCTTGCAAAATCCTATTAGCATTAGCAAAGTAAAAGTTTACCCAACATTACTTGATTACTGCCCTGGATCAGCCAAGCATTTCAGAGGACTGGAAAGATAGATGCATTTCCCTTTGCAGTGGGTGGAGCTTGGGGCTTTATGCTTATACAAATATCAACAAGGTAAAATTTTACACACCTTATATATCATGTGTACACACACACAGTGTGAATGTACCACAGAATGCCAATATGAACATCAGTCCAATGTCAAAGGAATATCACCTTAGAACAGAACCTTTCTTTGATTATAACTTCATGAATATTAAACTTTAAATCTTTACAAGACAATTGAATATTGTTATCTTTTCATATATAAAATAAAATACCATACATATTGCTGACACAGAGTTACAGGAAAACAAATGCATGCATTAGTTTTTTGGAATCAAGCTGCCTTTTTGTTTTCTGAACACAGAAATCCACAGCTCTTTTCCTGGTTTTGAATCTTCTCATTTTTGTTCAGTGTCGTATAACTTCCTATTGAGATGACTAAAGCCAAACTGAACAAAGATAATGTTCATTATTTTTATTCAATAAAGGATTTAAATCACACAAGGAACAAAACACTTAAAAAAAACAAACAGGAAAAATCTATTCCAGCAATGCAGCTGCTTACCCATGAAGGAGAACTGTAATCATTCTGCAAAGAACACTGATGAGCAAATTGCAATATAATTGCTGAAACACACAAGGACAATAAAAGGCCAGGTTCTGCAAGTACCACTAAGACAGAAAGCAGGAACACTGGGACTGTGGGCACATTTCATCAGTGCTGTCAGTGCACTGAGAGGCCCGAGCGACTGTTCTTCTTTGGAATGGATGCTGGTTCAGAAGAAGTGTGCCCACATCCTGTGCTTGGGCAAATGCAGAGATAACTATAAGACAGTGCATTTTACCTTATCTGTATGACACATAACTTACCACATTGGGAATAACAAGGTGTACTTCGGCTTTTAGAAAAGCAGCAACTTCTTCACTTTTATTTGGACGAACAGAAAACTGTGTTCTCCCAAATGTAGTTTTGCTGAAAATAATTTTGAAACATGTAATAAATAATTCACCATGAAACCTCCTGAAATTATCTTAGAAACATAATTTTGAGCTACTTTTTATGGGCAAACCTTCATGGAGAATTTTCACATTAAGTTATTAGCTACTTGACGAAACTCACAAAAGCCTCTTGTTTAAAGGGTAAAGATAGTAGGCAGAGCCCCATCATTCAGACAAAGGTTACCTTGGATGCAGTCACTGCTTTCAGAATTTTTTATCCAGAATATTTTCTGATTTCTGACTTTAATCTCAATTTAAGAATGATGAAACTCTGCCAGTGCTTTGAGTAGGGCATAAGAAGGTTTTACTGTTTCATGCAACAACACTTCAAGAGCAAAAATTGCCTCATTACATTTTAGATAAATATTCAACTGAACAGAAAAAAAAAATTTTCAAAGATGACAAGCTAGTGCAATATGATAAACACATGACCTGAACCCACTCAAAACAAACTAAAAACTAAAACAAAGTGCAAAGTACAATTTCTAAATGCTATGACATGACATGGTGACCAAATAAGGGAGGATTCAACAATATGATACCATAGACAAATATAAAGGACACACCCAAATAAATTCCTATTCACTTCAATAAGATCAGGATTTCAATACACTTTCTATGAAAGATGTCCTCAGAAAAAGAAAAAGCAACTTAAGCTTTAATATGCATTAATGACAAAACACTATCAACTTCACCTGCTTAAAATAAAGTCTCTGAATAGAATTCTCAGTAGGCTTTTCAACATACAATATACTATATTGAAGCAATTCTGTCTCTGAAGCATATGCCTGTTTGAGCAGTGAAGAGTCTATAGAAATCATACTGAATATAGCAGAATGATGAAATTGTATGGATCTTGCCATTATCATACAGAATTCATAAAGAGTGCATGGATGATGTTTAATGCATGGGAAACAACTCTGAGTGCATAGCCATGCTTGCAGAAATAATCTGAAATGAGATGAACATATGCCATATATGACCTAGAACGGTCATTTAAGTTCTAGTCATTTGTGTTGGGCAAAAAATTGTACTAACAAACAGCATCTTGAAAGCAATCCCAAGGGGAATATATGGGAATAAAAACAGAAGGGTGCAGGCAGAGGGGAAACAACAGTAGAAATAAACTTCATTTTCTGCACAAAACAAAGTGCATACACTGTAACTAACAACATAAAGAATTAAAGCATAAAAGAAAAGCACATACCCAAAGCATGACTGCAACAAAACATGAATGCTCTCCACATTTTGCTTGAGCTGAAAGGGCCAAGAAGTCTGGAACTGTTTGAGTAATGATACAATGCATGTATCATTACATGTGTGAATGTATATTTGTATTGTTATATTAACACAAAAATAACTTTGTTCTGGTAATACTGTTGAAGGAATCTTTTATTTACAACTTACTTTGAAACAAATATTCTTTTTTTAAGACTATCCAAAGACAGTTGGGTGGCTTTCTGGAGGCTCTCTAGCAGCTGGTGACTGAAACAGGTAACCAACTCTTTACATTTCTGTATTAAATAAAACGTATATTATTTAGTATTGTATTCAGACAGGAACGTGGAGATTACTTCAAAAGGTTTTCAAGTCAAACATACTAGTTCTTATCTGAAGGAATTTCTGCTGTAAGCTACATGAGAAACACAAGGGAAGAAGTTGGAGGAAAAATAGCTTTTAAGTAAGTAAATAAGTAAAAGCTGCATGAAAAAGAGAATATAGCATCTGAGGAAATTCAATTTGTCTTATTCAGAGACAGAAAACTGAGATCTGGCAAAAGTCTTGTAGCCCTTCAGAATAGCAGCTCTCCATGTTAAAAAAAAAAAAAACCCCCAACCACCAAAAAAAACCCCAAAAAAACCATCAGAAATTATCCAAGAATATTGGCACATATCTACTTTTTTCAAATAAGAGACAAATACAGTAAATTCTGACAGTACTGGATTAAGATCAACATAGAAATACAGGAACATGTAATGATCATCAGCACAAAACAACAGAACGCAACCTTGTAACATATTGCATTTGTGCTTGCAAGTTTGTAAATCTTTGTTCTCCACTTCTCTGCTGCTGCTGAAGAGACTGTATTCTTCAAGGAAAAAGTACAAAAGTGATCTTTCTTGTTGAAGTTGGAAGAAAAGGATAGAAAGGACAAATGTTTCTACCCACCCAAGACAGAAAGTCTATGTTACAGCTTAGGCACAACATTCTTTCCAAACTTTTACACTTACCACTCACATATCGAGAATTTGTTTAATAAAAGTGATAACTGGAATAACTTATACTTTTTAAAGCTAAAATCCATCTTAATCTCACTTTGTAGGAAAGCTACTTCATAATTTTTACATGATGTTTGACATTCTCTATGTGACATCTTTCTGTAACATGGATATCCAGCTACCAAAACTCAAGATACTGTTTACTAATCTGATCAGTCTGAAATTCCCTTCTTATCACAAAATACCTTTCTAAACTCATCTTCTTTATCATTGCCTTTGCTACTATCACCATGAAGAGCTGCAGAATTATTCTTTTCTCTCGCCTCTTCATTATTTCCAAACACTATATGTTTTTCTTTTACTGCAAATTTAAAAAAAAAAAAAAAGTTTTTTTTTTTTAGTTAACTGAACTTTGTGTCTGCTTTGAACCATGCTGTCCCCCTCCTGTACAGGCAAAACAATATTGCTTTTTATTTTAGCAGTACTTGGATTAACTAATTGGTTTTAGTTCACACCATTTTTTTCATGCGAAGAGCCTGGTTAAGAGCCCAGCCCGTGAGCCTCAGCCTAACAAACTCCATGCACTACAAATATCTTCTTAAAGACAGGTAGGCATATATGGATAGATCAGCTGGAAAATGCCAAAAAAACTCCAACAATATGAACAATTTAACAAAATACAGAGAAGTATCTTTTCAGCAGGTGTTTCTGGTTGCATTGTATTGAAGTGCCTGGAGTCTCTATCTATACCTGGAGGAAACTGAACCCAGAAGAAAAAAAATCCTGTGTAAGTCAAGGAGCTCCATTACTGCTTAAGCTTCAAAATACATTTTTCTTTAAAACAGAATATTGTCCTCCAACTATAAACTATTTCTCCTATAATGGCACAGGACCTCCTAAAATCTTCGTAACACACCCCAGAGCAGTGGGAACCAGCCATATTGATCTGCTGCGAGCCTTGTATGGTAGCAGTTGACAGTCAATTGACTGTACTAACTGACCAGCCACTAAAGCACTGGTATTTGAGATACAAATCTACTGCGGCAGAAAAGTCACAAAGGAAGGGACAGTACCAAATATCTGACACGGCTGAGAAGAAAGGAACACTGTATTTCACTTATGGAGAGGAAAAAAAAAAAAACAAACAACGTTATGAGTCACTAAGAGAAATGGAACCATAATGTTCTTCCTCTAGAGCAAATACCTTGACGATCTAAACAGGACAGACTTTAATTCTAGGAACTCTACCAATACTGAATTAAATCTGTATTTCATGGGCTAGTAGTTTAGTTTAATGGTGGTAAATGAAGGCAGGACTGTGACACAGATGAAAATACAGTGGGAGGGAGAAGTCTGAAGAAAATTAGCTCAAACAATTAAATTTTGATATGTACTAGCTAAACCTATAGAATTAGAGACAGAAATTTTTATTTAAATAATTAATGTTATCCACCTGGTAATACATGTTTTTCTGAGGTTTTCTTAGGATGTTTAATTTCATAATTCTTTTGAAATACAGACATCAGTTCTTGAACAGCATCTTCAATGTGCATGCTTTTGTGGTTCAATAACTCAGCACATTCTTTAGTATGAGTCTGTTAAATAAAAATATCAATGAATTATCTTAGTATCACTGATTATCTTATTACTGTTCCTCTTTATGGAGAGCCAAAACATTTCCCTCAATAGTGCATTCTTCATACTGAGACCATTTCAACAAAATAGCAATATTTTTAAAAGAAAACAGGGAAACCAAACAAAAAACCTTTATTCAAGATTATACAACTCTTCTGTTATAACTACATTTTTAATGGGTTTTTGTTTGTTTGTTTGTTTTCAATTTCCATTTTTGAGATGCAATGGTATTTTTAAGGGCCAAGGAAAATTCTGCTTATTGAAGGGAGGTCACAGTCTAAATCTGAAATTACCCAAATGCTCTTTCAACTGTCCTTAACAATTTTATTACTTGCACTACTTTGCTAACTAAATACATTTTTAGCCTCATTTGGAATCAAGAGAGCTTTCAAATTCTCAAATATACAGTTTGAAAAAAATAGGAAAAAAAGAAAGAAGAAAAGGATGCATAGGTCAGAGTATTTTCATACAAAAGAAAAATCTCATCTAATTGTGACTCAGTTAAATAATAAAAATTATCTATTAAATACTAAAGCTTAAGTATCTCAAATACCTAAAAACCAATTTATCTTCATGCAAAATATTTTAATAAAAAAAAAAGTTCTGTATTTCTGCATTGAGAAGAATTCTTTTCTAGTTTTATATTAATTTTATAAGATATCGTTTCTAGTATGCTTAAGAATTGAAGTTCAAAGATGTAAAGTGGCACACACCTCATTGCAGGTCAACATATTCTCTACTTTGACAGGATCATCTACCGGTAAGACAATTAAGAGAGTATTTGATATTTCTTTTAATATCAAATCAATCTGCACTTCACTTAAATCATTAACCTAGAAAGAGAAAATCGTATTAATACTGTACAATTATCTTTAAAAAATAGTGTATTCTATTTTATAGAGTTCTAACAGATATATGGTGTTTTGCAGAAAAATAAAAATTGTATCTTTTTACCCCATGAAAACGCAAGAACCCTACACAGTAGAAAATCCTCTAAGAAAGGGAATCATAACAGAAAAGAACCCTAGAGTAAAAGCACCAACACAAAAGACCTCGAGATGAAAGTAAAGAAAAAGGAAGCACAGCAATGCCCCATGAATTATCCTCTTTCTCTGTTATCAATAGAGGGAATTTAGGGAGATAAGTACCATACAAAAAATTTAGCCTTTGTTAACGTTCTATTGCAGACAATCCAGAATATGAACAATGAAAGAACAGATGTAAGCCTGGAAATTAAGTGGTTACTATTGCCGCAGAAAACAAGAACTTAATTGCTACAAGTGTATGTATTTAAATTCTGCACAGTGTGATAACCCAATTCAAAAAAAAATCCGTAGTGTTCACAATTTCATTTCAGGCAGCCCTTTAAAAACAAAATCTTGTCATTCTTAAGTATCTGCTGGTTCTATGTTGGGAAACTGAGACATATGAATCCTTGAGAAAGTGAAGTCTTTAGAGGAATTTGGTGTTTACACCTACTTCTTCACAAATTTCTGTTTATCAGCACCATATTTTTAAATTCACTGTATAAGCGAAATGAATTCACAGACAGTATAAGACAAGACCACTACGACACCATAACAGCAATGATCTAATTTTTGAATGAGCTTCTCTTGACAGCTCTTTGAGCTGATCAGTCTTGGTGATTACATGAATCAGTGACAATGGATAGAATTATCTTCTATTCCCCCAAGAACCTCATCAGAGAGAGGTCCCAAGACTAAGCATCTTTAAACTTGCTTTTCTTCTGTCCTGAAAGTTTAGGAATCGATGGAAGAGAACGCTTGCTCCATGATGCTATCCATGCTAGACTCCTGAAGAATCCCTGCTGTTTTAACAGCAGTTTTAGGCAGACAGGCAGTAATATGAAGTCAGACCCCAAATCATTCCAGTTATGCCAGATACTGCTGTTAGATTAAATAAAACAGAGCAACAAAACAAGCTATGTTAATATAAGATTATTAGATTCTTGTTCATGACCTTACTGGCCATGAGCCCAGTTACAAGGCAAGAGGGGGCCTGGTGTAACTTGCTTGATGGGTTAGTCTTCAGTCTTTCTCCTTTTACTCAACATAGGCTTTCACTAGGTTTTTTTATTCTACGTTACAGCATTATGAACATTCAGTCAACTCCAGTGAAGTAGCTTTGTCATGGCAGAATCCAAATTAAACTGACTTCTGTCCAATTTTTAATTTTTAACCTGAAATATTCTGCGTCTGTGATATCCCATCTTGTTTGTCACAATATCACTCATGCTTCTGTTTTACATCTCTTTTTCCCTACTTGTTTATAAGATCCCATTCACTGTAATCAAGGGTCTAATCAAGTTTATATCTTTTTGTATTGATATGGGAGGGGTTAGAATGTCAGAACTGTACACAACCTATGTATTTAAGGAAAACACTGTATCTACAAAAGACATTGTTATTTCAGACAGGCTCAGAGAACTGCTAATTTCTTACATAGCCGATTTTTTTTCCAGCTTTGGGTTTCAGTAGCAAACAGAGCACTTGATCATAATTATGTTTTTCTGCCATACAGAAAATGAAGTGGATATACCCATCCATGACTAACAATCTCCTACCACAAGGGACACAATTTATGATACTGGTAGGAGACATCATAGCCATACAGTTCAACCGTCAAGCCAGAAAGATGATCTGACTATCAAGGTAAAGTCTTGAGAAGAAAAAGAGCTAATACAGGTCCTAAAGCATGTTAATGGAGTCAAAAGAGTTCAGAAATTATTTGGCAAACACCAAGACAGGAAGAAAGCTCAGATTCAGTCAGCATGCAGAGAATTGTGAGGGAAAACTATGCTCCCCTTCATTAGTTTATGGACTGCATGGAGAGGAGATAGTTTCACAGCATGCCTGCTATGAATACAGTTAATGCTAAAAAGTTCTCCATGTTTACATGGAGGTATCTTGTGTGCAACTGTACTCATGGACAAACACTCAAAGAGAAGCAGAGGTTGACCCTGAAAATCAGAGTGGTAGTCACAGAATCTGAGGACAAGTGGAAATATATCATACTGCAAGAAGGGAAGAAAAAATCAAACATTTGAGGGTAATAATGGGAGAGAATCATTGAGTATAACATTCTTCAAAATGAACATGCTTTAAAAAGCAAAGAAAATTTCTATATATTTCAAGCAGTACAAAAATAAGTACAGATTAATTTCCAACAAGAAGAGCAGCATACTGGAAATAATTTCTCTAAACTGTCATTTAATTTATATACCTTTTTCAAAAACTGTTTATATTTATGCAGAACTTGATCAGCTTCTTGAAAGAAACTTTCTAGTGTCACAGATGACCAAGTCAACATGGTAAGTCCTTGCCTCAACACAGCTTCCATCTAAGCACAAAAATATAATTTCATAGATTCATTAAAAAAAAAAAAAAATCAGCAAACCCTAAGCCAATTTAAAACAAATGCCATTATTATTAGAATTACTAATGTCACTGATGAAAGGAAGAGTTGTGTTTAAGTTTTGCAAGGAAGATTACAAGTTTTCAAGGCAAACATCATAGAAATTTCTGCAACATTGGGGAAGAGGAGGGTAGTGCACACTACAGCCTCTGTCCACAACTGTCAAATGTACATGCTCAGCAAAGATCTTCCCCTTTCTGTTCTCCTGGATAGTGTCCTTTAGTGGTTTCCACTACCTCCTAAAATTAAAATCAAGTCCAGTATTGATCTTACAGTTTGTCCTTTAACATATATCTTGACCACTCTCAACAGCATAATTACTTGTCTTTCAACCTGATGTATCTATCTAATGACATTTTTCATTCATCTCTTTTTCACAGAATCACATTTTTCAGAAAAAATATTTCCTGTTTTTTATACAATACTCGTCTTTCTCTTTTGCCAGTTGTTTCCTCTAAAATACAGAAGTGTGTGATTCCCTCTATGATATAATCATATTTACAGCAGTATCACAAAACTGAAGACTATCATCACTTTATCTCTTTATCTTTTAATATTTAACTCTTCAGAGCAAGGATAAGTTTTTTTGTTTCTCACACTTCAGCATATGCCAACTAGGTAGTCACACAAACTAATGTAAACTCTGCAACCTTCCAATATTATTATTAAAAATCAAAAAGGGAAGAGTTACTACTCAGCCTACCTCTCAGGACGCACCAAAATTATTCTACTGTAATACACATTATTTGAGCACTGTATGAGGGATGCAAAGAGCAAATTTTTGGTGTTAAAGGTTTTATTAAAATTCATTAAGTTCACAACCTGTAGATCCACCTAAATATTGTAAATTTATAAACTAGTATTAAGTTGTTATAACTTCTTCTGAAGGATACTGAAGTGCATTTAGCAATACCAACCTTTTTCATTTTTGGTGACATCATGTTTACAAAAATCATTGGTGTTTCTTGACACAAATCTTCATAACGTTGGAGAAGATCCTGTTAATTATTAGAAATGGTAGTTATCAAGAAGAACATTTTAAGTGCTTTCTTTCCTGAAGCAAACAACCTGTTATACACTCAAATCATCAGGAAAAAAAAACACGGAAAGCAGTACAAGACTACATTTGAAAACAAGCGTAGAATTTTACACAGACATTACATACCTACATACATACATCATTTCTGGAATGTAATGAATCCATATCACGCTACACAAGGAAGAATGAAAAGGGTCTTCATGCAAAACATTCTTTATGCAAAAAGTCAGGCAAAACATGATCTTTCTCTAAAGAGCTAAAGATGGCTTGAGCTTCAGTGACTATAACTTGCAATACCCTCTTGAAACTGAGTATTACATGCTTTAGATAATTAAAGTCACATATACATAACTCAGTTTTAAAATATCCTCGTCTTATGCCTTACACACACACACGTCTGGTATGGTGCACCTCATCCCCCAGATATGACCTTCTCAAAATACTGCAACAATAGCAAATACTAAAGCAGCTATCAAAAACCTGACTTCTCTGGCAGGTAACCTGCAAAGTTCTTCATGGTTGTGTGGCTCACCATATCTTCCAATCCAAAAGCATTCGAATCTTTGCTTCTCAAAAACTCTGTAAAATTGCGTTTTACTGATTTTCAGAGAGTGAACACTTTTTGGATAGCTTTAATTATTTCATCACCAGATCATACTTAACATGCTACAAGGTATAAGAAATATAAATGCTTATATTTAAGTATATACTAGCCGAGAGCAGAAGAGGTTTTTCAAATTAGATCCTCTATGTCCACCTGTGCATTCCACAAATTTAACTTAAGCTACCTCGTACCCAGCTTTAATCTTTATTTAACTATAAAAAAATTTCTATGGCTAATCAGATTTTCCTTTTTAATATTTTTAAAGAGCAATCATGGTAACTTCTAAGTTTACCTCTAGACGCAACTTGTTTGACTTCAGGTTATTTTCTATTTTTATTATCTTTTTTGCTTGCTCCGGTACTTCCAGACCCAACTTTATCATACATTTGGTCTCTCGGACAATCTCTGGAATTTGGGGATCAAAATTAACAAGGAATTTCCCAGTCTTAGGATGACGCACAAATATTGTGGATTGTAAGGCTGTAAAGAAATTTTTATATCAGTTTTTAAGACAAAAAAAAAAAACTTCTGTTGTATAAATTATTATGGAACATGGATTTCTCATATTACTACATAGTGATTAAATATGTATGGTTAGATGTGAAAGAGCTTCATGTTGTTTCCAGTTAAAGAAAATATATAACTGACAGTCACCATATTAGCTTTCTCCCATATATAACCTTTCTTTTCATAAGCTAAACAAGCATCAGATGCAGTCTTATTTGTGGCATAGTTTTTCTTAGCTCGAGTCAGAGAATTATGAAATTAATGGAAATTTTTGTGGAAACAGAAAACTTTTATGAGATGCTTAGTATCTTACAGCAATTTGTTAACCCAGAGGACAAATGCTTACATATCAACACCACAAAAATCTGAAATAAAATAAAAGCCCAAACAGCAACACAAAACCCTCTGTTGACTGGGTGATGACAAGATTTTATTCTTATAGATCTACTCTTAGTTTTGAAAGCCATAGAATGTCTACAATTTACATGAAAAATCTACTAAATTTTTTTAAAACCTCAATTTTCACTTAATTTTAAAATGATAAAGCTTGATTATAAAACATTTTTTCTATGCATAAAGTAATGTTTTTCCTGAGAGTGAGTCAGATAATACAACTATAAAAATTATTATAGCAAGAAGAAAACAGAAAGCATTATTATGTGGTATAAATAAAGAATTTGAATTAAAAAGTGAACAACAGTGTGCCTTAAATTTGTTTCACTGCTATTTCCAGTCATCTGTCAAACAGTGTACCAAATCTGCAACCCTCTGCATCAAAACCAAGTTTCAAGATCAGTAAGGGACAGAGATTTGTATTATTGGGCCTACTCATTGGATCATGATTAATTTGCAGATTTTAAGGGTAAATGAGGCTTTAAAATTATCTGGTTATATTTGTGTTAAATTAGTGTTCAATAACAGTTAAAAAAAAGCCAATTACGTATTTCATTACTTACGATATTGTAATTGTGAAATTTCCTTCACCCATGCATCATGATAGACTACTTCGAATTCCACCAATACATAGGCGATTCTGTTGTATAATCGAACAACTGCTTTACCTTCTGGACTTGCCAAGATATCTGACTTTTTCTATTAAAACACAGTGCATTCAAATTAAAACCATATCAAAAGAAAACCATACTATTTGGGTTTTTCTCAGTTTAACTACTGACTATAATAAAAGTTAATATTGCAAATTATACTTATAATATTCTTAAAAACTGTGTCAAGTATTTGTGATGCGAATTTATACAGCCATAGTAAGAACTTGTAAGTAATAAATGCTAAATATTTAACACATCTAAGAACAATTACTTTTTATACCATAATTCACAGTGAAATAGATGCTCAGTTCTACTCAAAATTTAACAGTAACTAAAAACTGATTTAAAAAAAAAAATCTCCTTTTTTAATCAGTAATGATATTTATGTCTGTTTTCTTTGGACTGGATTTAGGTGATCATTACTCTCATATGAGAGGGAAACAGTAAAGTGGAAACCTCTCTCACATAGACGTTAATTTGGCAGGACACCCTAGATACCTTGTAGGAGAATCATTCAAACATTTCAAGAAATATTATTTTTATAGCAGATCCTAGTGTTGCAAGATTCTGACTATTCCAATGAAGGAAGGAAACTCAATTCCAAGAAATACCTAAGGCCATAAATGTTAAAGGTTATGTGGCTGGTACCCAGCTTCAGCTGTATGTTAAGCGATACAGAAAACGTAGAATGAGAAGTTCAGTAATAGAACTCCCTGTTCCCAGACTAGTTCAGAGATCATCTGCAGTGAAATCCGTGACCAGATTCTCAGTTGAAGTACTGCAGCTATTGTGTGGGTCCTTACAATAAAGTTGCTTTTTCAGTAGTACTAAAACATATACACCAGACAATTTCAGGCAGCCCACATTTATGCCTTAAGCTACTCCTAGCAACCACTTGGTAAAGAGACATTATACTCCAAGGGAACTCTATGGAGCTAGAGGAATAGAAGAGGTGTGTACTTGATTAAAATACAGGACATGAGTCTTACGTATAAGACCCAGTCTGCTCTATTACAAAAAAGAAAAACACCACTGGCTGGAACGGTGAAATATTTCTTTGGGCAATATGAAGACAGAAATACAAAAAAACTCAGTGCATATTTCAAGCTTAGGGTGCAAGTTCAGTAGCAGGTCAAAGAAAATTTTCCTGCATTTTAGTAAGGCTTTTTATACTGTCCCTCACACCATCACTCTGGACAAGTTGTCAAACTGTGGAATGAGCAGGGGCTATGATTAATGACATGAAATTTAACAAGTAGAAACGCCAGATTCTGCATCTAGGATGAAGTAATGCTGGGCACAAGTATAGACTGGGAGAGGAGGGGCTGAAGAGCCACCCTGCAGAAAGGGATCTGAGGGTGTTGGTCAACAGCAGGCTCAACAGGAGTCAGCAGTGTGCCCTGGTAGCCAAGACGGCACACTGCATCCTGGGGGGCATCAAACACAGCATAACCAGCTGGTCAGAAGAGGGGATTATCCTGTTGTATTCAGTGTTAGCGTGGCCTCAATTTGAGTACTGTGTCCAGTTCTAGGCCCTGCAAACTTAGAAGGATGTCAAGGTTTTTGAATGCATCCACAGGAGGCAAAAAAGTTTGTGAAAGGGCTGGAAGGAATATCCTGAGGAAAGGCTAAGGACTTTGGGTTTGTCTAGTTTAGGGAAAAGGAGGCTAAGGGGTGACCTCATTTCTCTCTACAGCTTCCTGAGGAGAGCAAGCAGAGAAGGAGGTGCTGGGCTCTTTTCCCTGGTATCCAGTGATAGGACCCGTGGGAATGGTTCAAAGCTGCATCAGGGGAGATTTAGACTGGACATTAGGAAGCATTTCTTTACCAATAGGGTAGTCAAACACTGGAACAGGCTTCCTAGAGAAGCAGTCGATGCCCCAAGCCTATCAGTGTTTAACAGGCACTTGGACAACGCCCTTAACAACACCCTTTAATTTTTTGGTCAGCAGTTGGACCAGATGATCATTGTAGATCACTTTCAACTGAAACAGTCTATTCCATTCTATTCTAACACTACATCTTGGATCTACAACAGTAGTTATTGTAGAGCATATTTTTTTAACTAGATATGCACATCCAAATTAAAAAGTTTCCTAGTATATGAGCAGTGACATAATCATAGCCAGAAATATTATGTTCACTCTACTGAAGTAAGACAGTTCACTGTTAAACAAAGCACCTCATTTTTCCTCACAGCAACTTACATGGAAATAGTTGATTGGTTCATTTATCCTTCTGAATAGCTGTCTCACCCACAGTATCTTTCCTGCAACAGGTGGCATGTTTCGAGCAAGAGGAGGGTCATCTTTCTGAATTTGGTAAAGCTATGATAAGAACAAGATCATTAAACACATGGATTAAAAAAATCTGTTGAAATGTTAAACTGTTTTTCCTCTGTTACCACAATTTCTTCCTCCTCCCAGATTAAATTTGTGTGGACTCACACAACAGTTCAGTAAGAGAAAAATTTATTGCTTCCCCACTTGCTATGCTTCCGAGATGCACACGTTGGTCCACTGTTGATGTCTGCTGTCTTCATTCTCTCATACTGTCTCTTAGCTGTGCTTACTTATTTATGACAGAGCCCTGAGTACACCAAAAGGCATTACCAACCTAGGACTTGAGCAGGCAGTACTCAAGGCCAAGCCTGATAGGTGGCAGCTGTGTAACTTCAGAGCCATCAGCTGTGAAAGAAAGCTGTGTAACAAAGTGTTGTGAGAACCATTGTTGAGGCTTTTCCTCCTTTGCTTGGGAACTGCACTCAGGAAACGCCTAAGCTACGGCGTTAACTGAGAGGTTTTACCCGAATAGAAATATAAACACTGTTCCTCAGACACATACACCTCAGACACATAGCTAACATTTCAGGAGATGGACTTGATGATTCTTATGGGTCACTTCCAACTCAGGATAACCTATGATTCTATGTCATGCTCTTTTATTCTAACTTCTCATCAATACACATGTGAAGACTCCTGGGTACACAGCCCATGCTTTTATCTCTGCCCAAGCTGAGAGGAAAAAAAAAAAAAAA
>KZ505686.1:1136092-1146535 GCA_002844005.1 Limosa lapponica baueri | reverse complement strand
TCCTAGTGTAAATTTGGGAATATAAGTCTGAAATCAGTTTTGTTTCAATACAATAGCCATTTTACTGCACTTAAAACAGAAAATTCTTATTTTAAATCCAGTGTTCCTCCTTAAAAGTAACGTATCACTACAGTATTTTCTTAGGTAAATAATCTACTCATGTATTTATTATGCAAGTAATTGATCATTTTATTTTTCCTTGCAGAAGGTGAAAAGTTCCTTCACTTATGCGCTACTGCCTTTAAATGGAAATTCTTAAGTAGAATTCCTCCCATTTGATTACTTCATAAATGTAATGCTTACCTTCTAAAAATGAAAGGTATCTGTTAATTGTTTCCATGAAATTCTGTTTGTCTTTTGTATCCTGTTTGGTCTGACTTAAAGCACCCCAATTACTTGTTGCAAGGATAGCTGGGAGAAAAATTTTTTCTATCATATTCCTAACACCATGTAGGAGTCCTTCACTGGCATCCAAAACACCAAAGAATATATCCTGCATTGTAACAGAATGATTGTTAGTAATGCAGTAACTTAGACTGGAAACAGTTTTATAAAACTGGTGTATTTTTTTTTATAAAGGCACTCCAATTTGCCAATGAAAACTTTAATTTAAGATGACAAAAACCTTACAAAATACCAATATCTACAATGTGACCATAAGATACATTTGTGGTTTGTTTTTTTTTTTTTAAAAACAGAAGTCAATAATGTTTTAATA
This sequence comes from Limosa lapponica baueri, assembly GCA_002844005.1. Classification (NCBI taxonomy): domain Eukaryota; kingdom Metazoa; phylum Chordata; class Aves; order Charadriiformes; family Scolopacidae; genus Limosa; species Limosa lapponica. The sequence continues at coordinate 1,145,817 of KZ505686.1, read as the reverse complement.
CAGTTTGAAATGGCTATCAGGTTATATTTTTGCAATTTCAGTTATTTCCCTAACATACAGAAAGTTTGGAAACTGTTTAATAGTACGTAACAATTAAAAATATTCTAAGTGTCCGCATCTACAATTAGGTATTAAATAATAAAATGCAAGTAGCAAAAATGCTCTGAAATTATATTAGTAGCAATTACCTGACTGAATGTATATTACTTAGAATCAGATAAAATTTTTGTCTACTCTCCAAAACTTTACAAGTTTTGACTATTTTTAATATTCCAGTGTTTTAAATGTCCTTCAAATCAGCAAATATTTACATACTTCATGTAATAAACTTCCTACAACATAAATATCCTTTTCTCATCACTTTCTTAAAGAATTTCATGCAAAAGTAATATTTATGACTAACGTTGAGACTTCTGATGAAGACAGATCTTGTCTCTTACTTCTAGTAGTACTTTTCCCCCTTCACTTCCTCAGCTCCCAAAAGGAATTAAACATTTTTAATGTATAAAGTATATAAATTAATAATGGATTTTCTGTCTGAAGAATTTTAAATCATATTAATCAGTAGATGCATATATAGGACTGATTCCTATTCATTAACAGTCCCTTAAGCACTGCTTCAGTATTAAGATGTGTAGCTAAGAGAAATGAAAATAAAGCCCCCACGTATCTAAGAATTTGTCTGGTAAAGCAGAAAAATGCTACATAATTTACATAGGATAAATGTGTATTTCACACATTCAAAGACACATAAAAGAGAGAAGCACAACTAAACTTTTCCTCTCCTGGTATTTGCAATAAAGTCTCCTCAGCGAGTCCTTCCAGTTTAGATATTTTGGTCACATCTAAAATGTATTTAGTGGCTTTAACCTCCTCAAAAACAGCAAGGAGAATAAGAATTTAATCTAAATGCTGATTTTTTTTAACAAGAGTCCTGTCAGACACTTAATTCACAAGATATCCTGAGTATTTGCTGAGATAATACAGCTATTCATTGTCTACCCAAATAGGAGAGTAAAGAGCATGCTATGGCTTAACATTAAAAAAAACGCAGTTACAAGTAACTTTAGTTATGTGATGATAGTGAAACAAATAATGGAACAAAAATAGCTACTTTTAAAGCTTTTAGTTTTTAAAATATATGAGAGAATACCTCGTGTATAGTTTTTGCATTTATAGGGCTGTCATTCTTACAACGAATAAAAAATAAGCATTGTCCTACGAATTTGTCTGGTGCATTGTCCACATAGAATTGCATCATTTTACTTCCTTTTGCAACTCCTGGAATTGTCCGACCACATTCTGAAAAGAATTTCATAGGTGTCACTATTTTTAAAAGGATATTATAAAACGCTTAAAATTAATATAGCAAAATAAAATTCAACACAGAAATATTTTTTTTTCTTCTTTTGTGTGTAAGAGAATCAAAACCAGCAGAATTCATGGCTGTAATTAACCACACAATTAAATACATCAAACATATATATCTTACAAAGCAATTTTGGTGCGTTGTACTGCACTGAAAAGGGAATTTGCTGGGGAATTAACCCCATCATTCTGGGTTAACTTGCTTGTGACTGAGGTACTTTCTTTGTTTATTCGCATTCACCCTATCAAACAAGATGTCACACCTTAATGAGAAAATAGAGAATATGAGATACCATCAGGTTCTCTGTGGATATAATCCTATGCAATTTGAATGTTTCATATAAATAGGAAAGGGAACAGCACGTTGAGTGCTTAGAGAATCATCAGGGATTTTAGACATTAAATTCTAATTCTCTACCGAGTATGTGAAAACTAAAAAATTTCAAATATTTATAATAAAAGCAAATTCAGACAGCTTTTATGAAAGTGCTTTCTAATGAGCTGAGTGTATAACTCCTGTAAGAAAGAGTTGCAACCAACTTAAGATTTCAGAATAATTTATCTTTTTATAGCCTTCCTTCCAAGAATGACTAAAATTGACTGATCTTTTTCTAAACAATTTGACTTGAAGTAAGCATTTAAAAATATAAATTTTCAGTCCTTATAGCAAAAGGCTGCAAAACTATGAACATGTTAAAAATGTACTCTGGGAAAGATTAAACAAAACTAACAACAGAAGCCACTATTACATCTGCCTGTATTAATATTACTAAAAATTTACCTATTCCTGGTGCTTCTCCTTCTTGATAGAAAATTTTCAATGCTTTACTTCCTCCCTTGGCAAAAAAAGAATCAAAGGCTTCCAGCTGTTGAATCAAAAAGTGAATACTTGTTACTCAAAATATTTTTCTGTGCCTTTAAGAGATGTAAAAATAATTTGACCATGCCACTGCTTAAAGTTTTGGTGGCGTGTAATGTTTTTCCTCAAATACTGTGAGGAGATACAAAACAACGTAACAGATATTTCAAATATTGCCTTCAAGTACTGAACCTGCACACACAGGTGGCCTAGCTCCTGATAACTGTATATGAAATGTTTATGATCTTGTCCAGAAATGCAGAGACACTAAAGGATATGATGTCACTCACAGAGATCTGCAAGTCTAAAGTATCATCTGGAAATAACTGGTCATAAGAGGCTTAGAAACATACACAGCAGATTTGCATGACTTGACATACCCTGATATCGCAACTCTACCCCTAAATGTAAAAGCTTCATTTGTAAGAGGAGTAACATGACACAGGAGGATTTTATTCTGGAGACATGAATTGGCCACGTTGGCTTCAAAACCTTTTCATGACAACAAAGATTTTGCTGACCTCTGGAAGGACAACAAGGTCACATCTGAAGGAGACCAGGCTGCCCCATAATTGCTGTACCTGTCCATAAACCAGCCATCCTAAAACACAATGGGTGTTTAGATAGCCACTTTGATTTTGTCATGTTATACAAGGTGCTTTGGATAGTAGGGATGCAAAGCTTTGAAAAAAAACACTTTGTGTATGGATCATCATTCTGAAGAACTTGCCTGAAATTATTGCTAGGGTTTCCAAAATCTGAATTTTTAAACTGCCCTGGGTAATTTTTTGTGTACTGGTAAAACCAGGATATGTGACAGCAGAAGTGAACACAGCCCTGAAAAGCACTGAAAGAAGGTTTGAAGGAGATCAGAAGGGACTGATCTGGTCAAAATCCAGATCTTTTCACAGTCTCTGTAAATATCCATAAGGATGACTAACTTAACAAGATGTGACTGAGCATTCAAATTGTCCAGCTGAAGGACTCAACCTTGGAAGTGAGACCTTCTGTTTCACCCTATCAAAAAAAGTCAGAAATTTAGCTAGCAAGTATGTCTGGAGATGCATCACCTGCTCAAGCACAAAGTATACAGCTCTAGATGCAGTAGATTTCTTATAAGCATAATTTTTTTTCCCCAAAATAAATTTAAAATCTGAATCAGAACAGTGATAGGAAAGTGCGTCACACCCAGGTGGACTTAAAATCCAGAATTTAAATCCACTCTTTTGAGAAGACAACATTGTGCAAAAATAAAAGAAGTAAGAGCAAGTCAGCTCTAGAAATGCATTAACTTTCACTTTGGTTAACAGGCACTAGTGAATAACAGGGTCAAAATTGAGAAAAATACAGAAAAAATCCCTGCCAAAATAGTAAAAGAAAAATTGGTGAAGTACTGGAAGGGCAATGACAAAAACCAGAAAAAGATTCACTACTACAAAAAGTACTCCGACTTGAGAGGAAGAGGAAGGCGAACAGTAACTTTTGGGCTTGTATGATTTTATACAGGACATAAGACGTGAGCTGTCCCTCTGGCTACTGCTTCTGCAAATAGATTCTGGTTCAAGTGCATGTGGTACAAACACTCCCTATGTGAATACACATATATGCTAAGGCTTTAAAGGGTAAAACTTAGTTCATGGATGTCAAAGACATGATATGTATATGGAAATTTACTCAATGACAATTTGTTAAAGGACAATGTTGACACAGCCAGAGCAGCCTAAACTATTTATGAATAGCCTAAAACCAGAAACTGGAAAATTTCCAACCATAAAAAGTTTTCAGATGGTCCTGGTGACAGCAAAGAAAACCAACCCAAAACAAAACTAAAAAACAGAAGCCTTGAGAATCCAAAGGTTCTCAAGTGTCTCAATTAGTCAAACTCAGCGTAGAACAGCAGTTTTACATGAAATCAGGATGATCTAAAACTATATACCACTTAAGAACTGTTAAAAAAAAAAAAGTAAATGTTAATTGATTGACAACACTAAAAGCACCTCTATGTTGTATAAGCATAAGAAAAACCAGGACTGTTTAAGTACATTTTGTGATACATAAATATCAGTAAACAAACAACAGATTTGGATAGGGTCTAAATTTGGCTTGAACAGCTGAAGTTCTAACAATTGATTTGTTTGACAAAGGAGACAGTATTCAAAACTCAGCCAGATACTAAGTCAAATCTCTCTCACAGGCAAAAACAACATCATGCAGTCAGAGAAGGTAAGAGCTGTATCTTTTCACATACAGCCATACTGAATTTTTATATTTTACTAAAAGAACAGTTTAGCTTGTTGCTCCTGTTTGCTCAATCACTTTTAAACACTGTGAAAGACACGCACTAAGGACACAAAGAATGACTGAGCTTTCAGAAGTTCCACAGGCTTGGGATCTACTCACTCTACAAACTCACTTTATCTCATCTTTTAAGCATTCAAAAATAAATAAAGCACTCAAAAGTTGAAGGTATTTAATGGGTCTTTCCAAATGTAGTCACAATAATTAAATGATGTAGGATTAATCTTCCCTCTGATTACTAAATAACAGTCTTAATTTTCAAAATGTTCCTATGAAGATACACATACTTTTGCGGTATCAAAATTTTGCGGTTTGGCATTTCAGTGAGGACTTGCTTAACAAATAAAAATTATCATCTTTAGACTATAATAATGCCAGGCTGAGATGGATGAAACTTCTTACAACTGGTGGATGTGACAAGAATCCCTTGGGTCAAAATAGCAGCAGTAATTACATTTTCCTTGAGATAAGAAAGATGAAAAAGCCACAATCAAAAACCTTAGGAATATTTGCAAATCTGCCAGGCAACTAAGCTGGATGATTTAGTCAGGTATCATTTTAGATGAGTTGCGTGACTTATTAATCACATTTTCTGGCAGAAACAATCAAAATTATGGATAACACTTTGTATCAAAGGGGTAATCCGCTACATATTTTGACTAATAATTGAAATCAACGAACATATAGAACAGACTCACCGAAGGCGCATCCAAAATCATTTCTTCCAAAGCTGTTAAGTCTAAACCTAGCCTAACACTGAGAACTTCAAATATGTATTTATACGAAGCATCAATTTTTGCTCTTCGACGTTCTCTTGCTTCTTTATATCGAACCTACAACATTAAAGATGTCTTTCAAACTAAAAATACACAGTGATCACAACAATGACCCACTACTTAACTTGAAACTAATGCTGAAACCTACCATCTTGTATTATAAGACTATTCTTTAAAAATATCTAAATTTTCAGAGGCTAACAGAAGAACAAATTCTTAAGAATTATTAAAAAACGTAAAGTCAACTCTGAGGATATACCAAGGAAAAGCAAATATTAAATATACTACAGCTAGATTTTAAGATATCTGTGTGCCATACTAACTGGCTTTATTTTTCACAATCAGTATTTCAATTTTTTATACTAACAAAAGCAGGTCACAACATGAGTTTAAAACTAAAGTATCTAGAGTGGGTAAATATTTGCAGGAACTAAGCTGGGCATGCTTTTGCTTCAGTGTAAATTATTTAGTCAATATCTCCTGCTTCCTTCCTCTATTACTTTAAAATAAAATCTTAAAATACTGCAAACATTGAAAACAAAGACCCACTCGCTTTATACCAGCCATAATTTAATAAAAGAACCATGTGTAAACAAAACAGAAGGGAGGGGAGCAAGATAAATAATTAATATAAACTCAATTTAATCATCTGAGAAAAGATCCTTAAATCTATTTCAAGACCTAAGATTGAATACTAAACCTGTCTTTCTCTTAAAACTTCTTGCAAGGACAGAACTCCACTAGCACTCCGGCAAAACCTAGACAACTTTCGGCTTGCAATAGAAAAAGAGTCTAGGGAAGAGGAATAGCTTGTCATTCGTCGAGTATGGTGAATAGATCTGGTTAGAGCATCTTCTGGTAACACAATAGCAGGCACAGAACTCTCTACAGTGAGATTAGGCCCAGCACTATTTGTAGCAACAACGCTGGGACCACCATCTTCTCCACTGTTTGAACTTTCATTATTATTTTCTTGTACTCCCTCCATTCTGAAATGTGGAAAAAGGAAAAAAAGGTGTGTTTATAACAATCCAGATTTTTTCAAGTCTACCTTTTCAAGAAGATGGGAAGGAAAAGCAAGGTAGGGAATAAAAACATCAAAAATGAGAGCATCTCAAAACTGACTTCCCAAGCATTTTATGACATGTTACAAATGTCAAGCTGAAGATTAGAGAAAGATTTTTTTTTAAATAATTTACCATACGTTTACATTTTGTGAACGTCTTTCCATATAACAAATAAAATGTTTACAACATTAATACTGTCACTGAATATCTGCTGAGAAATATAAATGGTTTAGAATATACATGATTTCTTTAAATTTTAGTTTGCAAAACTTATACACGTATTCAGCAACTGAGCTTACAAAAAGTCTTGCATACATTTCCATGCTAGGTCTTAAAGCATTGCTCACATGAGCACCCACACATGATTTTTATACAAATGCCCCCCTCAAGCATAATATTCTTAACTTGTGTAAGTGTTTGCAGAAATAACGCAAAATGGAGGGTGTTGTGTAGTATTTTTTCCATGGAAAAAATTTAATTTAGCATCAAACATCATCAGCATAATGAAACAGTCAGGCTTTCTTTTAATTCTGTGCCTAAACCCTGGAGCACTGCAGATCACAGGGAATGGATGCTACTCTTCAACAGGAGGAAGAGATTTCTCAGTCCATTTCCTGGTGGCCAGGGACTAGCAAGTTAGCTGTCCTAGTTGAGGATTTCTAAAATTGCCCAACACAAAGTATATTCATGGCTGACTGCTAAGCAGTAGACTGTTACAAAAAGGTGGCACTTTTCGTTTTCTTTCCCTTTCTACTCCACTAGCACATAAGCCTAGAAAAGGGTTGGTTTCTGAATCCTAAGCCCGCAATTCAGGGCTACAAAGCAGCATCTAAAACCCCTCTTTCCATATTTTCCTCTTATGGGTCATATTCATCCACTTGGCATGTGCTGGCTGCCATCAATCCCATTTGGTGATAATACTTAATATTCATAAATACATATAGAAAATCCAATGTTTTATTCAGTGTGCTCAAATCTACACATGGATAGAGCAACCAGTTTTAAGGCACTGTAATCATCAGTAGAGCTATACCTGAAGTCCTTACCTTGTGTCTAAGTTTTCCTCTAAAGATACCTTCTTTTGTTTCACAGGAATGTTATAACGGAGAAAAATTTTATAAAACAAGTGTTAAGATATTCCATTAAGGTCATACCTAGGATAACAGATTAAAAAAAAACACAGAAATTTTTATTCTAATCAGAGTACTATTACTATAAAAATTAAAATAACTATCAATAATTACCTAGTAGTTCTTGCAAAGCCTTAGGGCAGCCATCCACAGGTGTAAGTATAACATACTCTCTTAGACACTATTGCCTGATTTAGGAAATAGAAAATCAGAAGCAAGGCTGGCATGGAAAGCAATACCTGGTGCTACATAACTAGCTCTTTATTTTTGCCCAAGATTAATAAAGCAGCCACTGTTCAATAGGCTTTGCCACGCAATCACCTGTTACAGAAAACGTCTGTCTCTTTCTCAAAGCAAAAATACTAAGAAAAAACAACTTAGGAAAGTTACGAAAAAAAAAGGAAAATGTAAAATCTAAATTAGTTAATTCCTTTCTTTCCCTTCATGTTTATCAACTGGGCTGGTTATCTATAAGGTTAGCAGGGGTACTTTCCTCCTTGACACTCAGATGGAATATGTTAGATGTTAGTTTCCCTGCCTTTAAACTGGTTGCCTAAGTTGGACAGTGAAGTTGAAACTGTTCCCTAAGGCTCAAGATAAAAGAGGTAGGGTTCTCACAGTTTTCTTTAAAAACAAAGACTACACTGTACACTGCCATCTTCCCTGACTCCCCCAAACATCTGTACTCAGGATACCTGGTGGCTCAGCTAAGATTTTCACACTTTGCAAAAAACAGGATGAACTCCAGCTGCCTACGATCTTAGTCGTAACAGCTGGTGCGCTTTTCTATTAAAAGTTCCTTTCCTCCCCTCCAGGGTGCCCTAAACGTTGCATACAGGACCCGCTCGTGGAAGACGAATGAGTCTGGTTTCCAGCACGTCTTCGAACGTAGGAGGACGAGGTGATGGAAGGAAAGAAGAGTGGAGGATAGAGCATGAGGGGTACTGACTTCTCGCTCTCTTCCGAAAAGCTGACGTGCCTTAACAAGAATCCCTGCTTTGGCAGAGAGATGCAAAGAGCCTTACCGACCTGGCCGGAGTTACGCCTCACAACGCCAGCAGAGGGGAGCAGCCGACCCGCAACCGCACAACCACCAGCCCTTGCCCCTTCAGGCGGCAGCCCAGACTCTTCCGCTCCCGCCAGCCCTCCCGCACCCAGGCGGTTCTGCCTCCGTCCTGCGGCTATGTAGCGCGGTGGAGGGCGACGGCGAGTCGTGAGGCGATTGGCCGTTAACCGACTGGCCGTTAAGCAGCTGGCCGTTAGGCGGCGGCCCATAACGGCCGCGGGGCTGCGCGCGCCGGGGGGGGGGGCTCACTCCCCTCCCCTCCCCGCCCCGCGCCGGTGGGGAGCCGCGGTGCTGAGGGCCCCCTGCCGGCTCCTGCCCTCCGCCGCGAGCCCGGCCGAAATGCGACCCCCAGGAGCTGAAGCGGTTGCGTTGGGCATCGACGTGCTCTGCGCAGCGACCGTAAATTTACTTGCTCGGGGGTTGTTTTTAAATGTACCTGTGGAAATCACTTAAAGTAACGCGGCCGGAATTCCGCACTGCGAAAAGTGCTTTCAGTTATCCAAAGTGCATTTTTTTCCCCTCCAGAATATTCAAGCCTGTTTTTCATGCTGAGCTTTCGTAAGAAAGACGATTCTTTTTTGCACCTGAAATAAACGTTTATAATAAATGTCACTGTGTAACCTTGACAAGTGACAAACGCCACTTGAAAGCTTCTCTCAGACCCTGAAGGCAAAGGCAGAAGCCAACATCTCTCGGTACCAAAACCAGCACCCTGCGGGTGCTTTTGCAAACGGGGCTGAAGGGGCAGGGCCAAGCGTCCCAACCCCCTCTAGATGCTGCTAGTGGAAAGAAGGACCTGTTGGAGCGGGTCCAGAGGAGGGCCAGGAAGATGATCAGAGGGCTGGAGCACCTCTCCTGCAAGAACAGGCTGAGAGAGTTGCGGTTGTTCAGCCTGGAGAAGAGAAGGCTCCGGGGAGACCTTATAGCAGCCTTCCAGTACCTGGAAGGCGCCTGCAAGAAAGCTGTAGAGGGACTTTTTGCAAAGGCACATAGTGACAGGATGAGGGGTTATAGCTTCAAACTAGAAGAGGGTAGATTTAGATTAGATATTAGGAAGAAATTCTTTACTGTGAGGGTGGTGAAGCACTGGAACAGGTTGCCCAGGGAAGTTGTGGATGCCCCATCCCTGGAGGTGTTCAAGGCCAGGCTGGATGGGGCTTT
>KZ505686.1:1108987-1135392 GCA_002844005.1 Limosa lapponica baueri | reverse complement strand
TGGTGGGGAGACCGGTTCGGGGTCGGGCGACCCGGCTCGGTTTCACCATCGTGGTGAAGGGCGGATCTGCCGGGCCGGTGCTTGCGAGCCCCGGTGCCGTCCCGCCGGGTGGCCAGGCCGGCCGCGGCGCGCTCGGCCGGATCGGCGCCTTTGCGGGTGCTCGGAGCCGCGGTCAAGCTGGGGCTGAGGGGAGACAGCGACCCCACCCGGCCTCCGGGGGCTCTTCGGCCAGCTCATGCCAGGGTTGCCAGAACAATCCTCCAAAATACCCCAAACGATTTTATTTTTTTATTAGAACCTTGTAATTGCATTTCGGTTGTTCTACATCTCTCTTTTTTTTTTCTTTTAATACACCTGTGAAGTCTATTCTATCATTCACTTTTCATCCACTTAGTTGTTCGTAGCCCTTGGTGTATAAAGTTACCCACCGGATTGAGAAAGATAGCCTTGCAGAATTGCAGACCAGTTTTGCTGCCACAAGATCATCGAGATTGACAGAAATTCAACACCTGTGCAATGAAGTAATAAAAATAACAAGTTCGGGAATTTAGCTTTGTTTAACTTCTGTGTCTGCAGTAACTCCCGATATCAAATAATCATGTTCCTAGTTTGCTTGGATGCAAAGTGGTTCATGTGCAGTAAAAGAATAATAAAGATAAGAGTGATACCCCTTTTTGATACCACTGATAATATATATTGAGTGATACCACTGGTGGTTTTGTTTATTTGTTTTAAACATTGTGTTACAAAGGCATATTTATTTAACACAAATCTGTATGTGTAGGATCAGGACAAAAGGTTTTATTTACACTTACTGTAGTACTCTATTTGTTACTTCTAAACCTGCTAATTTTAGATTAATATTAACTAGCATCTTTGCTAACACCCATAATCAATTTCTTGTTGATGTATTTTTTCCCCACAGGATTTTATGTTTCAGCAGACAATGCTAAGAGTGAAGGATCCTAAGAAGTCACTGGATTTTTATACAAGAGTTCTTGGAATGACGTGAGTAGAAGTTGTATGCCACAATTTTTTTTTCTACTATTCTTCTGAAAAGTTTTTGTTATTTTGATGTAATTATACTAATTGGTCTAAGTATATAAACAATGTTGGCCCGTCAGCTGATGCCCAGCTGGACAGTCTGGCAATCTCTGAGAACTCCCATGGCACAGTTAATGCCTAAGCCGCAAATTAAATAATATTGGCCTTGACTAGAAATTTCTTTTTTTCCTAAATAGGTCACTAATTATCAGTGTACAACTTGTTTATTTCCTCCTCACTGAGCCTGTAGTTGTCTGGTAACTTTCATGACAGTGCTTATAATCAGGAGTCATTGGTATAAATCTTGAAATTAAGTTTTCTATTAGTTCTTATGTTTCTATTAGTTCTTGGCTTATGACCACCTCTGCTCATAAGAGAACAAGGCAGTGGAAGCTGGAGATGGGGTTCAAAATCATTCTTTTGGAGAAGGCTGTTGAGAGGCAGGTGCCCTGCAGTAGCCTAACATGTTTATGCTAAGGCTCTTTGGACATTCTTGACATTTGAAATGAGTTATTTCAAAACAAAATTCTAGCATAGTTTTAAACATCTTGAAATAAGTCTGAACTGGGGTAAAATAAACTACTTCCACTTTAGTGAACATGTGGGTGTGAGAAGATTAGAATTATATACCTACTAAGATGAAAAAAAAATTAGATTTGCTTTGCATGCCTACTTTTTCTAGTTGAATGTTGTACATAAAAATGAAGTATGCCACACCATCTCTAGAAAGGAGGTGAAAGTGGAGATGTATCAAATATTTCACAGAAAAGTGGGAGACTCCTTGCATCTAGCAAAGGGATACATATTATAAGCAACTTTTTCTGACCTCAAGTATTTATTGATTAAATTGTGACATTTGAAATGGTTTTTATCATTATACTTAGCTATTGAAATTGTAAAAATATTTAATCTAAAGGTATGTTTGTTTTTCAGTCCTGCTGTATTCTTAAGCTTTGTCTGGTGCCAGTGAGCTCCCCAGAACAAAGTAAAGTTTCAAAGCAAATCTTTTTATTCCTTGGTGATATTTTAAGGTGGATAAAGATCTTCCTGAGGAAGTAGAGACAAGTAACAGAGTGACAACCTCAAGATGCAAGCCTTTGTACTGGCTTTGCTATTCAGTTACTTGATAGTTCGGCTTTAAAATATTGATTCTTCTAATTTTTGTAGGTTTGTAATATGTTCTGGAGTGTTTCTATTTGATAGTTCAAAATTTAAGTGTTTTAAGATGTGGATTACAGTCAGAAAGGAAAAAAAATCACAGCAATAATTCTTCTGTGAGGGGAGCATCTTGGTTTATTTACAAGTTACCTGATTATCTTCTGAAGTTACTATTTCAAAATAATTGTTGCCATTTAGACTGCTTCAAAAATTTGACTTTCCTGCCATGAAGTTCTCACTCTACTTCCTGGCATATGAAGATAAAAATGATATCCCAAAAGATAAAGCTGAGAGAACACCTTGGACCTTCTCTAGAAAAGCTACACTTGAACTGACACAGTAAGTATTAATATAATGAGAGATGATATTTAGCTAACAGTGATTAAACACAAGTGTATGAGTGTAAATCCTGTTGGATTGAATAAAAAAGGTAGTCATTACTGTGGAAACATCTTCACTGTCTTATAGCCTTAAAATATGTTTGAGATCTTGGATACTTGGCAAGCTTAATCATTCTTTTTCAGAGCTCTTGCAAACTGCTAGGTCAACAGTGGTACATAAATATGAAATAATGCTCGCTGTATTTTGAGTATGTATGCCATCTGGGTGGGGAAGCCACAGAATTTAGAAAAACTCGGTGTGATTAGAATTTCATTTGGATCCCCAAAGCATCCTAATAATGGATAGCTATTGCTTTTGCAATCTAATCAAAAGAGGTGTTGTCAAAACATACGCTTCCTGTAAACAAGACAATTTGGTTAATACTATTAATCATTGTAATTGTGCAGAAAGAATCTCCAAAATACCCCACTGTCTTTGTTGACTTGAGGACCTGAAACCCTCAGTGTTCCCCAGTGATGGGTAGATAAACTGTCTCATGCAGCACAACCTTCTTTCTAATCTGAATGAGACAAGAGTGTCTCTGATTTATTCAAATGTAGAACCTGAATGCTAGTGAAGGGCTGTGAACATGACTGGATTAGCCCCAAGACTATATCCCTAGGACCTGTGGCTAGGGAAAATCTTGATAGCTTAGTGAATGCAGCCACAGCTGAAATTAGGAGAAAGAGCTTACTCTCCTGAGGAAACAACATTTAGGATTTGTTAATTTTGATGCTTTTCTTCAATATGTAATAATTATTTCTTACAGCAACTGGGGCACTGAAAATGATGAAAATCAGTCTTACCACAATGGCAATTCAGATCCCCGAGGATTTGGTAGGTCTTTAGTTTTGTATTTGCGGTTTTTAAGCTTTGGTTTACTGTGATTATATTTTTTTCTCTTGTGTATTGGGGAAAAACAGTGTTTCAAGTGTTTTTTTAGAAAACATCAGTGTAAATTCTGTGCAAAGGTTATTGGGTAAGTATGTGCTGTAGGCTTTATTTTTATGAGGACTAATAGAGAAAATATTTTAAACTTATATGGATGAATGTACTACCACTAGGAAAGAAGGGAAGTTGCATCTTATGCTTTACTTCTGTTCTTCCAGCATGTAATGCTGTGAAAGATCATGAAAATAGGTCAACAAATGTGTTTCAGAGTAATGAGCCACAGTTAGACTTTTTATAAAGAACCTAATCCTTTGGCAAGCAAACACATGCTAATAGTAGCTACTGAATGAAGAACAGTAATTGCTGTTGTGTATCAGATTATCATGGTGTTCAGGCTGATTTACATTTGGATTTCTATTTTATAATCCACTCTTTACTCATTTTAAGCTAGAACGGGGAATTCTGTTTGTAGCATTGAGTATAGCGTTTGTGTGGCTTGATTTGGTATTTTGAGTGCTTGAAAGGTCACTGGCTTGTGAAATAAGTTGCATGCTTAGTGTAGCCACTTGACATTTAAAGCTTCTGAATTGATTTGTAAGCTCAGGCCTTGCATAGTGCTAGTGTTAGTCTCTACAAATAGAGCATTAATGATAAACTCTATGTACTGTTGAACCGAGCAAATGCAACAAAATGCTGTTATGTGGACATGCTTCAAGGAAGGAAATACAGATAAAACAGTTTGATTGAAAATCTCACTTCTTCCTATTCTAGATAATAGTCTCATCTAAACAATATGAGATATTTTAACTCTAGAGTTCCTATTTTAGAAGGTATTATCAAAAAGCCAACTTTTTGAAGAAGACTAATGTTAATACCCAAAATGTGTGTCTTTCTGGAAGCAGTGTTTTTCTTGTATAGAATCATATCTTATGTGAACTACAGCATGTAAACTTTTTGCACAAGATGAAATGCTGAGCAAACCTTTTCCTAGAACACTCAGCAATACTTACAGTGTACTTCGTTCTTTTTACTTTGTTGCACAGGCCACATTGGAATTGCTGTCCCTGATGTCCATAAAGCTTGTAAGAGGTTTGAAGAACTAGGAGTGAAATTTGTGAAGAAACCAGATGATGGTAAGTCTTGATCAGAAATGCAAGTCAATTTTCTTCCTTGTTTTTAATATATTCTGCCTAGTAGATCTACCTATACAGCAGGGTAATAACATTTCTAGTAGTTGTCACTGCTTAGAAGTTACCTGTATGCTCTCTTACGCAGTGGGCAAAACCAACAATAGATCCATCTCGGTAACAATAGCTAATCAGTCTAGCTACGTGCCTTCTGTATGTAGTCTGATCCTCGCTAAAATTCATGTGCTCTGTTGATGTCATAGTTTACTATGTATACTACTGCCTAGAGTTATCACAGAATTTACTTTAACATGGATCAAATTCCAACATTTCATATTTGTTTGGTTCTTATCATATGAGAATAAGATGATTCAGAAGACATGATTACTTCCACCTATTAAAATGGTGTAATTGACTTTTCTGGCAATTTTTATTTAAATCCACTAATGCCACCTGCTAGCTATTATAATTTTAACTGTTCTGTTAGCTCTGGTAGAAATAGTCTCATTAGTCTCTATCATATTTGACCTTATAACTTTTAGTAAAAAAATGCATAATGTATAGCTCAAGTGTCTAGAGAATACAGGAACAAAGAATGTCTATGTAACATAGCCTAAAACGCAGAAGTCAGTGGTGAGAAGTTTTGCATTTTTCAACTGGATTGTCTTTCATGAAGACACCTCATGAGAGTTCTAGGACCGATGCATTCCAAAATGGACATCTAATACTCAGCAGCGTGTGCAAATCTGTGATACTTCTTCCTTCTGGCTATAGAAGGCAGACTATTGCCTGTACTAACAGTGGTTTGGTTTTGTTGTTTGTTTTTTTTAAGTTTGAAAGTAACATTAATACATGAAGCTTCAGTTTACACATATTGCAGTTGAGCTTCTAGATTCCTTGCTAGAGGAATAAGAACAAGTAATTGAAAAGAGACTTAAGTGAATTTAGAGGATGAGCACTTACAGGAGCATATGCAGAAAACTTATTTCAATTGACAAAAGATACAATTTCAAAGTGATGTTAAACTACAGCTTTGTTGAGAGCAAGGTTGACCATTTATCATACAAACATCTAAGCCGATTAAAAACTAATCTGGGTGTTTCAGAATTAGTTCTCTAAATTTGCACTAATTGTCATGCAAAAGGAAGAAAAAGGAAAACTACTTCTCAAAGTAGTCATATTTGACATTAAGAACTAGTCATGTAGTCCTAACTTTATCTTTTTTTTTTTTTTTTCTGTCCTAATAGGTAAAATGAAAGGACTTGCGTTTGTTCAGGATCCTGATGGCTACTGGATTGAAATTTTGAATCCTAACCACATGGTGACTCTCACTTAGTTCCAATGAAGTATATTATATAGGATATGCACACTTTCAGGCCCCTGAAGAAGATCTGTAACAGCGTTAGTGAAATTCTTGCTTAATAGAGAGGAATCAGTCATGTTCAGAGTCTCCTCTAAAACTATCCCCTGGGACCTCAGTGTACTTGAATTCCTTTTTGTTGTCCTATGATGCCACTACAATTTGCTTCCAATTAGGAATACTCAACGATCTTTTGGAAGAGCGCATACACAGATTCTCCTCTAGAACACTGATTATGTTAATATTTCGATAAACACTCTCAAAAGATATGGGATCAGAAATTCACTGCATCTCAGACTGTTTAGATTAAAACTAACAAGAACAACAACAACAAAATCCTGTGTTACTAGTGATGATTTTCAACAAGGATGAAAAAAAACCAAACTTCAGGGTACTTTTTTTATGAAGTCAAAGGATCCCAAAGGCTTCACGCTCTATCTTGTATACTAGAAAATAAAATGTCAGACTAACTTTGATTTGAGTAGTAGCGTATTTATGAAAGTCCTAATGCTGTGCCACGCAAAACTGTTTAAGGAGCAGCCTTAAACAGCCTGGAACAAGAAACTGTGGAGGCAATAAATCAGTCCAGCAGAAAGAATTCAGTCTTTCAGCTTCTGGCTGCTGAATGACAGCCAAAATAAGAGGTCTTATAGTTGCTAACTCACAGTGATCCTTCTTGTCTCTTCCAACACTAGAAAGAACTTGTTTATAATTTTTCTTTCAAGGAAAGTCTGGGGCTATATTTAACTTAAATGCTCTGTATGTTCTGCATTAGGAATTTAATGAAAAAGAGTATTTGAAACAACAGCTTCCTACTAGTAGATGTTTTGATCTGCCCTCAGAATGAGTGACGGTTATTGAAATGATACCTGTAAATAGCAGGAAAACATGTAACATTTACATGTTACATATTTGATTTTTACACTGTTCCACCTGTTATGAACAGTGCAAAACATGTCAGGTTTTTAAACCCTGTTTTTCCTTCCATCAAGGAAAAAACTCTTTGCCCTTTCTGTGGTTCAAGTAGCACTTGACTTCTACTAAGTCTTCAGTTATGTGACTATCGAATAGTGTAATGGCATTGCAGTTCATTTCCAAATAAAGCATTGGTGCAAACTACAAAATAATTTTAAAGCAGTGTGACCTGTTCCTTTGCTAATTGTTGAATCCTAGATAACTGAAAGGCTGTTTGTTTTGGTTCATGGATTATTGAGAAGAAACATGGTGATAAAAGAGAATAGGAATTGGGAGTACAGTAGTGAAGACGAGAACTGACTTGATTAGCAGGATGCTTTAGTAACCTAATATGCAGAGTTAATAATAACTGTCAATAACTCCCCGTCTTATAAGTTAAAACAGAAATGTAGGCAGTATTGCACTGGATTTTACTACGCTAATGTAGATGTTAATGACTTAAATGCTAAGTGTTACTCCTTATCTGAAAAATCCTTAATGCTGTCTGTCTCATCTTAACAAGATAGCATATATAAACTCAGTAATTTTACAGCACTCCACATGAACAACAGATCATGGAACTTGATGATCTTGAAGGTCCCTTCCAACCCAAACCATGCTATGATTCTATGATTCTATGTAACTTAATCCAAGATAATTTGTTTACCCTTGGAAATGAGTAAAATAGATTATATGCTTCATCTGAGCCTTAGGCGTTGGAAAAAGGATTGTGAGAACTATTGCTCTGCTTAATACCCCCTACAGATGCACAAGCAATCATAAATTCATTGGAAGGTAGACATAGTAACTCAAAAGATAACCTTTTCTTCAGTTTTCTATTTGTTATATGAAGCAACCCTGATACTTTAAATGGTCATTTTTGTGACATTTTCTGGCTGTCCTCTACAGTAGCTACCGATACTGTACTTTAGGTGGTGCCTTATCAGTGTCATTCAGATAGAAGAGATTCTTTCCCTTCTTGAATACTTGCCAAGTTACCTTTTTCTTTCTGCAACAATAAACACTTGGTTCATGGTTGCGTTCTTTATTTCTGCCCTCCTGTACTTGCAGAACTAATGCTTACCCTGTTCCCTGTCTCATTGCTTATAGGGTTGGTGATTCTCCTGTACGTTAGGTCATTTTGATAGGGACAGTATAGTTACTACTGTTTGGAGTGAGACCTCCTGAGTAAGGGAGCTGTCTTAATAGCTGTCACCACGCAATCTCAGTGTTGTCTTACTCCCAGATGTTGGGCTTCTGACATTGCACCCCTGACCCCAAGCAGGCTAATACAGCTTTTTAAAGTGGCAAAGATTTTCTTGCATGCTGGGTTATTTTTATGCCAAGTTTATTAAGCAGAAAACAGGAGCCAGTTCAAGACTCCCTTAGTTTCCTGAATGAGCAAGTAACATTGTTCCTTTCAGCACTAAGTTAGGCTGGCTCAGCTGACTCTTGAAACCTCGCCTTACTTTGAAAGAAGGTAACAATATTGCAAAATACCTTCCAGCAGCAATTAAGAGAACTCTTAGTTTGAAGACTGCTGCAGTGTAACTTCAGTACGCTATCTTCTGAAGTTAGTAGGATGAGAATAGCATCAAGAAGCATGAGAGCTACCGCTCTAAGACAAAGCACTCAGTTGATTGCAGGTTACGTAGGTTTTGATGGCTAAACTGTGTTTTTCATATGCATCCCTTCTGCTGCTGCTGTTCTGAAATAGGAACTTAAAATGAAGTAAAACCCAAACTGAAGCGCAGTTCCTTACCATTCAGAATCTCACATTAAATTGTGAGTAGAAAAATTATTTAGACTAACAGCAGTATACGTGAAGTTGTCTAAAACTAAATTTTATTTCAGTCAATGCAGATATATCATCTAAAGCCTTATGACCAATTTTACGAGTGTGGAACTTGGTGGTTCATATTTTATCAGCATACAGTGTTTCATTTAGACTCATTTCACTACACTTCAAAGTACAGGTGTGACTGGAAAACCTACTGACCCAATTATGTGGAATCCAGTAATTAAAACCAGGATAGTTCATAAATCAGATGAGTAAGGCAAAGGGTGTGCTCAGGTAGTTCAGTGCTAACTACACAAGGCGGAGCAGGCTATGTCAAAGTTCTCTGCTTAGTACTCAAAGTTACTCTAAGCGTGTTTGCTAATCTTGGGACGACCCTTGGCTTTTTTATGTGCTTGTCAAAGTGTAGACAATGGGATAGATGATGAGGTAATAGGAAAATAGTAGAAACAGTGGCATCTACAAAGTAGTTAGAGCAATATCATGAAGTGGGCAAGTTGTGTTGAAAAAAGTTACTGCTGCTTGCCATATTGAGAACTAATTAAACCCAGTATTCTCAGTTATGAAATCCAAGAATAAGCTATTAAAGAAAAACATCTAATGATTCTTTTAGCCTGCAAAAGATGTTACAGATTTTAGTTGTAAAAACTTTTGAAATTATTTGATGTTTACAGATAATGTTATTTTTACTTTGTCCAAGGTAACACTTCTGCTAAATAAAGCATGGAATTAAATAGCATGTAGCACTTTGCCACTCGGAGGGCCTCAGTTCAGTTTAATGCGGAACAGCAGAAATTAAGCCAATGGTGACGTGGCGCCGGTCCCCATTCTCCGTACGGACAGGACAGGAGGCAGCGCAGCCCTGCGCTTCCCGGTCTCTCACCGATCCCCCCGGATTCCGCTCTCCTGGGAGACCGGTAAGAGCACCGTTACTCTTAAAACAAAGGAAACGTGTGTTTTGGACGTCGCCGAGCACCAGCGCATGGGAACGGCGGGGAAGGTTAAACATCAGTTGCTATTTCATAAGGGCTGGGCGTCTAAACGTCCCTGGTGTCCGAACGAGTCTCCGGTTCCTGACAAACGCTGCCATCCACTGACAGGCGGACTCAGCCACGCAGGACCCAGACAGCCCTACCTGGGACGCCGCTATTCCAACACCCGCCTAGGGCAGCTCCACCGGCACGGCCGCGGCCCCGGCCTCTCCCGGCTCACCGAGCGCGGTGCCGGCGGGCACCCCGGCCTTCCCCCCCGCCCCTGAGCGGGGGGCGCAGGAGCGCGACTGGCTGCGGAGGTGCCCGCGGCTCCCGCCAGCGCTGCCGCGGGGCCGAGCCCCGAGCGCTCTTCCACCGGCCCGGCGGGTGCCGCTCTGCCTCCGGTCGCCCCCGCTCTGTGGCCGGAAGAGGAAGCCCGGCGCCGGGCGAACGGAACTACGGAGGCCGAAGAAAGCGCAGGGCGCCACCGAGACACCCTCCCGAGGGTGCTCGCCTACGTCAGCGCGCAGGAGGACGGCTGCTGTTGCTAAGTGGCGTCACCGCGCGGCTTGACGTAGCGACGGCGGCGGGGCTGGGGGGGTGGAGGCCTTGTCGTCGTTGGGGCCGGTGAGTCCCGGGGGAGGGTTGCGGTCGGGCGCGTCCCCCTGCGGAGCGGGTTCGTGATGGCCGGGGGACGGCTCCCGGGGCCTCCCCGCCGTGGGCGCTGGCGGCCCCTCGGCGGGCCGACCTGCTGCCTGCCGCCAGTGGCTCCCGCCGGGCGCGGACAGGTCGACCCGGGAGCGGGCGGGCGGTGGGGCGACTGCGGGCCGAGGAAGCGCTCGGCCGCAGGAGGCGGCGGGCGATGAAGGGGTTTCACCTGAAGCGCCTTTTCGCGGAGGGGAGGCCGGGCGGGCGGGGGTCGCCCCCCCGGTGCCTCCAGGCGCGGAAGGCGGTGTGTGGGGAGGCGGCGGCCCTGGCTGCCCCGGGCGGGCGCGACCTTGGGCGGGTCGCTGGCTCTCGGCCTCCCTCCCGGCCGCCCTCCCGGCCGTGGGTGCGATGCGCCTGCTTCACCTGCCTTCCCCTTTGCCAGCCCCTGCGCTTTGCATCCTGTTGTGGCCTTTGTAGAAGGTCAGTGTTTTGACGCTTTGATAGGACGCGCAATATTTTCGCAGGTTCTCCTGGGGTCTTAGTACTGAACTTGCAAGTTGCGCGCTGCTGTGATTCATTTAAATTTCTTTTGACTTAGAGGAAGCTGTCATATTATCAGGCTCTTAAAAAAGCCACCTTGATGTTAACTTTTTAGCAATCTGCCTGTGATCTTGCTCGCTCAGCAACACTCTGCTTGTGTTTTTTTAAAGCAGAGCACATGGACCTCTCCCAAAGCTCTGTGCTGGGATCACTTAATCTTTTTTCATGTTTTAAGATTTAATTTGAGTCTGCTCACAATGCAGGTGTGTTTGACGTATCTTCTGTTACAAATCTGTAAATCAGAGGCTTGATGAATACTGTTCTCTTGTGGTCTATTCACTTACATTTATCTAAAAAGACCATCACAAACATTTTCATAAATAGCTTTTGAATACGTTTTGATAATACATGCCAATTTGATAATATACAGTACTTGTGGGAATAAATATTTACATATTACATGTCACTCTCCAAAACCAGGAGATCTTCTTTGTCAAACACCTGCTTTCAATTTGCTGGTTAAGGTGTGGTTACTTTCCATTTCATGAGACTACCTGAAAATATTTTTTCTTCCTGTTCCTCCCTTGCCGCCTTAAACATACACTTTAAAGAAGATTAGAGTGTCTCTTATGAGAGAATTCATAGATCAAGGTATCATCTGTTTAGCAAATTAAATACAGTTTATTTTTCCTGCTGGCAGGCATGATGGGAAGAATAACAATAATTTATACTTGTCGAGAGAGACTCATTATGCTGGTTATGTATTTAAACAAATAAACCCTCTATATTTTTGTATTTCCCCACCCTACAGTTTGGTTTTGTTTTCCTGTTTGTAAAATTAAAGGCTTGCAGAGGAGAAAGATCTGCAACTGCCTGAAGTATTGCAAAAAAACCAACCACCAAAACCCAAACAAAATGCCCAAAACCTTTAGCTGGCAAGAATGCTTAGGGAACTTTGTATGTGTCAGGAATAAAATGTGTGTGATACAGTTTGTATAGACCTGGCTTAATTAAGACATCCATATGAGAAAACAGTGTTCTCAGGGACGTTAGTGCTGTATCAAGAATGTGAGGATAAATTTCTGTAGCTTATAGTGAACAAGTGAATGGCAGTATGTTACCATCTTTTTTGATGGTTAAAAAAATGAATGGTCAAAATTAAATGATGATGGCTTGAAAGAGGAAATTCTAATGTTATGTTCTAATGTTATTAGAAATTTTCCCATAGAATAGAGGGACTTTTTAAGAATTTATTTCCACAAAAAATTTAACTGAGAAATAAGCATCTCACTTTTGCCATAGACTACACGCCTCTGTTTCTGATGGCGTATATTTCATGCATTGTTTCAGGAAATGGTACAGTTGTTGCTGTGCAGCTGGATGTTGTTGAATAGCATTTTTATGAGCTTGCTGTTCAATCTGTCAGTTGCTCAGAATGGCAAAGAACCCTAATTTTCAGGAAGTTGGTCATCTGCCTACAGGCTACGTCCACTGTGGGTCTTCAGACAGCTTTACTGGTGAGTGCACCAATGTATTTTCTTGAGATTTTATCTTAAGGGTTTAGTTGTATGCCATTTTAACCAGGTTATATCAAGTGCATTAATACCTATTTTATATCTGTGTTAATAAATAATCTGTGCTTACTTTAGTGTTCTTTGTATGTAGCTAAACTTACTCCTGCTCTTTGGTCAGCGGAATATGTCTGAGCAGAACATAAAACATTAGTACTACAGCACTTAAATAGTGAGAATGTGCTTGCAGGTGAGCAGTACGTAACTTCCTATATGCTTTGAGTCAAAACACTTTTTGGTACTAATTGTTGTTTAGAATGCTGTCATTGAATGGTGTGGTTATTTATCATTAATCAGAGTTAACATTTGCTTTTCTTTTCATCCTTTGACAACAGAAGGGTTGAAGATGAGACTTGAAAGTTCTGTGAATTTAATTTACGTGATCTTTCACATTCTGTGTCTATAAATTCATACTGCACTGATTACATTGTTGTTATTGGAAACTAAGTATTAGTACATGTATTTTTTTCCTTTACTGTTACAATTTTCACTTATAGTCGGTTTTGTTATTGTTAGAAGTACAAAGGAGCTTCTGTAGGGAGCATTCTGTCAGAATCAAAGTATTTACTTGAGTTGCACTCTGTATGTTGAACTATTTACTAAAAATTCCTATTTCCTAAGATGTTAGCTTATTGTACCAGAACTTATGAGAACAAAATATTTTTGTATAAAAAGATGTGTATATCTATTGAAAAAACCAAACCATATGGTTTGAAATAGTGGTATGTTTGTTCAGTAGCTTTACTGTCACACCTACCATGCTCTGTGAGTCTACGGTAATAGAAATTGTAATTAAAATAATATTTTGCTGGAATTTATTTAATGCATAGCAAAATATTTTATGAAGTAGTGAATTACAAAAAATTGAAATACTACTCAAATAATTTCCAATCAACTGAGAACCAATTCCTCTTTCTAGATAAAATAGCAACATAAGAGAATTATATTTAAGAAAATTCCCTTTATGTAATTCTGACAAACTCTGTATTATCTTGATAGGTACAAACTAGATTATGAAGGATGAAGTGTTTCAAGAGTATGAAATTATTTGCTCAGTGTTTATAATCCAGATTTATTTAACTTTTTTTTTTAATTCTAGCACTAGTCTGTTTACCTGCATTTATTTCTGAAGTTTCAATGGGGTTATCAGCATGCTGAAAACTGAAGGGCTTTTGTTGTTTTTCTAGCCATGACACCCGTTGTGTAATATTGCACGTTGCCTTATGTAATGAATCCTAGGTCTAGTTTTTCACGTGCTCGCTGTTGAGTATGGCGACCAAGAAGCATGACTTCTGGTGGGGTCTTGGACAGAAGTGATTTGTAGCCCTTCTGATTTAACAGATGCCTTTTGGGGTTGTTGCAGTTTTAATGGCACCTGAAACTCACTGAGAAGACTGTTTTGTTTTGTTTATTTCTGTGGCATGAACAAAGCTGCAGCAGCTGACTCCTGAAGCAGTTAATTAGCTCTGAATAACTCCTGGAAATAGGTTATGGTGTTGCAAGAGGCTTGTATTCTGAAGCTGGTTAGGTGTTCTTTGACCGCCAGGAAGAGGAAATCTCTGAAAGGGGTGATGTTGTTTGAAGACAGAAGATGCCAGAGGGATCTTCCTGAAGGGTTTTGCCAAGCTCCCAGCAGCATCTGTCTTTTTCTATCATAAATAATACTTTGAGTTGCAACTAGAAAAATATATGTTTAGTTATACAGGGAAGTTGTGAGCTCATAGCAACTTGCCGCAACTAAAGCAGTATATTACTTTTTACTTCCTCAAACAAGAAATGTGCACGTCACTTCAGAGGTTGACAGAATTTGTACCATTAATTAATGCAGTCTGGGAAGGTCTGAAGTCATGTATTATTCCATTCTATAATTTGAAGGCGGGACTGCTCTCACTGGGCTGCTCTATATGGAAAATCCACAATAAAGATGAAACTTGCATTGGAAATGTATAGTAGTAAACAAATAAATGAGTTTGAGTGCTTCTTCAATATACTAGTGTTACCCACAAGAAGCATATCAAGCATGTGCACAATTTAATGAAGTTAACAGTTTCCAACACTTTGTGTCATTCGAGCATTTGAAAGGCTCCTTCACCAGAGGTGTAGCCATCCTTTGAGCCCTGTATTCCCCGTGGTCAGCATGTTCTTGTTTGAAACTGTTAATTTAGAATAGTACATTGTACTGACAATTGGGAGAGTATGAAACATTGAAACAAATTTGTCTTGCAGCTTACACGCAGGGATTTCTAAATTTCTACTTTCATTGCTTGCTGTAGTTCAGGGTCTTGATGTTCATAAGGACTGGCATCATCGGTTTATTAGTGAGCGTCCCCAGTTCAGACTGTGCCCTCTTATACACTGTTTCTTGTTTGTTTCCCCTCCCTTGAGGGGGAAGTGTGCTTTTGATTTTATTTATTTATTTAACTTGAAATGGAAACAATTTTCCCTTGAACTTTTCACCCTATTGGCACACGACAACATCCACAGCTACTGGCAGCAAAGTCAGCGTGCAGCTGATGGCGTTCCCTTATCTTTATCACTTTTAGAGTCTCTAAGTTTTATGCAGGCAGTACCTGCTCTTATCTTTTAGAGATAAGAGTGGATGAAGGAAAAAAAGAAGTAGAAAGCAGAAAAAATGGAATTAAAAATAGATTTAAAAACCAAAACGTGCCTCTACTTATAGGTGTATGAAGTATCATAAATGAACTTCCCTAATCAATCAAAATTGGAACTAGCTGAAGAGAGACGGTGCAGTGTTGCTTGATGTGCACATAACTTGCGCATAGTTGGGTTACCTGATGATCAACAACAGTAATTACAGACTTGTAAGATACAGAAGTCTTGGAGGAGTATCAAGGCTTGAGATTTGCAGCAGAGTAACAAATACATCCTTTTGTTTGCTCCTTTGGTGTAATAAAAAGTTTTATATTTTGAGGGCATTTCAATTTTACTATTGTCTATACACTCTCAATAATTATCTTGTGATAAATATTAATGCTGGTATAAATAGATGCAACTGGAGTGATGTGAGTTAAGTTAATCTTGCTTGTTACAAAGTAAATGTTACTGGAAGTGTGTCACATAAATCTGTTCAGTTCAGAGTTGTCTTTGCTAATTGTAAATTAACCAGTGCGAATGGAAGAAACAGTCTGTTATTATGAAAAACCGTAAAAATTAATTACTCTTGTGTCAGGATAGAAGACCGACTGTTCAGTATTCTGTGTTCCCATGGTTAGGCTGCCTCCAGTATCTCGGCCAATACTGCTGGTTCCACGCTGTAATGGCTACACGGCTATGCATCTTCTAATTCAAGTAGCAGAGACAGCCTGAGGAAAGCTGGGATTTTGTTCCCACTTCTGCTGTGATCTGTGCTATCAATTTAGTATGCTCTATTTTTCTCAAATCTTACTTTCTATTTCTGTCACTTTTTCTACTCTAGTTTAAAGTTCTTCGGGACCGTGTTTCTACAGTACCTTGATTTTTTGCTTAAATGTTTCCAAGTGTTACGGAAGTGGAAATAATACTTCACCCCGTGTGTGTGTTTTCTTTTCTTTAGGGTAGAAATAACTGGAAACAGATGCGTATTTTCTAATAATACTTTTAAAATATAGCTTAAAAATGCATTCATGTAATGAATATTTCACTTGAAAGATTAATGCGTTAGCTGTGTGCAGGGTATGGCCTCATCTTTTTCCTGCTTCTTGTGGTACACTATCTTTCTTCAGCACTAAGTATGTGTCTGTTTTGAAAAGTGGCTAGTCGTTGGAGCACAGAAGGTGTCTCTGAAAATAACGATGGTTATTATCTGAAACGGACAACTTCTTTTTATTTAAAAGTAAACTGAAGTGTAACAATAGAAGCTGATTTAAGGCCTAAATTCTCCTGTGGATGCTCTTGCTACTGAGACTAAAGAAAGCCTCTGTTGCTAAAATAAACCAAACCCAAGAAAACTAAAACTTCTTGTGAATTAAGAATTAAGAAAATAATTCCATAGAAGATATCACCAATGCATTAATCTATATTGTACATTAGTGGACAGTGTCCTACTTTTATGTCTGAGAGATAGGGGTTTTATTTTCTTATACATAGGAGGGAACAAGAAGGTGTGAAGAAAACTGAGTGAAAAGGGTAAGAAAATTGAATTGTGCATTGTAAAGCTTTGCTCTTTGACAACTTTTAGTAAATAACAGAAGAAGTCTATCCTGACTGTTTATTTTCTCCCAGTTCTGGAAAGTTGATTTGAATTCTGCAAAAACAACAATTTCAGTACAGGCTTGGGAGTTAAGACTATGCTTAATTCACCAAATTATTTATTTCTTTATAATTTATGTGTATTTTAATTCAGATAAAATTGCTTTCTAATGGTAACTTTAATTAAAGTTGTTTAATTTTTAATTCCTTTTGTTGGAAGCTTTTTATTTTAAGTAAATGGATTGACAGAACAGTAAGGTGACAGAATTGTATGAAATATTTTCTGTTGTCTAGAATTGTTGATGCAATCTACATTGAGTCCTGTTGTAAATGAAATTTAATGGAAAAACCTATTGGTTTCATTTTTCTTGTAATATGTGGTAACTTAACACTAGTTGCTTTTTTTTTTTGTAATCGCAGCTTGATCTTTGCTGTTTTTTAATATTTTAATGTATTTTAATATTTCTTTTTCCCTTTAGGCTACCAATACCACCATCCCTCCAAGATGAGTAACAGCCATCCGCTTCGTCCTTACACAGCTGTGGGTGAGATTGACCACGTTCACATTCTGTCAGAGCATATTGGTGCTCTAATGAATGGGGAAGAATATAGTGACGTTACCTTTATTGTAGAA
This sequence comes from Limosa lapponica baueri, assembly GCA_002844005.1. Lineage (NCBI taxonomy): Eukaryota > Metazoa > Chordata > Aves > Charadriiformes > Scolopacidae > Limosa > Limosa lapponica. The sequence continues at coordinate 1,118,127 of KZ505686.1, read as the reverse complement.
AAGAAACGGTTTCCGGCACATAGAGTGATCCTGGCTGCTAGGTGCCATTATTTCAGGTGAAGTATGGCTTTTTGTCAGGCTTACAGGAAATTTTCATGCAGATAAGATAAACATTGTTTCTCTATGAACTTTTCAGGGTGTAATCATCTGTCCATTGAGTGTGACCTTTTCTGTGTGAATGTTTCCCAGCACATCAAATCATTGTGTCCAAATATGAAAAGATAAATACCATGTCATGATGTTATTCTTTTGACCTTCATTAAATTGGATTTTGAAGGTAGTTTCACAAATTCAAGAGAAACATAGCTTCAGAACAGAATACTTCTGCTATAAAATTGTTTTGATTTCTCAGTATGGATGGTGTGCTTCTATGGAATACACTCAATTAGAAAGTTTAATTTTGAGAAGTTAGAATTGAGTATTTAAAGTGATCTGGCTGATACAAGTTAGAATATATATCTTAAAACTGGGAATAATACTAATACAACTTTTCTAAGAGCCGGGCATTTTTCTATCTAAATGTAGTTAATAGAACTTCCTGATAATCTTCTTCCCATTAGTTTTGCCAGAGGGATAAGCTAATAACTAAATTAAAATATGATAGACAGCTTGAACACAATTTGCTTTCACACTTTAAAAAATAAATGTGAGTACTTTGCTTTTTTTCAAGATTCAGGGTTTCATTGGAGTTGTCGTGTGCTGGGTTTAGAGTAAGGAACAGAGAATCAAGAATCCTGAGATTTGCTAATCTACCTCTGCTGTTATAGTGGCAAACTATTTGTTTCATTTGCTTTCTGAAAATTTTTCTTTTTTTTTTTTCTTTCTCACGGATAGCACTGTATTTTAAAAAATAAAGGTACGAGAATCGTATCTCAATTTCTGCTTCTCAAGCTGTTATTCAAAGTGGAAATGGAGCAATAGTTGTGTAGGATAAAAACATGATGCATAAGAATATTATTCTTGTGCAGCTGCTTTCAGAGCTGAGCTACACGTTAAATGCCAAGTATAAGAGGTTTTCTTTTGTAGATTCTTAAACCATATCCCCTTTGTATTTCCCTTGCTGTAAATAGTTATTTATTACTTTCTCTTTCTACTTTTTTCCTGTTTTTTATCAGGATATAAATCTCTCCAATTTTATTTTTCTTACAGAGCATTATTGTATGGTGGAATGAGAGAATCTCAACCTGAAGCAGAAATTCCTCTTCAGGACACCACTGCAGAAGCATTTACCATGCTGTTGAAATATATTTACACTGGTCGTGCTACACTACGAGATGAGAAAGAGGAGGTGCTCCTAGACTTCCTAAGCCTAGCACATAAATATGGGTTCCCAGAACTGGAGGATTCCACCTCTGAGTATCTTTGCACAATACTTAATATTCAGAATGTCTGTATGACATTTGATGTTGCCAGTCTTTATTCCCTTCCCAAATTAACTTGTATGTGCTGTATGTTCATGGATAGAAATGCCCAAGAGGTGCTCTCCAGCGAAGGCTTTCTGTCGCTTTCTAAGGTATATATCTTGTTTGGATTTTTTTTTCCCAGGAATGTTAATTTTAATCTGTACCTTCATGATAAGTTATGTGGTGGTTAACAGGTATTTTATACTAGTGAAACTGTGGCAGTTGGAAACGTTCAAGCCAAGCTGAACTGAAAATCCTGGCGACCTGTTCTACATTTTTTAGGTATCTAATTTTGACCAGTCAGTATAGCTAAATATAGTAAATCTGATGGAGTATTCTAAAAGGTGGGAGCAGGCAATCTAATCTTAATTTGTCTTTTTTCATCTGTTCTTGAAAAATATAATTTGGCTTCTGAATGCTGCTCAACATTCAGTAAAGATTTGAAGATAGCAGAAGATACCCTGTTCTATTAATTTCTTGATACGGGCTGCCTCAGTGATGGGTGATTGCCTGCTGTGTAAGCTAAAGCATTCTGGAGGTTGCTATGATTTATATTGCTGATTGTCGTGATGTTCTGAAATTGTATAATATGGTGGTGTTGTACAGTGGTTTTGGGGTTTTTGTGTGTTGGTTTTGTTGTTGTTGTTAGATACATAAATATTTGTGTCAGAGTGTTCTATGACATTGAATATTTCCACTTGCTCTGGGGTAGTCTTTGAGCTGGACAAAATAGTGATAGAGTGTTTTCAAGTGGTGCTCACACGAGGCACCTTGAATGAATGATAGCTTTATTATTATTTTTTTAAATTGTTTTTAGTGGAAAAGCTGTGATGGATCTATTCCTTGAATAAGTACAAAACACTCTGTTAACTTACTAGTTGTGTAGGGAAAAGTTTTTTTTCTCTCTACTGTCATGTGCAGTTTGTTATAGCTGAGCTCTGAGAGTGTATTATCAATAAAGAAATTAGCAAACGTCATTCATTGGCAAGCACATACTTTATGACATCTTTGGCATACACAGTAACAACATATATGAGAGTTTTATCCTTTTCGTAGGCAAACTCCTAATTATTCTGCTAGCTAAGTGAAAATCAAAAAGTTCTTAAATTCCTTTTGTTCTCATTTCGCAGTCAGTGGGTTTTCTTCATGAATAAGAGCCACTGAAGTTTTTACCTGCTGATTCTAAGTTTGTACCAAAAAAGAGAGAGGAGGAGGGTGGAATCCTAATTAGTTAGAAATAGTTTAAAAAGGTGATTCCAAGCCACACTTTATTTTTCTCATCAGCGTTCTTATACCAGGCTAAGTTTAAAGGAATGCTTTGAACTATACTGCCAAATTCCCAAATCACTTCTTATATTCCAAAGTAAATATGAAGTAGTAACTGGAATTAAATTTATTTGAATAGTTCTTCGCATTTCAATTCTGACTTATTACTCCTAGTGGATTTATAATATTACCTATTATTTAGATGATGGATTCTATAATTCTTGCATAAGTAACTAAAACAAGCTACAGTTTCAGGTAGTCAGTCCTTTGGAGAGTGTTTTTAGTAGCTGCGAGTTAAAATACCCATTAATTTTTGCCCTATTTTAATTTCTTTTTTTTCTTTCTTAAATAAATTTAACTTTATTACTGTTTATTTGGGATTTTTGTTTTTTCTTCTTTTCTAGGCTGCTCTTCTAAGTATTGTGCTGAGGGACTCGTTTGCAGCTCCTGAGAAGGACATTTTCCAAGCTTTGATGAATTGGTGTAAACACAACCCCAAGGAAAACCATGCCGAAATCATGCAAGCAGTACGTTTGCCACTAATGAGTCTAACAGAACTACTAAATGTTGTAAGACCTTCTGGATTGTTGTCACCTGATGCCATCCTAGATGCCATTAAGATTCGTTCTGAGAGTCGGGACATGGACCTCAACTACAGGGGCATGTTAAGTAAGCATCAGGTTTTTTATTTGTTTGGGTTTTTTTCTTATTTAGTGACTATTGTCCGTAGGATATGTTTAATTTGTGCTTTGAGATTTTATCTATTATTATGTGCTTAAAAGGCTCACATAATGAAATATCTTGTTATGTACTGTTCTTGCCATTTCTATTCCTCAAATAATATTAGTCAGCATATTTTCTCAGACATTGCTCAAACATGAATGTTGTAATAAGAGTATATTTTCTTAGAGGAAGTGCTATTTTAATAGAAAAACTTTTACAAAAACATTACAAATGTGATACATATATCACATTATATTTATATGACATGATATTGAAATAAATAATATATACATATGAATAGAATAAATATAACATGTATTAATATCATATTTTAACTTAATATATTTACATTAATATATTTATAATGTGCTATTACATATAATAATATGTAATGAAGTATATTACAATATACAATGTATTTATATTAATATATAAATATAATAACTAAACAAGGTATATGATATTTAAATGGCTTTATGTTGTTGGTGACTTGTTTTCTACTTCATGAAGATTTTCATATTTTCTTCACTACTTTTGATTTTTCTCTTACTTTTTACATGCTTGCCCAAATAGTATAAACACGTCTTCCAAAATTATAGTAACGTAAGCCTGGAAAGTATAAGAAGCCATTTGTTTGACTTTTGTCTGTGCTGCCTCTTAGTTCAACAAGAATATCTAATACTGAGCTTTAGAAAGATATAGTTAGTTTGCTATTTAATGCATGACTTATAGAAAGTATTTACCCCATAGGAAAGAATAAAGTTGAATGTCTCTCCTCAAATAAGACTGTTAAAAATGTCTTTTTAAGAGAGGGTTCATCAATGTATTGTTTTGTAGTTGGAGTTAGGTATCATTATCTCCAGTTTTGATGATGGAATATCTCTTCCTAGGACATAACAGATTTATTACTGTGAAACGATGGCATAGAAAACTTGCTTCACCATGTTGGTTCAAACCCCAAGTAGCCAAAAGTTTCCCATTTCACGCCGATTGTTTACCTTTGCAGAGTACTGTAAGTTTGTATAGCTATCCAAATAGCTTGTATAGCCATGCCACTCTATATACCACTCTGCAAATTCATGATGCATCTACATCTTGAGCATTTTGTGATCTTTAGTTTCCTTCCACTTCAAACAAACAAACAAAAAAAACAGTTGAAATTAGAACCAAAAAATGGGAAAGAAAGGGCAAAAAAGTTGAGAGGTGTGGTGAGAGGCTGATCATAAGGAGAGACTAAATAGACCAAAAATTTAAAACCAGGAGGAAAGTGATGATTGAATGAGGAAGGTGCAATAAAATTCTGTAAAATAATGGAGGGGACTGAGGATATAGATACTACGTACTAGTAAATTATCACTACTTATTATTACTATTAAATACCTAGGGGCATCATATGAAATGGAAGAAGCAAAATTTCTAAAATACCTCTCTTTTTGTAGTTTTGTTTTTCCTTGACCATGTGTTTGGGCAAGAAAGGATACTGTCAATAAGTCTTTGATCTGACCTAATACAGTTGATGTTCAGAACATCTAATTTGCAGTATTTTTTTTTTTTTTTCTTAGTACCAGGGGAAAATATTGCTACGATGAAGTATGGAGCACAGGTTGTAAAAGGGGAGCTGAAGTCTGCTTTATTAGATGGGGATACTCAGAACTATGACTTGGATCATGGCTTCTCTCGACACCCAATCGATGATGACTGCCGTTCTGGAATTGAAATTAAACTAGGCCAGCCGTCAATAATCAACCATATACGAATACTCCTGTGGGACAGAGATAGTCGGTAGGTGCCAAGTTGCCATAAAAAGGGATGGTAATGCATTTAGTACTGGTCGTAATATATCAATGTGAAATATTCATTAAATATTTTATAAAATGTCATGGTTTGGGCCGAATTGGCCAATCCTAATGACAGATGACCCTTCCTCCCTGCCAAAGAGAGGAGAGGAAGAGATAAAGAGATTTACAAGTTTAGAATGAACTAAACTACTTTAATGAAGTACTAATATTAAAGTAAAAAGAAAAAAAAGAAATAATAAAATAGATACAACATATACAAAACCGTATCAAGCGCCCAGGATGACGTCACCAGTGGGTACTGGGGAAGTCCCAGACTGGACTCAGCGACAGATGGGAACTGGGTTCCAGCCCTGGTGTCAGGAACACACAGATGGGGATCAAAGGCAGATGAACAGACAGGGTCCTCTTCGGATGTCAGCCATTGAAGAAAGAGACTGACTCTTTGATCCCTCAGCTTTTATACTGAGCATGGGGCAGATGGGATGGAATACCCCAGTTGGTCAGGTTTGGGTCACCTGTCCTGTCTGCTCCTCCCACAGGTGGGACCCTTCTACACTTTTTCTGTTTCTGACCCTCCAATGGGACAAATAACAAAATTGGCTGACCTTGGTTGTTATAGCAATAAATACAAGCAAGAGCCTCTCTGCATACCGTTCCTTGGCATGAAGTACAAACATTGGTCTTATCACTCTGAGAACGAACAGTTTTCTCCACAATATGCTGTTAATTTCAGAGAGTTAGAAAATGCCTAGCTAAGATGTAAAATTACTGAACAGAATGTTCGTTCTGTTTTACCTCAAACCAGGACATAAAAAAAGCATGATACAGTGTTGGAAATAACAAGTTTTGTTTGAAAAAAACAGTTTTTTTTTTAAATGCAGTTTTGGTTGTTTACACACCACACCATATTTTGTGGTACTAAACTACCTCATGATATTTCAGTCCATTTTTTGTGTCTTCATTAAATAGTTTATATTACTCATGAAAGTTTACATAATTTCAATTGTTTAGTTTTCTATTTGCCACTTACTTTTCAACTGCTTTTATTTCAGTTTGAAAAACAATATTCTAGTTCTTTTTGAGAAGCCATATTTCGTACTTATTTACATTCCAAATATTGAAGGAATATTTATTCTGATTTTTTCAATATATAAAAAATATTAAGAAATAACACACTTTGACAATAATTCAGATAGTAAAATTTATTTAGAATGTGAATTATGGACTAACTGTTGGAGTTACTAGAAGCGACTTCATGGTGAGACCAGTGAAGTATGAACTTTCATGGATGCCTTAGCCATCTTATGCTCAGCTACCTTAGATTGTTGTGGAATGCATGAAAGATCAAATTATGCATATTTGAACAATTAAGTTACAGCCTAAGTAGGAAGGGTTCTTTTCATCTGACAAATTGAATATATTAATTTTAGAACTTGCAATGACAAAAATTTTACAATTTAGTAGAGAGCTCGTGCAGGTATTCATAAGCAGTTTTCTATTAAAAACGGTAAAACAAGCTACTTATACTTTTAACACATCATTACCTTTCTGATAAAAGATTAATTTTATATTACTTCCAGAGTAATGGTTTAGAATTGCAAAACAGTTGCACTTTGTGTTTTCTTAACTTAACCAAACCTTGACACCATGTTATTTTAGAACAGGTTGTACTAATGTTTTATTGATTTTTATTTTTATTTTTTGTAAAGTATTTTAAAAAAATTAGTTACAGTTATTAATCATTCAAAACAACCTGCCTGAATTTTTAGCTATTTAATTGTTGCAAGTAATTTCTGACTCAATTCAACTGAAATTTATGCTGCTCCTCTACTCCTTTTAGAAAGATTGAAAAGTAAAACTTTGAAGGTGCAAGGAGCTACTTCATACAATAATATACTACTTGTCCCAGAAGATCAACCAAATTTATAAACCAATTATTAACCAACTTTATAAAATATGAAAAAGTATTAGAGACATATTAATAATGAGGAGTTCTCTAGCAATTTTTAGGAAGCTTGTAACTGGTAAAATGCCCCTCATCTGCAAGGCATAAATCAGCAGCTGCTGAGACTTGGGGAAAAACCCTTCTCCTTGGGACAACTTATCAAAAAATTATCTGCTCGGTGCCCTATGCCATTCCTCTGAAATTTGTAGAACAAACCATTGTTGGTGGCAGAATATCAGACAAAGTCATAGAATCATAATCACTTAGTTTGGAAAAGATCTTTAAGATCATCAAGTCCGGCTGTTAATCTAGCACCGCCAAGTCCACCACTAAACCACATCCCTATTTTTTTTAAATGGACCTCTAGTCTGGAGTTTTCTGTCTTCATAAAATACTGAGGGTACAGTGGTTTAGGGTCTAGTATCTGTGCCATCCTGACTTTCTTATTTTTCTGTGGAAAGTTTGCTATTGGACTTTCTTTTGCTTCTTGCCTTACCTGAATTGTTAGGGTTTTTTTCCCTCAACTGGAAAACTAAGCATTTGGAGTGCTATATCCAGTCGTGGGCTCCTTAGTGTAAGATACTGACACGCTGGAGTTTGTTCAGGACACCAAGACAATGAGGGCTTGAGCACGTGATGTACCAGGAGATGCTGAGAGAGCGTGGTCTTTTAAGAGGAAAAGGTTTAGAAGGGGGAATGGAAATATGCGTGGGCTAGTAATAATAATGTTGCTAAAACAGTGTATTTATATCGGTTGTGAATATTACATATCTGGTTGGTGTGAATGTGGAAGCTGATTATGCAATTCACATCTTGAAGACTTTACCTTTCGAAGTTCATAAATTGGTATTAACAGTGTTATCTAACGTTTTAAGGATTTTTAAACAATATCAGGTTAGACATCTACCCCTCTAAATCCTTGGCAAAAAATTGGAAATATTAAGGGCATTAATGTTTAACAAAGCACGCTTGTGTAGAACTCTGGAAGAGCAACTCTTCTTTGAGAAATAGATGTGAAAGGAGGGTAAGTGCTAAAATGGTGCTGTTGAAATGCCTGTGAATGTTAAGTGAAAGAAAATATGCTGAAACATATTTCACAATCTGCTAAGCCACAAGTGGAGTTTCTGCTTCCTCCTAATTATTACTATTGTAGGTATAATATGGAAATAGTTTTAGTTTGGGTTTGCTTTCTTCTGACATCACTGTAAGCTAAATCTAATTGATAAGCAAGAGGAAGACACAGGTCATGTTGGTGACCTTTTATTTTTGATGAGGTAGTTTTTGGGGTGTGGAAGTAGTGACAGGCTTAACAACGTATCATAAAAACCTGAAACAGTCAGAAGTGAAGAAGAGCATCAGTGAGAAGATGCTCGTAAAGTAAATCTGCGTTAATCAAGTGAAGAGTTTGAATTTGTATTTTTGATCTGCTAAAAGCTTTTTGATTTTTCTTTGTTGATATGGCAATAGAAATAATAATTATGTCCCTGGTGTTTTAGATTTACTCCATACAGAAGGAATACCAATAATTATTTTTATGACTGAGTCTCCATTGCATTTTTTGAGGGTCAATGGTCTCATCTAATTACTTCAGATTGTGAGTGTTAGGATGTTTTAAGTCATTCTGAAAATGTGTCTTAACATAGCTGCTTGTTATACAGGTCTGTGGGTAGGAAGAAACAGCCTTATCAGCACAACTGAAAATCCAGAAGAAATAATACCTAAGATGTATCTGCTTGTATTCTAACCAGTGTTTTTTTGACAATCCATAGATCTTATTCCTACTACATTGAGGTGTCCATGGATGAGTTAGACTGGATTCGGGTTATTGATCACTCCAAATACCTCTGTCGGTCCTGGCAGAACCTGTATTTTCCTGCCCGTGTCTGCAGGTTAGTTCATCAATGTAAAGTTTCATGGCTGTCATTAAATAATTTAGACACCAGAATAAGTTGGTGGATTTTGTATTATGTATTTCTGATAACGTATGATATACACAATCTTCAT
>KZ505686.1:1043520-1108523 GCA_002844005.1 Limosa lapponica baueri | reverse complement strand
TGATGATGTCTTTTTACTGAAAGTGCTGGGAATTCTGGAAGAAGCTTATGATCCCAGTGAAGCTGTCTTATCCAAAAACTGAATTAAGCTTGTTGACAGAGAGGCCACAGTGTGTAGATTCCGAAGATGTTATCATCATTAGGTTTTGCATCATAGACCCAAAGAGGAAATGCTCTGTATTGTGATAATTATTCTGTAGACACAAACTTTTTAATCAGTACAGCAACTCTTGGAATTCCCAAGGAGGGAAGTACTTTCTTTTCCCAGAAGAATAACCTCCTTCTGTGAGATCTTTACTGCTCCAGACGATTGGGATTGCTGGGATACAGTGGTTTTATGGGGAAGGAGTGTGGAGGGGGTGTCACTTGTGTCTCTCTCAGATAACGTTTTCTCAGCTTCCCTGTCCTTTTAATAATACTGAATGTAACTGACTTGAAATTTATTTTTCCTGATACAAACAAATGTGTTCTCACCTTTTCCCTGTAAGTTTTATGATTTTGACTTTACTGTTTTCTCTTTCTGAAATGGTTGGTGCTGTCCCCTAGTGTGTGTGTGTGTGTGTGTGTATGTGTGTATCTGATAAATTTTTGCTTAAAGATGTCTGTGGTAAATCACCTAGCAATGTTGAAATGCCTCGTGGAGTTTATAGGTGTTTTACATTTCCTGGGGATATTCTTGGGGGGGGTATGGGGTGTGTGTATGACCTTAACTTGGTGCAAAGTGGACGGATTGTTAGTAAGCACAGCTTTTTTGCTTCCATCATGCTAGCAAGAAGATTTGAAGAGAATTTAGGGTATTATGGTGGGACTTTACTTCATCGTCTTTCAAAAGGGCAGTTATACTTTGGCCTTATCCAAAGACTTCTCCAAAAGTGGTTTTTCTACTTCAACATCAGTTTATCTGTTTGTCATTCTTCACCGCCGGGCACAGCTGTCTTCGTGTGTGTGTGTGTGTGTGTGCAAGCTGTTTTGAGAGCATCATTGCTCTGTTTTGGTGAAAGCTCTTTTTCTCTGGTGAAAGCAGAGAGCGAAGAGTGGAGGGGAGTACGTTATTCCAGAGTTTGAGTTGGTACCTTACTAATTTTTTGGCACATAAGGACCTTTTGTATATTCTAGCTCTTTGATGATCTCTTAATCCTCTGAAAGTGACTGGCCCTCTGTTGGAGGAGCAGATTATGAGGAGGGAGTTCATTTCATGTGAAGTTTTTGTATGCATAGCTATATATCAGCTACTTAAATGTATCCACAAACACACCTGGAAACCTCTCCCTTGCAGTTTTATTTTAGCAGATATTTGAAGTTGTCCAGGTAACTACAGCACAGATTTCCTTATCACATAGTCCTCATGCCTCTTATTTTTCCGGTGCTGCTCAATAATCCCCAGTAAACCTGTTATTTTCTATAAATCTCTGTTTCTCATTATCATATCCACAGAGCGATGAAGGAATTCCCTTGAGGTGCAGCTACTTTGAAGAAGGAGTGAAAAAGCTAGTGAAAGTCATGTAGCAGCATAAGTTTATGAGTACTTATTGTTAAGAAGCAGTAACCTTAAGGCAATATGAGTTCTCAGTTGTGAGTCAACATGATAATTCAGAGTGGTTTAGATAAAGTTGTTCTGTAATCTCTCTTTACATCAGTGAATTGAACCCTGCATTACATTAAAGGTGCTAGTCAGAAGTTAAAGTACTGTGACTAGAATTCACTCTTCTTACTGTTTTTTTTCCTGAAAATAGTAAGAAAAATATGTTTTAAATGTGACTAGAAATATAAAATTGCTGACAATTTTTGAGGAGTTCCACTTTAAGAACTTTGTATTTATTCATTTGTACTAATATAAATAAGTCCAACTTGAAGGTTGGCCCTGCTTTAATTAGGGGTTTGGATCAGTTGATCTCCACAAGAGAAACTTCGAGTGGAGGAGCCTATATACAATACATATTAGTATTTGTTAGTTTTATTTATCTGGCTTTTAATTAATATTCTGTATAGAAAGAAGTAAGCAAGGAGGACTAGATTTTTTTTTTCTGTCTCTAATTTCAGGTTTTTGTGATTATTTAAAAAAAAAATTATTTACTTAAATGGGTTAAACTAATTATCTCTAGGATAATAACATATCTCTAGGATACTAACATACACAAAACAAAAATCCTAAAATATGTAGCGGCTTTTTGTCATCTAAAAAGAGATGATCTCCAGTGTTGTGACCACAGATTTAAAATATGAACTAATATGAGATTATTTCAGAATGTATTATTTTAATATTTGATACTCTGTTTTTACAGATAAACTATGCATGCTTATCAAAGGGCAGATATATTTTAAGTGTTTTACATGTGCTCTGTTTAGAAAGAAATTGTTATCAGATTATCAACAGGTAATGAAAAAATCCCATTTATTTCATTTGAAGATGTAAACGCCTGCCCTGTTTTTAAAGGAAGACTGTTATGCAACCTGGCAAATCACTCACATTTATTAGCACTAGGTTAATCAATGCATTCTTTACATCCAAAATTAGTTATGTTTTTATATTGCTCAGCAGTGCTTCTCCTGTGTACTCTTGAGTTAGTGTGATAAGTCCCTTTGCCAAAATTTTCCTGTTCATGGACAGAAGTACTGAGTGAGGAGTGCATTGCAAGTATCATGCTCTGCTTTGTCTTCTTGCCATTGTTTTTAACATTTATTCCCCTTTTGTCTTAGTAACGCAGATAATAATCTCTTTGCAAGCAACGGCTTAGGGAACCATGCAAGAAATTTTTTTTTAAAAGTTTTTGTGCGTTGTCAGTGGAAGATGCTGGCAAAAGTATCTTGTCACAGTGCGGTTTCTTACCAGTATAGATTTGAGATAGCTGCTGGTTTAGTTTTTTTTTTTTTTCCATTTAAAAAATTAGATTTCAGCTCAGAGAGCTTTGCAGCATCGCTGTATAGGATGACTGTTACTACTTCTTGAGTAGTAATGGTGAATTGGAGACTGGGGTTGTTGCCTGTGGTTTTTATTTACACACCTTATTTCAAAGCAAGGGAGTAGAACATGCCAGATTCTGTACACGTTGTTGAAGGACAGCCTGTTTGTGTCTGATAGTCTAGAGCAGTTGCTCAAACATAGATTATAAAGAGGATGTGAGCTCTGTAACATTAGGCAAGGTTAGTTGCTTTTTTGAGTTACCTTTCACATAAATATTAGTTTTGCAAGGTGAGAGCTGTCAAGGGCTGAACTAACATGTTCACCGGAGTTTTAGGAAGCTATTCAAACATTTCCATGGCCATAAAAACTGATGGAGTGTATCTTTTATTGGCATGTGTGCAGGTTGGGTTTTTTGTTTGCTTGGTTTTTGGAAACCTTTCACTTTTCTCTTTAAGTCGATGTATCCATTTTCAAATCTACAATCAATGCGTCTTTCACACAAGTTGGGTGAAAAAAAAATGCAACCTTTTGGCAGTTAGTTGATAAATAAAATAAGTAATTTATATCACAATGAGTTAAGACCAGTTCAATCTCCTTAGCAAGTAATTTTTTGTATTATGTGTGTCATAGCCTCTATCGTGACTTTTTTTTTTTTTTGTTACATGGAACACTGTGGAATATTCACAATAGTGTTAGTCTTAGGGGCATTATTGTGCTTCTTATGAAAGCTAATTTGTACTTGGCAAAACATGTACCAAGCCATCCAAACTGATTAGGCACAATCAAGTAACTAATGTGACAAGATTATTTACACTCTTTTCTTCTTCCTGTTTATTGCTTGTGTGCTCCACTGTACATTTTAGTAAGTTCAGAATAACTTTTGCCAGCCGTAACCTTTGTCTAGATTAATAGATGGAGCAAAAGACTCTGAACTTCTATAACAAAAAGGAGATGGGAAGATTGTTTATGCTTTTTCACAGACAGAAGATGATTTATTTGTGATTTGCAGGATGTAATCCCTGTGGAAGGTGTCCCTGCCTGTGGCGGGGGGGGAGGGTTGGAACTAGGTGGTCTTCAAGCTCCCTTCCAACAAAACCGTTCTATGATTCTTTGATTCTGTAATGTAGACATACAAGCTAATTTGTACAAGGAAGATTATTTCTTAGGCGTTGAAGCTTAGTATAACAGGTGAGAGAGCGTTGCTGTATTTTGAGGGTTTTCTTTAGTAGGAGAAAATGCTAGGTATAATACCTGGGCTTTTTATTGATGTCATTGTATTTTAGAAAAACTTTTAATTTTTGCTTTAAATACTTTCAGAGAACAATATTCCATCACCTTTAAAAACTGAACAGCCTTACACTATGCAGAAAAAGCAAATAAGAGAGCAGGATTACAGGGCAAATTTTTCTTTGTTAACGTGGTACTGAGGTTGGTTGTTTGTTTTTTTTTTTAGAATTTCTTTTGGTCCTAGTTTCATTGTTTGCACTCATATTTTCATCTAGAGCTGAAGAATTTCTTTAGAGGGAAAAAGGAAGGTGGAAAATAGTCATGTAATAGTCATGTTCCTGTCAGAATTAGGAATGAGTGTCAGGTTCATAGTTACTCCAGCTTCATCTTTTAATAGTTAGGCAATGTAGAAGAGAATGCTTATGTGTTTGTTATCCTCCTATGGTTTGTTACGAACTTTTAAGTGAATATTTTTCTTTCAAATTTCCAAGTATTTTTAATGTGTAACTCCTAATTAAACCAACTGTTTACCCAGTCATTAACCTGAAAAAATGAATATCATCTTCTGGATTATGTTAAAAAGTTAACTCTTCCTTGTATCACACTTAATCCACAGTCCTGACAATGTTGAATTGTGTTGTGTTTCCAGAAATCAGTGATTAATATCAGCGTATTTTTCATAATCCATGTGGATATCAGATTGAATATGGGTAAGCAACAATAGTTAATTTAAAAAAAAAAAAAGGCAGATTTAAAAATCAAGATAACAGTCAGAGTTGTGATTCTAAGCTGCAGCTCTTTTTTGGGGGGATAAAAGAGTGCAAATGCATTAAGTGAATTGTAATACCTCTAAAGATCTTTAAATAGGAAATGCTGTTTTTTATTTTATCTTTCTCACTTTTTTCATCCTTTCATTTTTGTTTTGTGGCGTCATCTTTTTGCTTTGTCCTAGACCACAAATTTTTAAGAACATCATTAAAGCAATTGCAAGAAAGTGAAAAATTTTGAGTGGTCTCAAAATAAGTCAAATGTAGCCACAAGGTGTCACTATAGTAAAAGTTTAAAAGACTTAATTTCTTTCTGTTTCGTTGTGTGAAACTGTTATTTCTCGTGTATGTTGTGCTTGTGTACTAAACTTCCCAGATCTGTGAATCATTCTGGTTTGCTATTTTTGCTATAGAGAGAGCAAGTACAGAGATAGTGCATCAACTCAGAAGGAAACTCTCAATTTTCCATGTTACATCTGACATTGGATGATGATGAGTTTTAATTGGTGGATTATTTGCATAACCAGACCAATTTATAGTTTGAAAAGTAATGCTATTTTGTCACTAGTATCAGAGTTTGAAAAAGATAATGAAAGAGGAAAGGGGTCAATTTTTATCTGCATTTGCTACTATTTTATTGTCTTATCTCTTTCTGAGATATTATAATGTGACTAATCAAAGGGAAATTTTAATTAACTATTACTGCATAAATTTTTGTTCCTAAGGCATGTTTTTATTAAAAGAACTGATAAATGCTTGTAGAATAATGTTGTAAATGTGGGAAGTTATTTAAGCATATTCTTATTGCTGTTTTTTAATTTGTTTTAAATTGAAAAATATTGAGGTTTTTTAATACTGCTAGGTTGAATTAATAGATGTATGATATGTTTAAATGCTTCACGTTTCCCTTAATTGGCTGCTGTAGAAAGCGTGGTATAGAATTATTTTTACTTTAGAAGGTGTACTTGTGTATTAAATGTATTTATCAGTGCAGATAGAATTTCTTGCTTTTCCTTTTATTAAGCATTGATGATATTCGGTGGGTTTTTTGTTCAGTGCTTCAGCAGTTTTTGCTACTAATGATTACACCATTTGTAATCCTTTGCCTGAGTGAAGACAAATTAAATTGTAGACCCTGTCTCCTGAGCATTGAAAAAAGCAGAATGTAAAAAGAGTAAATGTTTCAGTACTAATGCAGTTCTAAACCAAGAAATTGTGCCGTTGTGCACAATTATTTTCCAGGTAGTAACATGCAAAGAGATGTGATTTTTCAAGTATAGGCTAGGCAACGCTTTTTTTCTTTAATTCTCTTCTTGGTCAGGCAGCCTCAGGCACCTGTGCTTTATACTGGTGATGGTGCAGTCATTTTATTTTTCTTTCCACTTTGGAGAGTCACTCATTGAAAGTAGTTGCTGATTAGACAGCAAAGTCTCACTTTCGGCCTTACCACTAGGTCTCTGACATCCTTATCTGTAGGAGATACCCTTTTTGCGGTTTTCCTGTGCTTGGTGGAAACTTAGTCAGCCAGAAGATGTTCTGAATATGGTTCAGTTTAAGAAGATGTTGAAACAGTGAGGAGTTAATTCTTGAGGAAAAAGCAGTTGAAGCACTATCCCAGGTACTTGAAATAAACTGAGAAGAAAGCAGTGTCTGCAGATCTGATTTAGCACTGGCTTTTTTAGCAAATAATTCTGCATCCCCTTCGCTCCCCCATCAGAGAATGGTGGTGTTCAGAAGCAGCACCCAGACATCCAAAAGAAACTCTTGAACATTGTTTTAACTTAAAATGCAACCTTACTGCATCACTGACCTAACTGAAAAACACAGACTAAGAGTTGCTGGCAGGAGCCTCTGGTAAGCCCTTCAGTCAGTCTGAAAAGCATTTGAAAAATTTTTTTCACCACTAAGTCATTAATATCCTTATAAAATGACTTCTTGCAAATGGAATGATTAAATTGTGGCAATTGAAACCATCTTTACCTTAATTACCACACTTGAGAAATACAAATGGTTGCATAGGCAACGTGTTGATAAGTTATTTTATTTGTACTGTGCTTTGGGAAGCATTGACTGTTAAGTAAATATTTCATTTCTGACTGTGCAGATATGCTGATGTTTCTGACTTTAGGAAAAAAACCCACCAATCCTTGCTGCACAATACAAATTAGCTTTTCTTCATTTCTGAGTAACTGAAATCTTAAAATCTTTTCTTAATTCTAATACTGTATTACATATAGTGATAATGTAATGTCCAGAGATAAGTAAAAATTATCTTGGTTTGTATTACAGAAACATACTATTAAAAGAAAGCAATTTTGAAATGTCATTCCAGGCCTTTGAGGACTTTCACTGATATTATTTTCACAAATCAATTTTCACTGCAGGCATGCAGTTTTCTTTTTTGTGTTTTTTGGTTTTTGTTTTTTTGGGTTTTTTTTTGAGGGGTGGGGAGAAGAGTAATCACTCTTTCTAGTAGGAAGTGATCGTATTGAGGAATCTTTATTGGCATGTTTCCAATACCTTGCTTTTTAACTTCATGAAATATAAGGAAATTATTTCCTGAAGTCTCCATTTTAGTGGCTAGGTGCTGCTTGATTATCTTTCTATCTATCAGTTTTTAAACATCTTTGTTTTCCAGGATGTGTTCCATCTGGCATTTTTTTCCTTTCCTAAGGTAAGGTGATAGTCTCAGATTTTTCAAAACATGTAGATCATCTACACAGGATCAAGAAAGCTATTGCTCTATCTGGGACAGAGTGTTTATTGATTTAAAAGATCCCTTTCTTCGTTTCAGGTTAGGTATACTTTTGATCTTAAGCTTACACGTCTAATAGCGGCTCCAAATATGGTCCTAGTGATATAGAAGCTCATTTCTCTACAGGCGTAATCAATAACATTTTTCATCAAGAACTTTATCAAGGCAGCTTTTTTCTTCTCAAATGCCTTCTCTGTCTCTGCCATAGCAATTTCAGTTTTCCTAAGCTAAAGAGCCCAACTCAGCTTTGAGGAAAAGCAAAACCTAGTATGCATTTAAGCTGTCGATGACAACCTGCCAGACGGCTCATCCTCTGAAAATGAGTATTTGTCTGAAAAAGCGTGTGTAGAGGGGTCAGTATGGTTGTATAGAAATACCTGAGAAATGTGGCAGCAAGCCTGCCAACCCAGTTTGTTGGATATGAATTATAAAAAAGTATAGTATATTCTTTTTTTACTTTTTGGTTTATAGTTTTTAACTTTTTAAGAGATCTAGATTATGTATTTCTCATGTTTGACATAATAAACACTCTTTTTTTTGGTAGTATGGTTAGAATTTCTCTGTATTCTGAATTTTGTTGTATCTGTTGTAAGTTTCTTAAAATGTAAATTGTTTCTAGGTCTGTTTTCAAGCTATTTCATCTCATAAGAGATCTGACATAAGTAAAAATTACCAGTAGTTATTCAGCTTGACGGTGATACATAGAAATACACCTAAACAATAATTTATCAAATTGTTCATAATAAATACAACTTGCTGTAAAATTTAAAGTTAATGTTGCATAAGACAAATCTGTGTTTAAAAGGCATCTTCAATACTCTTCTTTCTTAAAATCCTCTTCTGTGATTTCTGTTACACTCTAAGTGCTAGAATTAACTGTGAAAACTTGCCATATATATTTACAAAGACAGGCTTTTATGAAAGGAAATCTTGTTTTGCCAAATTTGTAAGAATTCTGGTTTATTTTAGTTTGTTGATCAGTGATGGCCATCTGTTGAAATTGTTTGATGGTGCTGTGTAAAGCATTTTTCTTTTTTCCCATTTCTCAGCAGATAAAGGGGCATGGTTTCTTGATGTGCATCTGAAACACTGTACCATGCTTACAATTACACATTATGAATATTCAAAGTGTATACGTAAAACAGAATAATACACTTGTGTGGATTCACTTTCAGTTTCTAAGTTTATAACGCCATCTGTCAACCAACACTAGGCCAGTCTCAATTGTGGAATAATTTGGATGACATTAAAAATTTTATAGTAAAGCAAATTTGTCTGTGGTTAAACTTAACTTGAGGTTTGTGAACAAAGAATCATCTTTGGTGTAGCACATTTTAAAGGTATAAATCAGTGTATGAATGTGAAAGCCATAAAGTAAACTGCTTTATTCAGTGTCCTTTTTCTCCTCAAAAGCAGCTTGTAGAACTGGTGCTGAACTTAAACTTCTTGAGCTTGGACTGCACTTGCTCATTCCCATTTCAGTTTCAGTTGGGAGTACTAGGTTGATGGTTCATTTGATGCAGCTTTTAAATCGTTTTCTGTTCCTCTAAAGGAATATTTACCCTGTAATTTGGAAGAAGACAGGACACAAACAGTTGAAAATGAAAACTCAAGCTGCAAAGACTAATAAATAAAACTGAACAAATTAGGTGCTGTAGAGAAGCACATTTATAGGAAATAAGATATGTGAAAGTGTGCGTAAGTATCTTCAACTGACAGCAATGAGCGAGTGAATGAAAGAAAGTAATGGAAGAGTAACATCATTATTGGTCAGTAAAGTAGTGGCTTCATTGCTTGTCTTTATACCACTTTCTTTGTTGTTTGTATTGTGGAATAATAGTGATGGAAGCTGTATTAAATATTGATTTCTAAATCTGTGTTCTGTTCAGTTCAATTATCCTGTCTCTTTTAATGGCAAATTGCAAAGTTGGCTAATCAAGGTGCATTCTCATTAACAACTTAAGTGCCCTGTTGAGTCAGACCAACAGGCACCTCGCCCTGTGTCCTGTCTCTGATTCCAAGAGCAGGAGGTGCTGGTCAGGGAGCCCAGCCATCCTCTGTGTTCCGTTTGTCTTATACTCCTCCCAGTCCCATTAGTATGCATTCATAAATTTGTTGTATATTCATTTATCTGAGGTCCTTCACTGACTGCTTTTATACCTTCTACTGGCAGCAGATTCCAAAAGGTCGGAAGCCACTGCATAAAGAAATTTTATCTGTTCAGACAATTATTTTACTAGTTTCAGTGTCTTCTAGTTCTAGTATTGTGGGATTTGGTGAATAACAACACTGCATTCATCCTTTCCACTCTTACTATGATTTTGTGAATGTCCAGCATAGTCCCCTCGACCATCTCCTCTTTGGTTGCAATCTACTCTGTTGCTTTTACGATTTTAGGTGACCTTCTCTGTGCCTTCTGTGACTCTCCTGTGGTCTCCTTGAGGTGTGGAGACCAGAACTGTGTACGAGCACTCGAGATATGGGTACACCAAGCTGTTACAGTGACAGAACAAGACTCTCTTTTGTTTTCAGCAGCCCTGACAATGAAGTGCAATATTTCAGTGATTTCCTCACCACCCCCTGGCATTTGACTATCCAAAAAAGCTTGTTCTCATTTGCAGAGTAGGAGACTGCACTAATAAGACCTTTCCTGGGCTGCTTAGAAACAAAATTATAGCTTTCATGGCTCTTTTCTTGATACTTGACAGTATTTTGTAAATGGAAAAAGCTTCTTTGACTTTCTCAGCTCTTTGACTGACTGTGTGACTCACTTGAGACTTGCATTTTCATTTTTGTTCAGTTCGTGTGTTAAAGCTCTTGAAAAACTAGGTTTTGCTAGTATTTCTTTGAGTTTAAGTAGATGCACCATTTACAAAGATTAATTCTTTGATATACTTTGGAAGCTAAGATTAAGTGTGGTTTTTTGTTTGTTTTCTTTTTCCAAAAATCTCTCTCTAAACTTATCTGGGAAATTTCTCAAGTTGCACGATATCTGTTTTTAGGGGGAGGCCGGACGTGCATGATTTTTTGGGGTGGTTTCTTGTGTTTGTTTTTTTGTCAATGACTAGAATTATAGTCTCTTGAAATGAGTAAAACATTCTGAAGTTAAAATAGTTATTTTCTTTCAAGTCCTCCTACATAGAATTGAGGAGGGGAAATTTGGTTGTTTTGGACATTTATTTTAAAGTGATTACAATTAAATTGGATTGGAAAAATCCTGAAAAGCCCTTATGAATTTGAAGAACTCGAGGGTTTTTTTCTGAGACACTTGATTTTTCAAATGTGTAGGATTTGTGTGTGGGGAAGTTTCCATGGAATTTGACGTTATGTGTTCATTTTCACATTAACTTGTCAGATGCCCTCACTCTTTTTATGCCTTTAAAATTTGGATAAGGGAGTTTGAAAATAACTTTCCTTGGAATTAATTGCTCTTTTAAATAAAGTGTTTATGTTTATGTAACAAGCTTTGTAGAGTCTAAAAATTAAGAGTTTAAATGTCACCTGGTTGGAGATTGGAAAAAATTAGGGGTAAATTATGAGTACATAGTATTAAGGCATACAATCAATATTGATTGTACCTTAGGGTGTTTCCATACAGCAGTTGTGTTCTTTTTGCATATTAATCTAATGAAATTCATTTCTGAGAGCTACCAAGATTGGCTTTTCTAAGTTATCATTCTTACTATTTTTGTTACAGTGTCAGTAGCAGGATAATTTTCTGTGTAAAATGAGTATTTATGAAGAATTTCATTGATGTAAGCGAATTTAATTTTTTTTCAGTTTACCTAGTGTTGTTAATATTTTATTTGGAGGGTTATTTTTGGTTTCTTTCTTTTTTATGAGAGTATTCTTGATTCTGATTTACTAGGTAGGAAAACTAAGGATGAGTGGAACACTGTGCATATATGCATAGACACACTCCCCATTCAGATAGTAGTTCATCCCCCTTTTTTATGGGAAGGACTTAATATTTATTTTGAGGAAAACTGATTTTAAAACTTCAGTAGATCAAAATAGGGTGAAGGGCTGGAAGACATTATTGCTGATTATTCCAGTTTGTAGTAAATTATAAAGCATATATAACAGCTGCAAAGAGAGATGACATTCTGTGTCGTATTTCATCTTGCCTTCATAGATAAGTGCATAAGTGAAAGGGAAACAAATTGTTTCAATATGGCAAATCTATATTATTTCTTTGGAGTGAAAATGAATGAAATTGAAATAATTCACTCTTGGGTGAAACTAGAAACTGTAAATGTATTTTATCCTCATGCTGCAGATTGACATGCTGCAGATTAGTAGTAAGAGAATGTTCCTCATATTATCCGCAGTAGTCCGACATGTTCAAGTATACTGAATTACAGTCATGAGAAAGGGGTTCACTGTGTTTTCATGTAATTTACACAGAAGAGCATGTAATCCATTATTTTAACAGAAGCTGTTGTTCACTGTCAGAAAATTTTTTTTCAGACTACTTAAACTCTTTTTATCCTTTGTGTTATGGAAAAAAATATAGTTACCTGTGTCTCATCTGTGTCGTCCATGCATCACTTGATTTCTGGGAAGATACTGAAGGGTCTTTACTGTCCTCCGGTGTGTGGGCATGAGTCGGCACCATCGCAGGTAGCACCTAACTGGTCTTTCCCACAGGTGCCTGGAAATCAATATACTAGGAAGGCTTGGGGTCAGCAGCATATTTAGGCTACTTTGTTTCCACAACTGACTGACATTCTTATTATGTAGAGAATGAGAGATCCTTGAAAATTTCACAGTACCGTATGCAAGTTGAGCTTGTGGGGTTTGTAGTGATGATACACAAGCAACCTAAGCTAGCAGGAAAAATATCTAGAGCCACTGAAATTCTTCTTTTTCCTATCACCTATACGAATGCAAAGAAAATCAAAGCCAAACTATCTTGATGATTCAAAAGACACATCTTTCTGCCCTGCTGATGGACATGGCAAAGTAGCTAGAAAATTATTATCTTCTAAAAATTTCAGTTAAAGTGTTTTTCAATTCTAACTTGCATGGTTTGGCTTATAGAGTAATAGTAGGGCAAAATATGTGCCAATAGTTCGTTGACAAAAACTGCTTCCTTTATATTTTTCATATCTGGTTTATTATTATCTTCTGTTACTACAACTTCAATGAAAAATTTAGGAGACAGTTCTTAAGTCAGCTTTCCCTGTTTATCTGGTTGTTTCTTATCAGTGTGGATGCTGGAGAAGTGCAGATGCTCACTTTAGTTTTCATGTGACATGTGAGATGCTCTGCAGAAAAATATGCTGCTAGGTATTTACTTTTCTAGTACTTAAAAATTGTTTAGAGGCCACTACTGTCAACTTTGTTACAGCATGGAACTGTATAACATTTCAAAGAAATAGTCTGTCAAGGATAAAGGTTAGCTGACTTCACAGCAACATAATTCTGAAGGCCCAATGTAAGGTAACAAATTGCCAGAAGAGGCTAATCTTGCTACATTGCACATATATTTAACAGAGAGCAGAGAACCTATTCCAGGACTTGACAGAGGGCGTCAACCTAAATGTGGCATTTTGAATGCCTTTTGGAGGAGCCTCTTTATATTCATTGATAGTGCTGGGGAGTCTTGGGTGACTATTCCCACAACATAGCTCCCCAAGTTGAATGCCTGCAGCTAAATGATGTGAAGAATTCCTCTTTCCTTTGGGAATATTTTCCTGCTAGGATTGTTCATGTTATGAACTGGAGATAAGCATGCGATGGAAGAGGTTAGTACTTTTTTGGAGGAATGTTAGTACAAGAGCAGGGTGCAGGTAAGGCCTGTTCTTGGGAAATGACTGTTTAATTGATACTGGGGGAAAAAAATTACTATTGGAAGGTATTTCCAGAAACAGTGCTCTGAGTTTAATTAGATGTGCATCACATACACTTTTGATGGGGAAGAAACGGTAGAAATGAAGTAGAGAGGATGTTGATATGAGATAGAGGTGACTGGATGGCTTTTCTGCTCAGATAACCTCCTAGGTTTTCTGTACATCAGACATCTACACTACATAAGGCCAGTGTGAAATAGACAACATGAGTGCTTTTACAGAAGATCACTCAGGTTTTGTATTTGGTAAACTGGGGAGAAGATGGGACTCTGGAATTTGTCTTCTAAATGCTGATCAGTCCAGACTTCTATTTCAAGGGGCAATGGACAGTCTACGTTTTACTGGTGTTTGTTTCTGTATTGTGGATGTTTTGTGCTTGTCGTTATCAGTAATAAGGTGACTGAGATGAGATACTTGAGTTCTGGAGAGAATCTGGTTTTTGTGGGCTTTTTATGAGAGGTCTGCTGAATTATCACACGCTTTCTTAAAAAATATTTGGGCTTGTTGAATTAAATAAAATTTTCGTAAGTGGGAATTATCAAAAATGCATTTTAGACAAAATATTAGTTTGTGTCTAAAGTAATATAAAAAGGCTTTTAGCAACTGGGGAGTCGACTGAACCATTTTATTCTGTACTATAAGCTTGTTTAGTGAACATTTCTTCCAAAAATTGTTGTTAAAGAGTCCTCCAAATCATCGGCTGAGGAAAATTACTTAAAGCAGTGCATTGAATGCAAACTGAGTGTCTGCCCAGGTTGGCCTGTTTCCTCTATTATCTTTGGCAATTATTGGACCTCAGTTAAAAATGTCCCAGTTTTCTGCGTTTTGGGATGATGGCAATTAAACATTTTTTATGGAAGGTGGGGAGAGTGAGAGGAAGTACTCTTCTTGACCAGCCTCTTGAGCATTTGGAGGACTTCACTGGTGTATCATTTATAAAATCTTTAAAGATTAACTGATTTTAAAATACATCTTTTCTGAATATTTACTCTGAACTTACTTGATGCCTTTTCTCATTTTGCACTGAAGAACATCTGTTATCCCATTTTACTTTAAAGTAAGCTCAGTGTACATTTTTTAAAATGGCCATTTTGGTGAAATTCATAATCTAATCTTTATTGTGCAGCTTCATGGTTTACATTGTATGCAACTGCCGTGATGGAATTGAAAAAGTTGAATATATTTGTTCTCTTCTTTATTACCTAAAAAGGAAATGTTTCAGTGTGAAAATGTTATGGTCCTTATATCAATTACTTAAGTGCAGATGGAAGGAATTACTATTGATTTAATAGTTCGTATTCAAAATCTATGGAATAGAAGTAATATTTTGCAGCTGAGTAATACTGAGTGTAATCCTTCAGGCACAATTCTGAAAGCAGCTGTAAAACTGGAAAATTACATTCTTTTCTTTTTCAGGCATAACTGGACTGGAATATCTTTGTTCATTTTAGCTTCTAGTGTATTATAACTGCATAAGGAGCTAAATTATATATTTTATTTCAATCATTCAGATAAGAATTTGTTTAAGGTATTAAAATTAGGAACTGTATGCGGTTACCATGGTAATTACTTGAAGTAGTTGCAGTACTTAAGAGAAAACAGAGGTCACCACGGGAGTCACAAACAAAGAAGAGTGTTTTATATAAGGTGCCTGGGTTCAGGCTGATAGGAGGGGACTGAGCTTTTTAGTTCTCTCCGCAGTGTTTTTCCCATTTCTAGTGGTCTTTTTAAAGGAGAGAAGAGATTTTTTTCTGGCATCCTCTGAATGTCTTTTGTTTTGCTTCCTCCCACGCTTTGCTGCTCCTCCTTGCAAATTCTGATTTTCAGAATTGGTCTGTGCTACTTCATACATTGGCTAAAAGAAATGTCTTGGCAGTACTATGGAGCCTTCCTACCCACCTAGTCTTTAAAGGAGAACTTTTATGTTGACTTTGTAGTTACCTTGATTTATGGGTCAAAAAGGTTATGTACAAACACGTCAGTTATTCAGTTACTAGTAAGCTCCAGCCCCTTCTCTGCCTTCCTCTCTTAACCTCTTATGTTTGTACTGGGAGTTGGTTCTCCCATGCTGAGTGTGTGGGAAACTCTGCCAGCCTCCTATTGAAAGAAACACAATTTGCTTACTTAGATATAGACAGGAGCTCCCACATCAAACTTGAGACTTCCTTTTCACTTTCTCCCCACTTTCTCCACAGTGTTAGAGATACGTGGTGCAGTCATCAAGTCTTTGGATCACTGTTAGGTGTCTTCCAATGCTTGACAGCAGGATCATACCCAGTTTGTGAGTGAAGAATAATTCTTGTTCGTACACATGATAATTAACTGAGGAAAACACACTCGTAGAGTAAACATGAATATGCTCCTCACCCTCAGTGCGGTCCCCTAGTGACTGTCTGCAGGCCAGTCATCAGTCAAGGGAAAGTGCTGGTCTTGTCATTCCCTGGAGCAAGCTGAGCCTTCATTTTGCTGAGCTGCTGGCTTCCCTCCCTCTGCTGCTTCTTGTAGGGTTTCTGTATGTTGTGACATCAATCTTTTTTCTTCTGTATTTTTGATGTTCTTAATTCTCTGCTGAGCTAATGCCAGATAGTTACAGTTTAAAGCAATCTCATGTTTGTGCTCTTCCTTTCTTTTTAGTTTACCCTGCGTGGCTTAATAGCCTAAACAGGCTTTTACATGTAGTCAGAGGTAGTAAAGACAACCAGAGCAGTTCCTTTATCAGTGAGCTGAGGCCTGGGTCATACTTCAGGAAAGTTTCATACTTGTCCCAGGATGGGCCTTAATCCCTCCCTGGGATTGGCTGTTGTTATTCTGGCAGCATATTGCTGTCCTGAGTTGGGAGATGCTTAGAAAAATTTGGACAGCTAGGTGAATTCTCTGGTGAACCATGATACAACAGCTTGTAGGTAGTGTGTTAGCTTAAGGTAAAATGAGTCAAATGGTGTCAACAGAATTAGGAAGGGTGTTTTGTTGATGTGAAAACAATGTGATATTTGTGCTAGATAGGATTTGGAACTGTTTCAGGATATGAAATGGCAGATACATATGGCAGGTAGTCAAGATTATTTATAAAGCAGTTTTGTGCATCTTTGGATAATATAATTGGATTAAACATAAATGCAGGATAATATAGCTCTTGTCAATGCCACTCTGATTTATTCTCAAAATTACTATCAGAAAATCAGCCTGAGAATTACTGTATTTAAAGGCAAACAAATCCTACACTATTTTCTTTCTGATCCCAATTTTACGGCTCTTACTTGAAATAACAAAATGGTTATTTCATCCTAGATAAAGGCAGCTGGCTTTCTCCAGACTTCCTTCAAAAATATAGCATTAGCCTGATCAGGGGGATTAAATAAGATCTTAAGAACTGTGTAGCTTGTGAGTCTCAGAAGAGATTGGAAAGGTTTAGAAAGCCTGGACAGAAGAGGGGAATAGGGGGATAAGCTTTTAAAGTAAAGAAAGCCTTTTAAACTGAGGGTATTAGCCAAAGGATGAAGTAACCTGTGTACAGAAGACAGGATTTGGAGCAAGTGTCATGTGCAAAACGTAGAAACATGGCTGTGCAAGACAAGCCTAGAGAATGCTTAGGAATGCTGAAAAAACTTAACAGAAGTTATCATTCTGCCTAGAAAGTACATTTGTTTCTAATAACTATTGTAATAAACTTTTAAAACCTTTTCAAGTAGTCTACAACTGCATCTAAAAATTAATGAACCAAATATCCCAATGTCCTTTCTTTAGTCCTGTGGCCAGATCCATCCTACTAAACTCCTTTCACCTTCCGGAATGGTTTGACCATCCTCATTGCCCAAGGGGCAATTAGCTTCTGGCCCATGTGGACCCTCACTCAAGCAGTGCTTGAGAAGGGAATGCTAGTTGGGCTGGACTGGAATCATGCCAGGGACAGGTCTAACACTTTAACAGTGTACACAGTATGTCTACTTCCATTTTCAGATGACCTTAAAAATGAGTAGTGTAGCTAGAATAACATCAAGACTGAGTTCTGGAAGAGTTTTTTCCTGTGCTTTTGTGCACAATCACTGCTGTGCAGAATGAGGAAACGGCTTGGAGATAGCAGACCTAAGATGAGGGACATCAGGTCTGTTAATGGCTTCAGTTTGCTTGAACAGAGTGTTGTAGAGAGTGTGAAAGCTCTTTGCATGAGGTTCAACTTGTTAAATGATTGATTTGCAGAGCTTTGGTAGTTACTGTTCTGACAAACCAAAAGTATCTCAGTGTGAGCTGTTCAGTGACGCAATAGGTATATGTCTGAGCTGTATAGATATTTTCATTTTTGGTTATGATACAGAGTGAAGCAATATAGGATGTCACTGATAATTTCTTTAGGTTTTGTGGAGTGCATGGGTAATATTTTTTATAATATACATCTTTTTAAAAATTCCTTTAGCTTGTAGTTATCATCCTTTTACAGATGAGAAAAATAAAGCTAAAAGTTACTGGCTAATCTGCATTTGTTTGCAAAACAAACTAAAATTGCAAAGTTTTATTTTTAGTGCTTGAATGAAAGGCTTGGATGCTGTATATTAAATAGGTGCAATGAATATTAGTTGCTGGATTTTTAATACGAAGTAAGATGCATAACTGAGTAAAGCAAAACATGTATTCAGCAATTGCCAAATCCAAGATCACTTTGGTTCTGCGGCACGTAAGGAATAAGAAGTACAGTGTCAGTTACTCTTATATGGAAAGTTTATACTCTGGCCCAACTTGAGATTTAGTATTTTAAAATCTTTTCTGTTTTGATCTTTGATGCCATTTTGTTAACATTTTGTTAACCCAAAGTTGTCTGGCATCTCTGGATTGCTTTTAGAATGATGGAATGAGTGGTGAACCTGCAGAAATCTAATACCCTTTCGAGGGAAGATGGTGAAGCATAAGAGTTACTACCTTTACAGCACAAGAAACCTTGTGGTAGCATATTGCAGTGATAGAGTTAATATTCAGCTGAATAGAAGTGGAAGAGGAGCCGTAGTGCAAGGGAAGGAGTGAAAAATTAAGTGGTATCTTTTTAGAAGTCTGCCTTATTGCTGCCTGCATTGCTCCTCTGGGATTTTTCTATTAAATGCAAGAAAAACAGCAAGGTCTTCTTGAAAAAAACTGAAGATGAAATTACTACCATAAATTTTTATTTTCTTTTCATGGTGTAAAACCTTAATTTAGATGGGGAGGGTTTATTACCAGTCTTTTCCTGGCGTGGCTAAGTTCAATTAATTTCAGATGACAAGCTCCAGGGCTTTCTTCCTCTGCTCCCTCACAGCTCCCCTTCCCAATGTGTGGAAAGTACAATTTGTTATTGGTTTGCCTTGGGCTCTGGAGACCTCATTAAGAGCCCAAAAAGGGGGTTCTGCCTCTACTGTTGGACGCTTTTCTGTTTTCTGTTGAACTGGGGCCATTTGCATTCTCACGTGGAAAGGAGTACAAGGGTGGAGGATGAAAACTGTTAGGTTTATATTGCTTGCCTGTTGATAAAAATGATGATACCGGATTTAAAAACTGCTGCTCTTTAGACTCTAGTGTTATAGTAAAATTTGCAATGCAGAGGCAGATCAGCTTTGAGATAGGAATGTAAGCAGGAAATCTGAAGTCTTTTTTGTTCTTACAGCTTATATGCAGAATGTCCATTTGTTTGATGGTAAGCAAAGATTGCCAGCAAAATCCTACAGTTAGTCACGGTTCCGAGACATCATTCTAACACTTCAAATACCTATTCCTATCAAAATACTGTGAGAGCACCTCTTGGAAGCAAGACATTGGGCTTTTTAGTCTGCATAGTAGTTCAAGACACTATATTGGAGCAGTAAGCCTGTAAGAACTATCATATATGTATAGTGTATTTTCATAGCAAAAGCCAATATGCCTGGGACACACTGTTTATCCTGACAGTAATTTTAAGGTTCAACATGAAATCCTTACAGTAATTTTAAGGTTTAACATGAAATGTATACAGTCACGTCTTACTTTGATTAGTGACAAAACTGTGTGTCTTATGTATTTAACCCAACATAGGGTAGTGAATTCTAATTTAAAGCCTTCTCACTGACATAAAATAAAATAGGAGTTCAGTAAAACTGATTTTCTTGTATAAGCAGTTGATTCCCTTACTCTTTTCTCTGGTGTTGTCTTGTAATAAAATCAAGTGTAGCAAATGTAGATTTGATTGTGCCTTCAGTTTTCACTATATATATTTGTGCCTTCAAATTTTCACTGTATTTCACAGTGTTTTCAGTGGCAGTATAAAGCACCTACATAAACATGCACACACATTTATGTATCTATATATACACGAAGTCACACACGTAAACCTATATAGAAGGATTTTAAGACTACTCTCAGGAAAATTAAATCGAGGTATTTTACAAATAAAATCAATAATTGTTTTAGATTTACATTGTATGCTAGTGTAATACTCAGCTTATACATATAATATAGCATATAATTCAAAAAGTTGCTTATAATTAAGATAAAACAGGAATATTGAATGTCTAGTTAGCTAGATACCACATGTAGTAATATTTTAAAACAAATGCATTTATAATAGAGGACTTCTTAGAATTGTTCTTTCTATCTAGAAGGCTATATATTAAGAAGTAGAATTTGTTCGTTAAATAAAATGTAATAGGAAATTCAGAATAAAGTACTGATAAACTTCCTTTCCTTCTGAAGATGACTGCTTGTTCATTGTTACGCACTCCATAAAATTAATTCAAAGATCAAAAATGCCTCAGAAAATATTTTAATTCAGAATAAATTTATGACAGCCTGAAATAAGAATAATTGGTGTGAAATTTTAGAAAGGGTTAATATGGATTTTTATGGCATTAAAAAACCAACTTTTCTTTTTTTTGCAGTAGGATCTTTTAACATGTAGTTGTTATGCTGTTGGAAATGAAAACTATATGGTACAAACTGCTTTATCAGAGACTAGACAGTAAGAAAAATTCTTTATGGAGTTTTTTAGGGCTTTTCTAGCTAGTCTTTTGGTCGTAACATCGGCTGGAGAGAGGTATCAGAAGTCAATAATGTTTCAGAGCTTGTACGCGTAAGTTTTAGGCATGTAAAGAAACTAACCCAACTGAGGGGTTTCCAGTGAATTGTACGTTCCTGCAGCACTAAGTGAATCCTTGGATTTAAGCCTTTTGGATTGCTTTCTTGAAGCAAGATCAATTTTTAGATACATAAGTTCTTTTTATGTGCCAGAGTCTTTTGTATCTACGGCTCTTGCCTTTGCCTTGATCGGAGCCTACTCGACCCTTGCTGTCAGCAGTTGCAATACAGTGTTTGCTCCCAGCTGATGGAAAGCCTGGTAAGCCCTTCCAGGAACGTTCCATGACAAACCAGCGGAGCTCTAGTTTTCTGTTTGGAGGTTGGGTAAGAGACAGAAAGTGGCCCCAAATATACTTAAATAATTAAGATGTTTTAAAACATTAAAAAGATGTGTAGAAATCTTGTTTAGAAAGCATAGTTTTGTGTGTGATAATTAGTGCTTAAACATGGGCCCTTTAAATAACAAGGAACTAACAAGTGTGATAAGTTGCTGCAGCTTGTAAACTCCGACTATAATTCTGATTCTAACCTAATCCTTACATCTTCTTTAAAAAAAAATAATAAAAAAATCTTTGTCTGTCTTCAGTTTTTTTTCATCTTGCTTTGCAAGTATATCTCACAACAAAGTATACTGGAAGTCTGATACTCAGAATATTTATATTTTTAATTATTTTTATATGATGTAACTTCACTTTTAGTGGCTCAGAATTGTTATAGACAGTTATTAACAGACTATTTACAATTTTGTCGTGAAAATGGATTAGCTAATCTTATCTGTGCTTGTTCTAATGCTAGACTGAAGCTAGTATTTTACTAATCTGCCAGAAAAAGGTGCTTGTTCCCAGAAAGTAAAGCTTAAATAGGTTTGAGCTGAAGTTCTAGCATAAGAATTTAGGAACTAGCATTAAACTA
The DNA here is from genome assembly GCA_002844005.1 of Limosa lapponica baueri. Taxonomy (NCBI): domain Eukaryota; kingdom Metazoa; phylum Chordata; class Aves; order Charadriiformes; family Scolopacidae; genus Limosa; species Limosa lapponica. The sequence continues at coordinate 1,087,038 of KZ505686.1, read as the reverse complement.
GTCATTAAATAATAAGGTGTGGCTTGTTCCCTTTCAAACACAGTTGAGTTTCAAATGGATGTGTTTAAGGAATATGGAAATGAGTTGATCTTGCATTTGGAAAATAGTATAAAGTTTTTTGCTTACATTACAAATATAGTGGGAAATCTGCACTGTGGACCATTGAAAATGTGCTGTTAGAAGAAGAGGTAGGGAGTGAGCTGATCGGAAGACCAATAAATTCCTCTGCACTTCTTGCAGAAACTAACTTCATTTCTTTGTTCCCAAGTCACGGATGACTAAATTTGTTTGATATGTGCAATGCTAATATTTATCTTAAAATAAAATTACTTACTTTAAAAAATAACATAAAATTTACAACATAAAATATCATAGCTCACATAATTTTTATGCAGGTTAATGGAAACAGATAATCTTTATATACGTTAGGTGCAATTTATTATGTATGAAATACAACTTGGTTACATGTGTGGGTATCCAAATCCCCATTCGTAACCTGTGTGTCATCTACCTCATGGAAATATACTTCAGAAAGAAGTATACATATGGATTGTAGAAACTGTTTTCAAGGAGTTCAAAGTGTTTTGTACTTATCGACTATGCTGGAGGTCAGAGAATGTAAATGGAGAGTTATGCAAATGTTTTCTGTTTTGTTTGTGGAATGTCCTACAAAGATATGAATTAAAATATATAATTTCAAGAAAGTTTGAAATGTTATTAGGTTCAGCATCAGTAGTCTTCACAAAGATACTTGAAACATTGCCAACACAGTACTAACAAAAACCACCATAAACCCAAGCACTTTCCCCAAATAAGCATATTTTTTTTCTCCAAAGTAAGAAACATAGATGTATATTAATATGGAATTATACTATAGTTTAAATAACAAATTCTTTAGTTGCATAGCGTTGTTCCAAAGACTTAGTTGACTAGAACACCTTTTGCCACTAGAGAGTGCTATGCAATAACTAAAATTTTTTCTCTCCAGAAAAAAAAAAAATCCCCAATTGCATGTTCACATTAAACAGATAAATGATTAATATTCTTCAAATGGCAATTTATAATTAACATGCAGACTTTAAGTATAGAAACTTGTTTGAATGACAGTAATGGTTTCATTGCAAGTTATTTAAATTTTTGAGGTTGTACTTTACTCAGTCATACAATTCCTTATTTGCCTTGATTAAAAAAAAATGCTACTGACATTGTGTTGGCATTAATTTAATCATATATGTAAAAAACCAAACCAAACCCCTAAAACCACCAAAAAACCCCAAAAAACCCACCAAAAAAAAGCAGCCCAAACCCCTAAAACAAGACTTTCTAATGCTTATTTTGCAGTCAGGTCCGTGAGGAGTTACTTGGAAAGAAAGTGTGAAGATAAACATAGTTTTGATTTTCTTTTTTAAAATTAGTATTTTCTCAATGGATCTGTTATTTTCTTTCTTCTCTTCAGTTTTATAGTCTTTATAATTCTTCCTGTTTCTTTTTTAGTGGATTTACAGATAACATTTGAATCAAGTGCTGATTCAATGTAGTTGCTGTTTGTACTAAATCTTGATTTTGCAGACCAATTGTATAGCCTTTTTTAAAACATATGATTTTTTTTTTGAGCAGAAATGAATGTTGTGTTTGCTGAAATAGCAAAATCAGTGTAATTGCCAAACAAAGGACTCAAATGTTGGCTTACCTGATAGTATTACTTGAATTCCTATCTTCCATTGCTGAAGTTAAAACCTCAGCATTCAAGCTGAGACATCTCATCAGGAATGTTTTTGCTATTTGGTATAGATTCAGCTAATAAAGGTGTCTAAAACCTTATTGTGTGGTTCTTAAAGGTCTGAATTTACTGAAATTAGACAACTGCTAGAATGCCATAAGAATCTTGGCTGCTTTTCTTATTTGTAATTCAATAGCTTACATTGTGTGAGCGTTAACCAGTACAGTGTTTTGTTATCAGGAGTCCATAGCTATAGCAGTTGAAAAAAAATACTGCCCAACCTCATTATCAACAATGAACATACAGTCAGAAAAAAATTGGTCATTTATTTTCTTGGGAGGGGGCAGAGGGGGGAAATCATGATATGTTTAGTCACTATGGTTTGGGTAGCTTTAGAATGTCTCATCTCGGGGTGCCCATGAATAAAAATTAAAACTAGTTATCTGGTTTACTGAAGTCAAAGTTTGATACGTGCTTTTAAAACTACAATATGTCAGCCAAAACTTCCTCTATTCTCCCCAGTTTAAGCATTTCCTATATACCGTATGTCCTTTTCAATTTTCTAGCCACTTCAACCGGATCATCAAACTGACCTTAATCATTGTTACTCTGTTCTGTTTGCTAATTTTAAATTGTTGGTATAAACCTTTACATAAGGTCTATTATTTTGGTTTTAGTTACCTTCAAAGTTTTGGTAATCGGGATTCCTTGAAATCTCCCTTTATTGAAGCTCCCTTTAGAGTCATCACTAATAATCTTTAGTCTAAATGAGAAACAGCAGTGATGGTACAGCCATCTGACCCAATTTTCCAGGTGCTCAGGGCACTTCAACATGCCTCTGTTTTTTCTTGTCACATACAGAAACAATATTTAAGAAAGCCTAAGACAGAATGAGCAATGAAAGTAAGAGTGAATGTTGCCATATGTCTTCCCATGTACATCACATAAAGCTCAGTATAACCTATTATGATTATGTATTGAATGCATTTCTTACTGAACCACGGACTTCCTTAATTTTACAGTCATCTCTGACAACTGTGAAGTTATTTTAGGGTGAGTTTTCCTGCACAGTAATAGATGAGATACAGGTTGTTTGATAAGAAATGCGGTGTTATCACAGTTTGACAGATAAGCTGTAAATTGTGGCGTAATATAGTCTTAACATTTCCTAAAGAGATTTTGTATTTTAATCAGACGTGAAATGTCATAGCATGAATAAAAACGGTTGTGTCCTGGGGAAAGAACTAGTAAGTGTTGCTACTAAAGTTTTTGGCAAAGGATAATTTTCTTAGTTATAGATGTCCTTAGTAATATATTGTAATGTTATGTATGTGTTCCATTGCTTCAGGTACATTTATATTGGCAATTTCTCTTACATTCATATTTTAGCAAATTTGGAAGGAAATTCCTACTTTGTTCCCTTTCTAAAGAAAAGGAAAAGCACATATAAGATATATCTGAAAAACAATGCTTGTGTCTAGGATTCTGATGCTTAATTGGTTTTTGCAAAGTCATAAATAATTTTACTAAATTTCATTAGTTAGCTTTATGTGTGTTCAACTTAAAGGGTGTGTAGAAATAGCTAGGATATCTTAAATATTGGAAAGCGTGTAACATGCATGTGATGCTCCATCTAGATCAGTTGTTCTGTGGCTTGGTGTGACCTGGTTGTGTTCTTGGAGGTACTGCCTGGCTTCTGATAACCAACCCAACCCATTTAGAGCTAGCTGTAGTAATACATCCACCATTTATCATGCCATGGTGCTGCATCTGTTGGATCTCAGTTGATAACACTTTGCCTTCATATTCATTAGAAAGGTGCCAGGTTATTCTGCTTGAAGTACTAACATGGGAGTTAAGTGTCTTGGGTGCAGTTTTCTACTTTGTTTTAGGTGCCTTTTACCATTTGAATGCTGCTCATTCCTTCTTCAAATCAATTAGTGATGAGCGAACAGTATCTCCCCACTTTATCTCCTGAGGTGCTCCACTGTTACAGTAATTCTTCTCAGTAGTGAGGAGATGTTTGTTTACTACTACTTTGAAGCAGCTGAGGAGCCTAATCAGTTTATAAGCCAGTTTAGTTGTATGTGCAAGTACAGTCCTTAGCTGGGTATTGGGAAGGTTGAAAAGGATGGGGGGTCTTTTTCTTCATTCTTGGGGGAACATTGTCACTTCTCTCCATTGTGCTGGCTCTGGTGTGTGTCTGGCCTCTTCATGAACGGCTTCAACTCACTGATCCATGACAGGGTAATTTTCTACTTCCTAAGGAGTTGAGTTAAGTGAATAAGCAATATCTGATAAGCACCGGAAGTGTTGGCAAGGAAAGATGTGGAAAGACAAGGAAAGAACTCCTTGGCTGGAAGCAAAAGAAAGTGATGGGAAGCTTGAAATAATAAAATAGAAATTGCAGTGAGATCTCCCTTTTTGGATGGTAGAGAAGTTGTAAGATCAGCTCAACTGTTTTTAGCAATTTTATTTTGAGGCTAGCAGGTGAGAATTGATGATAGGAATTACCAGGTTAATTCAGAAAGTCAGCAGTAGAAAGTTTAGTTATCTGATTATGAGATAACGCACAGTCACATTATGAGAGTTTGAATGTAAGGAAAAGAAAACATCTGTAATTCTAACATGCTTGGTTCAAAGAGTATTTGGTCTTCAGCAAATTCAAATGAACTCTTTTTCTGTGAAATATTTCTGCAACATTATTCTGAAAACAAATGTATTTTGACAGTACACTCATCTGTTCAGTAGAACTGGATCCACACTTCCACACTGCAACTATGGGTCCCTATCACTATACTTTGTATCGAACTACTTTATTCTAACTCTCTTTGTCGGATGATTAGACTGCTGTATTAATTCTGTCTTTGAATTGGATTTCTTTCCCCAAGCTGAAGGTAGAACTCTTTGAGTCACGTGAATTATTTAGGAGAAGCTCTGTCAAGTTGTTATATGTCATCCTGGGAAACACAAAAACCCCTGAATTTAAGGGCCTCCCACCCCAAACACCTGGCAGCTCTACTTAACATATATTTTTTCTCTCTTGTTTTTCATTAAGTGATTGGCAAGAACTACAGAAGGGTTACATACAGGTTTTTGGAAGTTAAGGTTCCAGTGCACATTAAAAGACGTTTCCCTGGATCAGTTTCATGGGATTGACTCCACCACAGAATCTAGCATTACAGCCTTTTTTTAAGAAAATAGCAGTTCTGCTGATTAGCTTCTATGTAATATTGTAGGTTGCTGCAAACCAGGACAGCTGAGAAGCTGACGGAGGACTTTTCATTAACCATACTCTCCTCCTTATTTATCTGCTTTCTCATCTTGCAGTACAACATGACTTCGTAATAATGGCAGTAATAAAAAATTTTCTCTAGAGCAAGCTTCTGAAGCATTCAGGATAGGACGTCACGGTATTTCCAGCCTACTCATCTGTTCTATGTTTGCTGTGCCGTTTGTAAGGGAAGTGCAACTTCTTTTGCTTTGTATTGTCTGGGTTTGTCTCACGAGCCTGCTTTATGACAACAGCATAACTATATTCTGAGTGGGCATTATTGCTGGTGCATTCATCTTTTTACATAAAAATGTAAGTGTTAACATTGCGCATGCATTGCCAAAGAAAAATTGAGTCACTTGCTGCATAATGTAACGGAAATAGTTTATGTGGGAAGTCAGTCAAAATAGATTTTTTTTTCTCTATGTATACTAGAAGTGCCGGTTCTTAGGTTATATATTACATCCTTGAACCCCCTGAAATAAGGGGGAAAACATTTTGGATTCTTGTGACTTGAGCGATTGATAAGAAGGGAAATTCAGCTTACTACATCTTACTTGGTTCAACCTGAAACTTGCTTCTCTTTCTTCATCTCCTTTCCCTCATGTTTTTTGTTGTTTTGACTAATGCCCTAAGTAATAGTTGCCTGACTTCTTGCTCATTCCAGACTGTTACAGATCTGGAGGATCTACTTTCTTTTTCTCAGGATGTATTGCCTTTTTTTCCTGGATGATAGAGAGGAAGGGATGGGAGAAAGGCTTTGGAAATGCATTTTCCCCCAAATTTTTATTTTTAGGAACAAACATGTCCAATCAAAAGGCTGTTTAACTGTAGCCTGTAGTGCCTGTAGGCACTTTGCTGTAGTGGCCCCTTTTTGCACTCTTTGTCTTTACTCTTTTGGCAAAACTGAGGAATGAGATACTTGACTTTCACAGGGGTTTGTACTTATTTTTGCAGGACAGTCTGAGGAGCCAGGCAATAGCCTGTCTCTGGTGGATTGGAAATTATGTATCAGGAGGTAACACGGAAATGACATGCTGTATTTAGCTATGCAATAATGTACTGATAGGATTTTTTCCTGTCATCATGTAGAGGTCAGAATATGCATTGATGTGCAAACAACACTTAGGCTTTTGCCTGTTTTAATCGATATTATTTTAATGGGTATTTTGTTAAGGTGTCTAGAAATCGTTATATCTTGTATTGGTAGTGTGCATTACTGTATTTCATATTTATTGTCGTAAAATATTTTACCTTACAACTGTATTGACTTCATCTTTTGTTTTCGAATGAAACTTTGGATAAAGGTGTACTTTTTAATAGAATTGGTTCGACAGTTTATTATCATTCACTGTTTCATTGTGATTCTTATTAATTCGTAGGCCTAATAACAGAATAGGCAGATATAATGAGTTAAAATATCGGTGTGTTAAGTATGAAGTTGGGATCTTTGTATTTCAGCGGTGGTGATATTTTTCTACCTTTATTTTGCAGTTTAAAATTAGCAACGTGGATAATGTATATCTTATTCTTAATTGGTTTCACAGTAAATATCTTGATGATACCCTTCCAAGCTTGTATGCTTTTTCTTTTTTTAAATACAGGAGGATTATTAACACAAAGCAAACTTCAACAATCAAACTAACAAACCTCACCTTTCCAAATCTGAAATGTGTATGGACGTAAGTAAATGAAGAAAAAGCAAATTCAAAACCAGAACTGTTAATTGTGCCACACTTGTATTTATAACTAATGGCACCTTCAGATATCTTTAATAATCAAGAAAGGTGCTGGTTTGGAAAAGGTTGGGTACAAGTAGTTCCAGGAGGCAAGTGACTGACTGATTTCCTCTCTGTCTCCCTCATCCAGTTAATTTTAAACTAGCACCAAAACTTCTTGAATGTTGGCATTCCTCTTTTGGCAGCAAATGTCTGTGAAATTTGCTGAGTGTCCCGTTCACCTGTACTGCTTACCTGGATGGAAAATGAGTGTCTGCTCCTGTTCTTACTTGCTCTTAGTTACCAAGTCTGCATGATGAATGTGTATGTTGTTGTTAACCTGCATGGATGGTAGTATCAGACCGTGTGATAGACTGATGTATTGGCTTTAAAATTCAGAAATTTCTGTTGAATTTTCAGTGTAAATTTTCTCTGGAAAGTTGCAAATCCAGTAACTGGATGTTTAGAAATGCCAAAATTGAGGTAGTATCTGTAACCTTACTTTGGCTCCTTAAATTTATGTTTTATAACACAGTATTGCACTTACTGTAGTTGCCATTTCATGTTCTTTGCTCAGCTTCTCTTGATCTCAGTTCACAATTCTGAATGTAAAGCAAAGCAACAGGCTTCAAATATTGGGGAGCGCTCAAGAAAACCCTGCTTTTCCTGGGGGTTTGGGCGTCACATCACAAATTTGTAGCCCTTGAAGGGGCTGTGACTAGTTCGACAGTGCAGCATTCAAATACCTGAACCATGCAACTTTCATCTGTTATTTCCTTTTGGTCTTGTTCTTCTTTTACTCTGTTCTTTTGTCCTCAGTAGTAACGGAGCAGGTGCCCTGCAGTCAGTCTTACACTTTTTTTAATGTACAAGCCGGAATGTCTGAATTCTGACTGTATGCATACATCATCTGCGGACTTGTATAATATTTTACTGTGAGGAACCTGGGAGTGTACATCATATTTTGACAAATGAACGGCCATCTTCTTGGGATAATCTTACCTAACCTAGCAGGCTCAAAATCACACCACAAGCATCAAATTATCCCTTCTAGCTAGGGAAAAACCTTGCTTTTTGTAGCATCAAATGCATTAGTCTTAACTGGTCTTTAAAGACTGTTCAATTTTAAAAATATGTTGAAATTAAAGCATAGTTGAGAATGTGATATTTACTGATTATTGTGCGCGTGTGTATGTCTAATGTTATGACTCCCCCAAAGCTTTATGGAATATTTTGATAAAGAAGAGTGTATATAAAGGAAATTAGTTACTCTTACTAAGAGGATTCTAAATTTAATACTCTGGACTTCAGTTAAAACTACAACTTTCACATTTTGTTAGTATTTTAGGTATTTTGTTAGGTATTTTATTTTATACAGATGCCATACAAGTTCCTAAACCTCACAATTGATGTGTGATTGCCTTTTTACCCCACAAGACACTTAGTCAAAGGGATAAAACCCTGCTGTAAATGTTTTCCAAGTTTCACTAGGACTGAAAGGTGTGATTTTATTTTTTTTTTCTCTTCTTATTGTAAAGCCTCTCTAAAAAAATTAGCAGAACAAATTGTAGACATGTTTTCCAATTTACTGCCTTGTTCATTGCATATTGAAGCAACAGCAGTGAATCATATAACTAAATGTGACTTTAATGTCTTTTAGCTGTGGACTTCAAATTGTTGCTCACTGACATTTTAACTGGTCTTGTTGAGCTGAAGCTTTTCAGAAGAGCTATAAATGCTTTTAAAAAGTTAAATAAGTGAGGGAGAATCATACCGACACAGTTTGATGCTAATATTAGTTTAACTTTGGCTATGCTACTGGAGTTTTTCCTGGATTTTGAATCACTCATAATTCCATCTTGGATTTTTCTGTGAAAATTTGTAACAAGTTAGAACAACAGCTAATACTCTATCATCTAGGCGATGATCTAGACCATTCCTACCATCTAGCTTATACATCTAAGAGCCTAAGTTTCATACACATATATATATATATATACACATATAGACGCATGCAGTCTCCTACTGTTTCTAGAGAGGAATCAACATTAGTAAGTGTAGGGAAAAGATGGGGATAAGCTCAGAGCTCTGTCATTTAGGGTACTGCATTACCTGTCTCGGCATAGAAGCAAATGGTTGAAGTATATGTCGAAAGAAGAACAGGGGTATTGAGAGGAAGTGGAAGCACTTGAGTCTCTGTGGAGGAAGGTGAATGAGTAAGTTGGTGAGACAGGAGTGGAGAATTGGGGTGTACAAAGCCCCGAGCCAGAAGAAGCTGCAAATAAAATGACAACACTGCTAATAGCTGTAGTCTTCATTATTTAAATCTCAGTATGAATGACAGGCAAATTTTGAGCAGTGTATTAGAAATTGAAGGTTCCACTATTGCCAAGATTTTTGTGCAAGAGAAGAGGGAAATAGTGTCGGTCTGCTGGAAAATTACCAGAATTTAAGTGATAGGTAGATACTGATATTAAATGTAACAGGGAAAGAAAACATTTGCTTTCAGGAATCTAGCCAAATTTCTACACTTTTTTTTTCCTTTTTTTTTTCCTCTGTTAGAAACTCAGCAGTACCAGTCTCCTCCAGTGTGTGTACCTTGTACGCAGCGTTTTCTCTTTCTGGCACAGGTTTTATATGCTGTAACACAGTATACTTTGTGGGATCTGGTATAGTAAAGTAACGTTTATGAGGGGTATAAAAAGCTCCTGCTCAGGCTGCCCGGATGTGGACAGGCAGTCTCAGGAGGAATGCAGAGTGAACCGACATAAGTGTGAGAGAGTGTTATATGCTAGTTAAGGATCTTAAATCACCGCGATGATTCTGTCATGCAGAAATCAAGTAGCCTTTGATTGTTCTTGCTTAACCCTACAAGTAAATTTTAGTGGCTTGTTTGGGTCTTTTAAGAGTTTGCAATACAAATATACCACTATCAAACCTTTGTAAAGGAAGTATTGTATTCCTGCCATGTATTGTACTAATTTCCTAACAATATTTTGCTGGTGCAGTTACACCCATTCTACAGTTCTTCACTGATGGAGGCGTGTTGGTCAGAGGTGTAGTTTGGGTTTGGTTTTATTTTTTCTGTATACTGACATGGCTCTACAAAAGATTCATTCTTAAGTATTATCGTGCTGGTCAGGCTAATGTGACAGCAAACAAAGGATACTCCGTTACCTTTCAGAAGATTAACTTTCCTAAATTCCTTTGAAATGGAAAACTTCTGCTGTACAGTTCAATAAGTATTTTTCATTGGAAATTTTTGTCAGCCATGTGAATAAGGATGTGCTTTTAACACATTTTTAGGCTTTACAAGTTGAATAGTAAGAGTTTGATTTATTGTATAGCTGACATTGGGAGCAAAAATATAGATATGTATAAAGTAATTTGTGATGTGATTAATTTGGGATTTTTTTTTTTTTTGTATTGTGGACTATTGCTATATCTTCTGTAGTGTCCAATTCCTTCAGAAAAAGAGAAAACTATTTAACAAGGTCCTGCCTTTTTTACTGAAAGACATGTTTAAGGGGTTTTCTTTTGGGTTTTAATTGGCATTGATACTTTGAGAACCAAATATATTCTATGAAAAATATTCTTTCCATGTGATATTCCTGGTTTGGAAACAATGTGGTAAATAGAGAAATGTAATTCAAAATTTACTTTATATCTTGCCAGAGGGTAACTGTTTTAGCTTAAAAATAAAACTGATGTAAATACATTTGCAAAGGTAAGCATTTACACTTAGTGCCCAAGTTTTCCAGCTCTCTTATTTAGAGAAGTCTGGTAGAGATGCTAGTGTGTTCTTTGGATCTTGGTTTTTAACCTTTATCTTCTTTCTCTGAGAGGCCAATGTATTTGAGTCATTGCCATTCCTGCTAAGTCAATAGTGTCTGAGGCTGTTACAGCATCGTCTTTTATGTCATCACCAAAATTGACCCCCAGCTGAGGACAGTCTGATAAGAAAAGTGACGTATTGGAGGTGATTGCTCTGAGTCCTTATCTCTTGGAGCTAAAATAAACATACTGAAAGTCAGAATGATAATGTGCCATTGAATGAGTTTGGAAACTGTGTTTTGTTGGATCTGGAAGTACAGTAAATGTATTAAGTGTCTTACTGAAGGACAAGTTTGATTGGAAAAAATTTGCCTGCCCACATGCTTCTTTCCTACTGTCTCAGGAAAAAAAGCAATAATGGTAATGGTATTTGTGGCAATGAAGTACTGTGACTGGAAGCTGCAGAGTGAGTTTTATTAGCTCTGATTTTATTCTTGCATCCATATAATCAGTAAGATAGTATTTTAATGGGCAGAATAGAATAATCTTTGAGATAGGCAAAGGTTGAACAGATTGTCACATGGTCTCTTACCATGTCAAAACCAGAGTCTGTTACAAACAAGAAGGCAGTATTATAACTAGCAAAATGATACTGAATCTGCTGCTGCTGTCTTTTCTACCGCCCTTTGAAGGTGGTGGATGATGGGAGCAGCAGCAGAGAAGGTCTTAGAAATATACTCAATAGAGTGGTAAAATAAATATAACTAGTTCTCATTTTGTGGACTTACAATATTTTTTTAAAAGTGAAATTTGTTGATGTTGCTTGAAATTACAAAGCTACAGATCTAGTGTTCTTGAAGTTTCTTTGTGTCAAGCAGCATATATAAAAATGGCTCTCAGGTGTTAATTTCTTGTTCAATATTTTTTATTTCCAAATATGCTTTACTTGGTGTATTTTGCATGTTTTGATTGAGATCTTAAGTGAAAAGGAGCTAACGCTGACTTTGAAATGAAAGATGTTTTTTTGAAAATTGAAAGTGTATGTTGGATTGCCAACTCTTATTCATCCATAAAACAAAAATGTCAAAGAAGTAGAAAAAAAGAACAAATTATAGCTGACTTTTCACAGCATTTTTTATTCTTATAATTTTTGTAATGATAGCTCTCTTTTGGTGTCTTTTTTTTTTCTTAATTAAGGTCAGCAAAGAAGTTAGAGTCACTGAAGCTTTGATGGTTGGAACCCTTCTGTAACATCCACGGTGCATTGAATGTCTCAAAGTTTGATGGCTTTAGTCTAGACAGTCTCTTGCATTTTAACTCTGTTGGCTGGATTGTCAACTGGTAAACTGTGCTCAAAGGCAAGAGCTCATTTTTATTTCATGGGGAAACAGCAAGCTACTGGCAGAAAGCATGTATGTATTAAAAATAGAGAATGAACTATTAGCAGAATAAGATAAATAGGGGCGTGTTACTGTTTTAGTTGAATTAGTTGAGTTTAGTTGAATAGTAAAGAGATTTCCTACAAAAGAAAAGTATGATCCCAGGGTGAAAATTAACTATGCAACAGTTTCTTGACTTTCATTTAAGTGTTCTTCTCCATAATGACATGATAAATAGATGCCATAAATTCCTCAGTGGGATACAGCTATTTTCAGTCTTTGACATTCTAGTATTAAACTTTATTAGTCTGTCTGAAATGAAGGAAGATGGAACATTGAAGCTAGAAAACTGTTACTGTAACTTTTATAGTTTGAAGAGCCTGTTGACAAAGGAAAGATACTATGTTTAACAACATGCAGACTCTGTTTCTTACAGTGAAGTGAAGTATACTTGTACAGAGAAGGAGAGAGACATTGGTTTTGATTTGGGAGTTCAAATATACCTTTACCTTGGCTTAAAATTACAGTGCAGTTATCAATTAGGGAAAATGAGGGGGTCAGTAATATCACGGATAACATTCTTTAGTGCCTGCTTTTTAATCTCTTTGCTGCAAAGTTCAACGGGGACGTCTCCAGGAGGTATATTTGGGAGCTGCTCAGAGGTAGGGTGGATTATTAGCACTGGGTCAGCCCCGTAGAGGCTCAGTTTGCTGCCTGCAGACCTGCCCAGAAGCCTCTGCCTCTGTCCCTTCCCTCTCCGGATGATCAGGTAGAGAGCAGTGCCCACTCCCACTGTGCAGTTACTTCCCTTTTCTGTTTTGCTTTGTTTATAATACATGTACCAGTGTTGTGCTTGTTCCAATGTAATTAACTTGGGTGGTAAATGGTTGAGCAGCCCTGCAGAAGTTATCCTGGATGTGGGCTGAACAGTCTTCATGGACTTTGAGTTTAATCCGCGTGGAAGTACTGCTCTTCCCACACTCTAGTTTCTCCCAGTTAACAATTGTAGAATTGCAATGCCAAGGCACTGGGGTGTAGAACTGGGTTTGGGATTTCTATTTGGGACTCAATATCAGGAAGATGCAAGTATATGCAAACAGTCTAGTAACATCTATGCAATGGGGTACTTGAGCTGAACGAACCATGTTAGACTCCATGTGCTGCACGTAGAAGCTGGTTAGTAGGTTAGTAGTGTTGAAAACTGTCATGTGGCTAATCTGCTTGGTGGAAGAGGGGGAACAGAAGCTACTGAGAATTGAGTACTACTTCTGATTTGTATTCTTTCTACTTCATTTCTTTTGTTTAAAATCAAATTTGTGTCATTCTTTTAGCAATAACATCATTCAGTGTGGTTCTTGATCCAGTTAGTAGTATTGGGTTTTGGGACAGGTTTTGCAAACAGTTGTTCTTCAGTACATGTGGCATCTGGTCTAGGCCCCCAGAGTATCTGTTGATCATTTTCCATTGTGGTGTTCTTGTGAGTGCAGATTATAGTATGTATGTTTGGAATCTTGTTTTGAGATACAATACGTGCCTTTAAATTAGAAACAGCAAATAGCTGCTACAAGCAAAGTTTTCAAGTAAGGGGTGATTGCTTAAAAAACAAAATGGGAATTAATGTAATAAAAGATACTGATATATGTGTCTTTCTTACATTTTTTTTTTACGCTGAAAAAGATATAAATTATATAACTACTTAAAGAATATACCTTTTCTCTGTAGTAAGGATACCACTAGTCTTTCAATAACGTAAACTATGGTTTCCAAACACTACAGTTAGTTCTTCCCACCTAAGTTTTGTCTGGGAGTTCTCCTGATCCTTCTTGATCATGCTTGCCAAGTCACTGGAAGAGTAGTTGGAGGACAAAATGTGTATATATAAGTTGATATTCCATAGAATTAAATACTAGAATATGTATTCCTTGATTTATCTAAATCATAGTTTGCTGTAGCACAATTTAGTAGTAACAGAAAAGATGTTTAGTATTTAGTTATTTTTCTGATACATGGGCATTTATACTCATAGGTGTGGCTGGTTTTGAGGGATTTGATATTGAAAAACTAAGAACTTAATTGTGCTTAAAGACTTTTTTTGTTTGTTTGAAGACATAGCCTAATACTTGTTCAGTGTGATGCACAGTTATCAGTACATAATTTCATTTATATATGATATATTTATTGAAATTTGAGACGATGCACTTCATTTGAGTGGAACGGGAAACTATACCTCTTCTTCCTGTCATCTTTGAAAACTTACACTGTCATTCTGTTACTGTCTCTCACCTAACATCCTTCCTCATTAGGAAGACTGGAATATCTCAAAAAAAGAAAAAAAAAATCCAGGCAATGTCTCTGTGGCAGGCCCATCACTCAGTGTCAAGAGGAAAGCTTTGAGGTATCTTTGAGGTCGTGAGATCAGAAGATAGAAATCTCCCCACAAATCTATTTTCTACATTCTGTTTCTTTAGACTGACAATTTTTGATATCATGATTTTTAAATATTATGTTTTGTTGGTTTCTTTTAAGATTTGTGTATCATATGGAGGAAAAGGGAATGCAAAATAACAGCTTTAAAAAAGAAGACCTCATAATTAATCCGTTTTGTGGAATACTGCTCATTCCTCTGTTGCTTGATCATGGTCATCAAAGGATGATGTAATATTTTTGAAAATTTTACTTACTAAAGTACTCAGCTTTTTTCCTGAGGTGTCTTAGTGGATTTTATCTAGCCTCTTGCTTTTTGTGAGGCTGTTCTTGTCGGGAAATACATAGTATGTCTAAAGGAGCAAACATAGCTTTTCTGTGTTCACACTTACATATTAAACAAATATATGTACATTAAGGTCTCCTTATTTAACTAGCTTCTGATCATTTCCTTATTTGCTGCTTCCTCTGGTACAGCGTAGGTGTCTCTACTGAGATGCAATGATGTATACTGCATCTCTTGCAATGCAAAGGGAAATGGCTTCATATGGAGAGCCTATAACTTCTGGTTGGGGGGCAGTAACTTCAGCTGCCCCAGTGGGATTGTAAGTGTCTAATCAGAGTATAGATTTTCAGGGATACTAAGATAACGGATAAGATAAGAATTTATCTCACAGATTTTTGAGTTTTGTTCTTTTATCAAAAGATTGCTGCATCTAAATAATCTAAGAAATTAAATACATGAAATGAAAACATGAAATACGCTGATCTGTTACCAACACCACAGGCTGGTGTTAGTGAAGTGGTTGCCTGTTCTAAACTGTTTTTTTTACACTTATTTAAAGTGGGAAGGCAGCTCTCAGTTCTCTTGCAAAGCATATGAGTTGTTACTGACACAGCTAAATTATTTTTACCCACTTAACTGGGGCCCCTGAATTCTGGAACTATGGTCTAAATAACAAGCAGGTATTTGTATGAAACAAACAAATGCAATAGATTATCCCTCTTTGCTTCCCATTTAGCCATATTATAAAATAGTTATTTCAAATAAATCAAAACAAGCCCCACATCATTTTACTTCAACATTATTACTTTATCTACAGTGGAAGAACAAGACAGAGCTAACTGCCTTCCTTTGGTTTGTTGTGTCTTCCACCACCCTATTTACAATTAGAAAAAAATTATTTTATTTTTAAATAGTTACCCTCTTAATTTTTTTATTTATTTTATTTTGACCTCCATATATAGACTTTGAAAGACAGTTTTCTATAGCGATTAGAAAGTTTTTGGTAGAAAACAATGAATATTTGTTATGGACACTTTGCAGATGCCAGAAGATCAAAGAGCAAACTTTTAGTGCTTTCAGTCACAAAATTAAAAAACAATGTGGGCTTGTTGTATAAAACTTCTGTCATGGTGTGTGTTTAATAGTAGTTTCTGTGCTTTTCTGGTAAGATAAATGTTCACCTGCAGAAGTTTTTCTCAAGTGGTATCCTCTCAAGAAGCTAGAAAGTTGTGGGATTTCTTTGTCTTGTTGTTTTTTGTTTTTTTGTTTTTCTGTTTTGTTTTTTTTTCTTAGTGTAAATAGCAGTGAGACCTATATCTTTTGGTTAGGGGAAAGAACGAAGTAGAGGTGTCTAAGTTGTTTCTGTAGGAAGGTTAGATTAGAATATGACAGTCTCTCACATAAGGTCTTTCCTCCTTGTCTGCCTTCCAGTGGAGGTCCTTGGTGGATCATTAAGGACGCTATTGCATCATACTAAGTTAGAGAACAGAACTATTTGCATCTATGGCTTATGTTCACTTTTTACCGCTAGAGCTGAATATTGTGACAGAAAGGCGTTCTTTTAAACTAAGTGTTTCCAAATGATTAAACAAGGAAAAAAAGGATAAAATGGTATTGTCGCTGTGTTTACCTCTTTTGGTTTATGTGTTTGATTTACACCCCTTAAAGAATATTACATAGTTAGGCATAGTTTTCCTCTTCCATTTACGTTTATACTATACATAATTTCATGACATGCAAAAATAATTCAAAAATTCCGTATTTATTTCACCATGAAGTTGTAAGCACAATAATCATCTTAGGGAAGGGAAAGTGCTTGTTTTATCATTCATAAAATTTTATGCAAATTGAGAAATATGACTAATAAGCTAAACTTAAACTATCAGATACTGAAAATTTGTAATATGTAAGCCCCCAATTTCTTGGCGGTTATAGTTGCAGTTAACAATTAGTAATTATAGAACTAGAAATAAAGTTGTTCTGCTAGTACTTATAATTTATATTCAAATTTCCATTTTATTTCTTTTTATAAATGTATAACTTGCTTTCTAATACTCAAAACCGAGCTTTTGAACTAGTAGTTTTAACTTATTAGCTTGGAAAAGTTACTAATTTTATGAACTCATGGAAAATAGGTAATGGACACTAAGTCTGGTTTTTTCCCCATTTTTTAAAAGGAGCAAAAGGAGGGATCTGAGAAATTGTCATACAGCACAACTTCAGTTTCTAGAAAAATCTTGGAGCAAGTAATTGAACCAAATTGTTTGTAGGCACTAGAAGGTAAAGAAATTACTGTCAACTAAACTGGATTTGTCAAAAACAGATAGTCAATTTAGTTTCCTTCTGAGGCAGAAAAACAGGGCATGGATAAGAAATAAATCAGTATACGTTATATTTTGTCTTTAGAAAAGCTTTTGGCAGTAACATAGTATGTCAGTCTGTAAGCAAGGGGAACATATTCTAAGTGAAAATATAGTAAAGTGGATATAAAACTGGAGAAGTGCCTTTTGTAATCATAGTTATATGGAAATGGAAAATGGAAAGGTACAAGAAGTGGGATTTTTATGGGGTCTTTTTCATTTTCCATACTACTCAGTATATGTATAATGCTTTGGATGGTAAAAAAACCCACCATACTTTCTTAAATTTGAGGATAACATGAAGTTGTGAGAGGAGATGCAGTTATGTGAAAGGAAAAAATTAAAACGGATCTTGACAAATTGGAGAGACAGTTTGAAATAAATAGAATGCAGTTTCCTAAGAACAAGTGCAAGAATCTGTACTTACGCAGGAAAATATGATTTAAAGAATGAGAGTGAGGAGCAAATGGCTGAATAGTGCTTCAGCCTGGAAGTATCTGCAATTTTTAGTGAATGCTAAGCTGGACGTGGGACTGCAGTATCAGCTTTTTCAAAAAATAGTATTTGAATATATGAACAGGAGTATAGCTTGTAATACGAATCAGCATCATTTATTCAGATCAGTTGTATCTTCATTGCCAAGTGTGGACCCTTGAGGAAGTTGCCATTTCATACTTCAAGAAGCGTGGGAAGAGTCTGGAAGGGAACTCCAAGAACCAGCACTGTTTGACCAACAAGAAAAGATGGACAAACTTGTGACTGACTGGTTTAGAGAAGAGAGGTCTGATGGGAGGCATGAAAAACCTTCTCAAGAGGTAAAAAACTTGTACAAGACAAGAGATTAATATATTCTTCATCTTCATAAGGAATAAGATGAGAAGTAATAGGCATTAATTGTAGGTTGAATTTGGCACTAAGAAACGCTGTCACACTGGCTAAATACAGGTTGTCTGTGAAGGCTGTGAAAGCTTCCGAAGTGGAGAATTTTAACAAGGGGTTAGATATTTATCTGTCTGGAGTGTAATAAATCTAATTTGATCTTTCTTTGTGACAGTGAGATGGGCTAAATGACATCTTAAATTCTCTTTTAAGCCTTTTTTTCTGTGTCTTCTGGACTCTGATTCCAAGATTGTGAGACTCAAATTCGTAGTTCGAGTAAAAGCAGCATGATGACCATAGGGTCAATATGGTATTGTTTCTTAAAAGCTGATGTTTCTTCTGCATTCTGGGTGTCAGCACGTGTATTGTGAGTTGAAAGTGATTCATGGGATAATCTAGCTCCATGGTATATAAACTATGATTTATTGAGTACTGTTTGTGGGGACATAGTATGGTGAAGTACATTTCTTTTATAGTGTATGTGCCTGATTCCATAAAGAAATGAAGTCTATGCTGACAGACAACAAATTCAGGAAAGAGATTCTGTTAATGCCTTCACTGGAAAAAGGCCTAAATATTATTAGACATCATAAGATTTGCCTTCAGAAAAGGGTGAGGCATAGACAGCAAAAGTCCTTATACAAATACCCCAGTTTTGCAGAAACCAATTTGGAGTTTGCAAGTCTCAAAAGCAGTTAAATCTGTCATACACATCAGAAGAAAACCAGACTTCTTTTATTGTGGTACTCAAAATTTTTTTTTTTTTTTTAGTAATTTTGACAGAGTTTCCAGAGGTCTGAGAAACTTGGAGGATCGCCACTGTCATCTTGTCCAAAGAGTTTAGGAACCTTTTATGTAACTGATTCTTAAAATGCCAAAGGAGAAATGGTCCTGCTATTTTTTTCTGCAGTAGTATGTCAAATTTCTAATTTATTTTTTTTTAATAGGGTTGCCACAAAGCTATTGGAATGTATTTTTACTATTAGAAGATAATCTCTGACTGTTTATGGGAAAGATCAGTTAAGTTTCGTAAGTCCCCTTTAAAATAGTTGTTGAGCATGTTCATATTTCTCTTTCGACATCTGCATGACTATTTATGTATTGCTGAATAGGCACAGCAGGTGTAATCATCCAGTTTCTGTCCAAGTTAGATACCTACTCATGAATGTGTGTGTGTGAGTCAATAACAAAGCATAACCCAGACAGACCTGAGGAACTTGTATCATCCTCTGGAGCTCAGTTAGAATCCAAATTGCTAACTTGGGTCATGTGAATAGCCCTTTATGTAGTGTACTGTATTGGTAAATTGATTTTCTTCCCAGGAGACTGTGTTCCTGGATAGCAATATCATATTTTAAGAAATCATGGCCTTTGAATGATACAAGAGATTGTTGCTTCAAAGGTTTAAAAAAAGAAGGGAAAAAAAAATTTAAAAAAGAGGGGAAAACCAGCAGCAATAAGCAAGCTGATTCTGTATGTTACCATAGGGGAGGGAACGTTTAGCAAAAGAATTAGTTAATTTATTTGCCCTTGGTATTTGCATTTTACTGTATGATTAACAATTGTTATAGTAGTGTTCATTGAATAGGATATAATGGATAAATTTTTTTCCAACTGAAATAAGTTTCACTGGTCACGTCATGTTTCTATTACAAAGAACGCAGATGAAACACCTGATCTTCTGTGGATTTGGTTATAGAATCATAGAATTGCCTAGGTTGGCAGGGAACTTTCCGATCCTCTAGTCTAGCCATCAACCTAGCACTGACAAAAACCATCATCTAAACCTCTTCTATTAACTTGTGAGACAATAGACACAACTGGGAGAGAAATGGCTCTTATGCTGATTTGCACTTAAAAGGATCACACCCCTGTATTCTGCTTCCCTCTTAAATTTTTCCTCCCATTCAGTGTACCATAAAGTGATGTATTGGTTCTGTGTTTCTCTTTTTTGCTTCTTTTAGGAGAATTAAGTTAAGTTTTTTATTCAATATCTTTCACTGGAATTTTCTTTTTCCTAATCAAAGCAGTGCCACTCTCCTTTGTTTCTTTATCCACTTTTTTTGTTGTCTGCTGCCTCTTCCCTTTGTTTCTTGTTCTCTTTTGTTCTTTCTAGTTCTCTGCTTAAGGTGTTTTGTTTGTGGGTTTTTTTTTTTCCCTTTCTAACATCTTGTTCCCTACTTATATATTTATTACATTATCTCTTTGATTTCTTCTCCTGAGTTGCCTTGGTGGCAGTATTTTGAACTGATAGTAATGTGAAATTACAACCCTCTTTTAGTGAATGAAACATAACAGCAAGGCATATTCTGCAGAGTTTACAATTGGAGAAAGAGAAGAAACAACATGAATGATTGATTAGAGTAAGAGCCAATCAGTACAGATAACTTTTCAAGAAGAATAATTTTTGGGAGTAATTTGAACAGTTTGTAATTTTTGGCAAAGGAGGTGAAGGGGTTCTGTTGCAATTGTGTGGGCAAATGAAGTGTGGAGCTTGATAGGAGAGGGACTGTTAGGAAAAAGTGATTTGAAATGGTTGGAACTACAAACAGCGTTCAGGTATTTATAATGGTGGAGGTAGAAATGATGTGTAAAGATTTAGGATGAACATTCACTGACATTTTGAATTTGTTCAGCTGAAGACCATGGAAGTGCAGGAGAGAATAAGGTGGAAGCGGGGAGAGGAGCCGTCTGCACTCCTTCTCCCAGCTGTGATCTTTCTGTTCCTCAAAGATCTTCACAATAAAGAATGTTGAAAATTAGGTACCCTACACCACAGATTCTTGTCTTGGGCAAATAACTAACAGAGATACTGTTTAGGATTTGAGGTTTAGACTAGAACTATATAGGAGTGTAATGTTTCAATTTTCCTTTCTCTTGGACGTCAGTTTAAAAACTGTATGAGCTCTAAAGGCTCTAAAGATAGATACCTCAAATATTCTTTACTTTAGTGACCTGTTAAAACCATTCCATGTCAGAAGTGATAAATAGTTTTTGTGGGTTCTGAGCAGGTTCCTGATCGATTGGTTGTTAGTTAATGAGGGAGAAGAAGGGCAAGAGAAGCTGAAGTCCAGCTGACTGTACGAGAGCACACCTGCCTTTCCTCTTTACTTCATTTTCTCTATAATGAAGGAACCAATTGGTTTAGAGCGATCAATGCTGACCTATTAGGATCAGGCAGTGTTCTGGTATTGCTAAGGCAATTAAATTCAGCAGAGCAAGGATTATAAAGAAAAACAAAGAGCCTGAGACTTTGAATTGAATGAGCTACATTGATATTTTAAGGTTGACAAAAACTCCTAGCCCAATAAAGTTAAAAGGAATTAAATCATTATCATGTTCGCTTTTGTGTGAGATTGGGAATGACAAGATCGTTGTCATTTGTCCTTTAAATTTGATAATCTCTAGTCCTGCTTCTGTGACTGGGGATTTCTGCACAATGTATTGTATGTATTTGGAGGAGGTAGTTTGCTTTGCAATTTCATATTGGTACTTGAAAACTTCCCCCTTTATTGTCTGTTGTATTCTGTACTGTTAAACTGGTAAACTGTTTACTTTCATAAAATGATTCATTCCAATTGAGGGGGATAAAAAAAGCCCAAACCCTTAGTAAATAATCATAATACATAGTTCTTGTCAAGTGGTAGGTTTTGAAAGTTTGTCATATGTTTTAAGATTTAAATAAGATGAAATGTTTTGTAATTCTGGCAAATTGTTTGTTGCCTTGTGTGGATGTCCTTAAAAGGGGATTAATTTGTTTCCTATAAGAGTTTTGGCCTTGTCAAAACCAATATATTTGACAAGTTTGAATTAACTTGCATCAAATGTTAGACAGTTACCTGCCCCATATTTTAACTTACAAATTTATTGAATGTGAACATTAAGTGGCAATATCATTGATATTAAATTAAATTCCAGGGTGTCCCTTCTGTGGCTTTTTCCTGCTTGAAAGATGGTAATGCATTGTTTTGTAAGATTCATCCATTCTGAGCCAAGAGATTTCTGTTAAAAAAAAAAACAAAACCAAAAACCAAACCAGAACCCTGCAGGCAAACCAAAAATCTTGAAAACACATTTTAGCAATATAATATCAAAACAATAATACCCAAATATGATTTATCTTTGTATCTGATGTTCTCAGTTTCACTTGGTTGACCCACGTTTCTGTGGAAGTTAACCTTCCTCTCTTTCTACCTCCAAAACATCAGAGAGCCTAAATATATATAAAGTTCCTTTAATCATCAGGTGCATGTTGTCATTTTAACCTTCATAACATGAGCATCCTTTAGTTGATGCTTGCCCTTGAGCAGATGAGGTGCATAATCCTATTCTTTCAACCTTTTAAAGTAATTTTTCTTGGATCTTTGTAATTGAGTGCTATATTAAATCAACCTCTTCTGAAATCTGAAGTTCATGAGCTAGTATGTCAAGTCCATTCTAGCTTTTAACTGTGGCTTTGTGTTGACTTCTTCAGTGATTTTAGGCATATGTGTATATATTTACATATATGCATGTATATGTATGCACACACACTTTTAAATATATGTATACACTTACATATATACGTGTGTATATATATGTACACATCATTTAATTTTCATTAGGGAATCGCAGTGAATATGACTGCGTGTTTTCTAATGTGTGAGAGCAGCAGAAATTTTTATGATGCCAGTTTTTGATGTGCTACTTTTTTGGCATAATTGTTCCCCCATTCAGGAGCCTCCACCAGATAGTTTTCAGATAAAGTTGTAGAAACTTTTTCTATATGTTTGAATGTGTTGACCATGGAGTAAATGTTCTACTTTGAAATGAAATATCAAGTGTGGGGACTTCAAAGGCGGTTGTTAGAATCAATGCAATTCTGCCCTCTGCGTAGGGAGCTAATGATGGCTAGCGTTAATGCCTTCTGTCCCGAATGTGTCCTCTTTTAGGATGTATCATCATTCTAATCTCTACTGGTACAGAAAGATTTTTGCTTTTTTTTGAAAGATTGTTTTGCTAACTACATGCTCATATAGCATGGGACAGGTTTAATGTTAATTTTCAGATGAAATTTATTATAAAGTAAGAACACTGAGTCTAAGCCTATATTGGTTATCAATACTATAGTGAATTATCTATGCTGTGGAGAATACTGATGTTAAACAGGTCTTGAACAGATAGGTTTTAAAAAAGGAAAGCCAAAGAGTGTTAAACCATTAACAGTAGGGAAAATCAGACTTGCTGATCCTATCTACTGGTGCAGAGCTTAATTGTGATCCTATGGCACTAACAATAATATGCATATAAATATAGAAGAAAATCGATAACAGAATATTTCAAGTAATCTTTCTGTTTTAAAAGGAAAGGAGTACATTAGCCATGTATGAACTCACTCTCAAAAATGAGTAGTTTAAACTGTATGTTTCTTGTGGAAGCGTGGCTGCTTTTTTGAGGCCAAAGCGTACACCAAGTTGTCAGTCTCAGCTTTCTATTTGACTGAAGTTTGGTGTATAGTCCAAACCTTTTATTGAAGTGCAGGTCTGGAATGTCTCTTTCTGGGAAGGGACATCACAGCATAAATTTTATGTAATATCTCTAAAAATGTATTTTTGATGATGATGGTTTAATATTTCAAAAGTCATGAAGATTTAACTTTGAGTTCTAATTTAAATGTGTCTCAGGCCTTTAGCATTAGTATTTATGAGAATGTGAGTCATTTTGAGGTTGAATTTTTTGATGTAGAATAGACATGTTCATAGACTTCACTAATGCAAAACAGTCATGGCTAGAGTCATAGTACAGGTGCAGCTACAGTGCTTTCCATTTGCAGTGTAATAAAACATACTTTTGATTTTATTTATTTATTTCTGTTTTATGTATGTGCAGCATTATTGCTTTGAAACAGAGATGGAAAACGGAAGCTGTAGGTGTGGAACTAAATGCATATGCACAGGGTTTACCTTTTAGAATACTGAAGTTCTACAACAATAGTGTAATATTTATAGTAAAAATAACATTTGAATTCTTACAAATTAATACCAGCAATGCACATCTGCTGAGATATTTTCACCACTGTACTGGACTTGCGCAGGAGAACAAAGCTCTGTATCATGAGAAACAGAAGAAGTGTAGTAATACCCCTTTATGCTTTCCATATGGCCTGATGGGGCACAGATGGATTCCAACCAGGCAGATTCAAACATAAGGTCCTTAAGCTAAGGAGGATAACCAATTCTGCTGAAAGAGCTGCTTTTTTTTTTTTTCCTCCACAAAACATGGTCAATATTTTAAAATCTGAAGCTAAATATGTTAAAAGGTATCACAGAAAAAACAGATCTCATTTGTATGGGGAAAGAATATTTTTTTGGTTACTTTTTGCTTTGAGGTTAAGTGTTACTTTTAAAGCAAGTTCCTTTAAAAAGATGTGTTGTAATGATATACGTATAGAATAATATGGAACTGCCTGTTTATTAATTTTCACTGCAGTTCCTCTTTTGTTTTTCTTTTTTATAGAATCATAGAATGGTTCGGGTTAGAAGGGACCTTAAAGATCATAAACTCCCAATCTTCCTACTATTTCTACTCTTTCCTTAGTTATAGTTGTGCTTTGGGATTGTTTGGGGGGGTTTTGTTGTTGTTTTGCTTTTTTCTTTTTGCTTAAATACTTCTGAAACAGAAGTAGTTGTCAAGTCTCATATGCTAGTTGATCTCTTAGCATTATGCATTTTTTTATCTGTTTGTTGCCCAAATTGCTTGACATGTACAGACATGCATCTTTAAATAGTATTTAATTGTAGTGTTTTCACACAGTGGTTAATATATGAACTTGATCATTATATGCAGAAAATGGAATCAGACATTATTTTTAGTATTTCAGCTGTATAAAATTATTAGAGCTGAAACTTGTTCATGTCCAACCACTATATTTTTGTTTTACTTATTTATTTGTGGAAAATCAGCAAATATAGTAGAATCTCTGAGTATAAGAGATTGTTTTAAATGCAGTTTGATTCATGTAGAAATCCTATTTCTGCGGTACATGTGTATAACAAAATGAAAATGTGATCCTAACGTGAGTGAGGTATGCCCATTTTAACTTTAATATAGCTAGCATTGATAATAACAGCAGGTGAGTTGTAGGGATGCAAGTTTCAGCTACTGAGATTCTGAGGGTTCTTTGTAAGACTTGTGTGTGCTTTAATCCACAATGTGGGATGTGGCATTAAAGTTAGCCTGACTTTGTTTCCCGATGCTTCAGTCACTTCTGCAAAGTAAGACTCTCTTCCCTGAAACCAGTTTAAAAGGTTTCTATAAACCAATGTTTCACTAACAGTTTGGCACTATTGAATTCTTTTGGCTTATCCATCCCTTTTCAGAGTTGATGTTAAGAATCTGAAAGTGAGAGTCAGCTGTGTGTATTTAGGTAGAAACACTGACCAGCCTTCTCCCGAGTAATACATAAAAAAGGCAGTATAAAGTAATATAAAAAAAATTATCAGGAAGTTTGAGTTTGGGATTGATATAGTTGAGCTATTGGGAGTTGTAGGAAGTTAAGAAAGCTTTTCAATCAGATATGAAATAGATGGATAGGGTATATGTGGAAGGACATACGTTACATAAATCAATACCACAATTACCTGCTAAATATGGAGGCAGTAGGGTTCTTAACATTTTATGGTGGAAAGGACACAGGTTAGTTATTGACTTCAACTAAAATTTGAAGGCTATATTCTACGTATATCGAGATTCATTCTGAATATATCAAATATATCATCTATTTCAGGATACATGACCTAGTAGGGAAATAGGAAACACTAAGTGAGCTGCTCAGGTGAAGGAAAGTGGGCATGAGCTGAGGAGGACATGTAGTAAGAGGTGAAAATGAAGTGTGAAAATTTGACTTTGGGCATAGGTAAGGAAGGCCAGAAGGGGTTGTGATGGGGAAAACTTAGTTCTAAAGTTCAAAGGTTCCATTCCATGAAGGACATAAATAAGTCACAGTCTGTATTCCCTGTAAATTTCTAGTTAATGAAAATGCAGCAATAAATAATATTGATTGCTTCTCTTTCCAAGCAGAGATTTATGTCATTATACTGAGAATAATAATATTACGGAGGAAAAGATAGTATTAGCCTGATAATAGCCTCCTAGTCATAACTGACATCAATTACAGCTAGGAATAAAGCATTGAAGTATAATGAAGAGCTGCCTCCTCAAACATGTTTTCACTACATTAATATATAAGAATAAAATACATAACTTCTCTTTTAGCTGCGTATGAAAATAATGCAGTACTGAGTTCAAATCATCAGCTTAATAAAGTGAAGTAGGTGGTTTATAAGGTAATACAGCACATTCAGGTAAATTGAATTGATATGCTAATGAAGATCATGTCTACAGAATCAAAATTCACATAACTGCATGCTAAGATTCCTTTAAAAGACCTACCACAGAGCACTGCTGTCACTTCTGAGGCAAGAATCGTGTTATTTAGAGGTGTCCTTGTTTGAGGTAAAACAGAACCAATTATATTTTGAAAAACTTTATTTTCTATTACACTTAAAATAAAAGAAATAAGGTTTAAAAGAGAAGTCTTACTTTTTTTTTTCTGGTAACCATTTATTCTGTTCTTCCATTGCCTCCAATTGATTTTAGGATTTATGACATCACATTTAAAACAGTTTATTATTTTTAGATGTTTTAGCATATGGAGGGAACTATATGACTGCTTATTAAATCAAATTGTTCTTTAGTAAAGGAACCAGTTGAAGAGACTTGAATTCAGTAGCTCAGTAAATATATTTCTGTCTTCTGCAGGTTTGCTCAGCTGCTCACAAGTTTTAGTGGCGTAGTTCATGGACATGTGAAACATAAATTATTTTCATATCGTAGGATATCAAGAATGGCATTTTAACAAAACAACAAAATTTTGGGGGGGCTGTGGCACCCAATGTACCACTCCAGCCTGACAGTAGTGTTTCAGTGAGCTAATATCCATTGTAATTAGTTGAATTGGTGTGATGTATTTTTAGCCACTTGAATGCTGCAGTATAAAATATCTGGACACATTTTAGCAAATTACGGGAAGAAATGTGTTGTGTTTACAAACTGCTATGCTGTTTCTTGTATTTGCATCAATTGGGAAGGAAGGTGAAAATGTTACTGTTCAGGCTTTGCAGGTGTTACCTATGCTTTTCCTACTAGAGTTCAATGATTTTGTCTTGTGTAAGACACAAGACACTGTTGTTTTCTATACTTGCAGCAGGGATTTCCTTAGGTATAAAATAGACTCTATCAGACTTTCTCATCTAAGTGCCGGAAAACTTGACTCCTGTCAAAAGGCAGGAATGCTTTCCAGGTTTGTTCTGGCTTAATTCTTTATTTATTTATGTCCACTGTTTTTCCATGTGATTTAATTCTGGCAATAGATTTTTCCTCTTTGCTTTTTTTTTTAATGCTGCTGTCATGAGTCTGTTGATTCAGCTGTGTGAGTCTGAAAGATTGTACATTTTACGGAATTGTCAATAAATGGGGTTTTTATGGCAGTGAATAGCACTGTTTCCTTTTCCACTAGAAGACAAACACAATGTCTTCTAATGCCCTTGTGTGCTGGGCAGTATCTCATGCATCTCTGTGGCAGTGATCAGAGCATGAATGTTAGCAGTTTCTAAGCAGTTAGAGGAGATACGAAGTATGTAGGACTAGCACTGGTGTCTCATACCAAATGTTCCACAAAGAAAAATAAAATGCCAAGTTCTTAAGAGCTCATTTTGTATAGATGGCATTTAGTTCTTTGTTTTAGTTCGCTGTTGCTGTTCTGGATTGCTTTGATACTAACTTAGAGTGGTTATCAGTGCAAAATACCAGTTAATTTCCTTTACCTGTCTTTACTTAGTCTTCTATCTCAATATTCTCAAGAAATTAGAATCTATGCTTAATATATTCCAGGGTTTGTTTGTGTCTTACTGGTGTTATTATAATGAAGGATTAAAACAGATCCTAGAGTATGCATATTTTTACGCTTTGACACATATGTTCTAAGTACTGTTCTGATGTAGGCAGCTGAGCTTTGGTATTAGTAGTCCTCCAGAGTATCCACAGTTGAATCACTGGTATGCTCAGCAGCAGCTGTTATCCAAATTAAATGTGTCAGCTGTATAAATGTAAAGAGCAGAAGTAAAACATAATGTAGTTGTTCAGAAATGTGAGTATTTGTAGTCACAACAGAGTGCCCGAGTCATAGTTTTGTGTAAGGGTGAATAATTGCTCTGGGGAAGAATATGGAATGGATGAGGGCATTGCCATGTGGGTACCTAATTAATCAAGCCAGGTAGTTCACTTAAATTTTTAGTAGTTTAAGATTGTACCAAGATGCAGTAGAACATACCGTTTCCTTCTAATTAAAATAATTTTCTTGCTAGTGGGGGAAAAAAAAGAAATGAAGAATACAGATTTTTCTGGTATTCCCACTGTGGGAATCTCAGAATCAAGTGTAGCATGACTAACTGTGACTATAGAAGTCTGTGGCATGGATGAAACTCTTAAAGTACTTAAATACTATCACTATCCATTATCCTCAAACAGAACCAGAAAACAAAGTAAAATGTCTTCTAAAGGGGCAAGCAAAATTCTCATGCTGCACTCCTGTTCATCTGCCAGGAAAGTACTTTTAAAACCCCCTAAAGCGATCAAGGTTTGTTTTTTTTAAAGAATGATTCAGGGTTGGTTTTGTCTTCCCCCCAGTCTATCAGCTGAGTCTAAGTCCACTGACAGAGAAGCTAGTCTAGCCCTTGAGTTGTGGTTCTTTTACTCTTCTATCACACAAAGATTTATAGGTAACTTTGTGTTGTATAAAGCTGCTTTGTTCCTGACAGGAAAGTGAACAAATTCTAATTTAACTGGAAAAACTGCCTGTAGTGTTTTTAATGTCTGCCCTCCTTGTTTTTTGTCTGCCATGTCTCTTCGTCAGTGAGCAATATAATTAAAATTCATGGTTTGGTACCAGGATTTTGATTATACAGTTAATTCTTCATCATTCCTATTTCTCAGCTTAATCAGGTTTGCCCAAGCTTGTATCACCCACTAACAAAGTGCTCTAAAGTTCTTTTTTGTTCATTTAGGGTTTGGGCTTTCTCCTATTTCCCCTCCCTCCGTCTTGTGGTAATCAAAGCTTTTAAATTATCTTGTAATTCAGCATACACAAGTAAGTTTGGTCAGTGGTCCTTTTTAATTAACGACATGCTTGCCAAACACTTGAAGAAAAATAACTCTGTGTGGTTATCAAAAATAATTACTATACACATTTATGTCAATTTAATCAACATAAAAGGTATCTGTATTGTATTTCAGGAAATGTCATCTGTTAAAAATATGATCTTTAGCTTATTTCCTCTGTTTTTTTTCTAACTCAGAGGACTATGATAATTGCAAGCATGTAGCGTTGGAGGTAGAAGAATACCATATTTGTTCTCACTACTTGAACGGTGAAAAATAATTGCAAAACTCTGCAAGTTTGACCTTTGACCTTGACTATGCAAGTTTGACCTTATTCTTAAGTATCTAAAAGAATCAAGATCAAATCAAATGTTCTATTATGCCATTGAAGGCTTTAGTTTATTTCCATATGAGTTGATTTGTTGTTTGTAGCGTACTCCAGCACGTCCAATCCCGCAACTGCTTATTTTTTATTCCCTTAGTTGCAAGAAAGAAAATACTAAGTTAACCAAGATTCATTTGTTTTCTTATGGGATGTATTTTTTGTATAAATATGTACATAGAAAGGAAGTGTTAAGGCAGTTAAACTTCCAAAGTTGGACTCTGAAAGATACAGGGTTACTGAAGTTGTTCACTCCTGCAGTCTTAATTAAGTATCCTTTGATCTGATGACGATGTCTTGTAGTCATTTCATAAAGAGAGCCTTTGGAGGGAAGAGGGTGTTCAACCTGTCACTTTTTCAATGTGTAGGACCTGAACTATGGTTCCTGAGTGAGGAGCTGTTGGAGGCCTGAGTACTTTCTTCCTAGCTTGCTGCAGACAGTTGAACACAGAGCCTGCTCGCTCCTCTGGTATTTGGAGGGAACTAGGTAACAGTGTCAGAGATGATACTCTTACCACTTGACGCAGATTTGCTTGTGAGAGCCAGAAGGGTGTTAGATTTTATGGTACTTCATTCTCAGTTGTCTGTACCTTAGGCCTGTTAGCAAAGTGGGAGAGCCCTACCTGTTGCTGCTCTGCCATTCAGAGCCAAAAGCAGTATCACGGTGGTGTGGGCTAACCCCGGTGGGCAGCTCAGCCCCACTCAGCCACTTGCTCACTCCCCCACAGTGGGACAGGAGGGAGAATCGGAAGGGTAAAAGTGTGAAAACTTGTGGGTTGAGATAAAGACAGTTTAATAGGTAAAGCAAAAGCTTTGAAGGATTTCATCCACTGTTTCCCATCGGCAGGCAGGTGTGCAGCCATCTCCAGGAAAGCAGGTCTCCATCACATGTAACAGTTACCTGGGGAGGTAAACACCATCACTCCCAACGTCTTCCCTTTCCTGTATGGGATATCCCTATGGTCAGTTGGTGTCAGCTGTCCCGGCTGTGTCCCCTCCTGACTTCTTGTGCCCCCCGCAGCCTGCTCGCTGGCGGCATGGTGTGAGAAGCAGAAAAGGCCTTCAACGCTGTGCAAGCGCTGCTCAGCAGTACCTTAAACATCCCGGTGTTATCAACGCTGTTTTCAGCACAAATACAAACCAGCACCATACACCATAAAAGCTACTGTGAAGAAATTTACCTCTGTCCCAGCCAAAACCGCTACAGCATGATCTAAAAACTTAGTGAGTGATCACATAAAACACGTCCCATGGGTTTTAAGCATTTGTCAAAGTTGCATGTGCTGAAAAATTGTTCACGTTAATTTTGTTACCTGTACGCTTATATTCTAGCTAATAAATAACTCCAGGAAAATGTTGAGATGGTACACATAGTCTGGTTG
Source organism: Limosa lapponica baueri (assembly GCA_002844005.1). Taxonomy (NCBI): domain Eukaryota; kingdom Metazoa; phylum Chordata; class Aves; order Charadriiformes; family Scolopacidae; genus Limosa; species Limosa lapponica. The sequence goes on along the minus strand of KZ505686.1, from coordinate 1,056,264 downwards.
CCTGAAAGGATACTTTTGTTTTTAATTATGACTCAGTTGCATTTCCATCTAGCAGGAAACTACTTAGGAAAATTTACAAATTTTCAAGCATGTCATGAGCTATAATAGGTATTTTACATTTCTGAAATCTGTATGCTTTGAATTAATACTCCGTTGATTGTACTGAACTTGTCCACATTGCAGTTTTTCCTCACTGATGTAGGTCTGAGCCAACTTCTTGTTTTCAGCCCATTGTTCAGTGTTCTCATTAAGATGTACTACTTCAGTACTTACAACGTCTTCATCTGATCCTTCTGAAATGGGTTGCGTACCTTCAGGATCACTCTTCATTGGTGATATTTGAAAATCAGATACAGATTGTTTACCTAGTGGTACTGGGCATTTCTAATAAATTCTGCCTTATTTGAAGGAAGATTATCTTTTCAGTCTCAGGCTATGGTGGCTTTAGTATCTTGCATCAAGTGGAATAATAAGCTACAATTTTTATGCAAAATCTGAGAATGTGATTTTAGAAGTTAGGATGTTAAAGGATTTTGAATATCACATTATTTTATTTTCCACCAAGTAGAAGAATGCAAGATTCAGGCAGGAAATAATGCTGATCATTCACCTTGAGAGAGATAAGGAAAGAATAAAAAAAATTTATTGTACTGTGGAGAAAGGAAGAGGGTTGTCATAACCCTACATTCTACCTTGCAATAATGTTACAAAATCAAAATAATATACTTTAGAAGACTAATGTTTACAAGATTATTTTGACGGATGGGATTTTGTTTTACATTACCACAAAATTTTAACTTTCCAGCAACGTGAAACATTGTCATCTATTGTTCCAAATAACAGGCTATTTAGCATATAAGAATAAGCTTTGTTCTTTTATACCTGTTGGCAGAGAACTTTGCTGACGAGGGGGTAATATGTTATTTAACCGAAGTTTGCAATATGATAAAGATGCTTTTCCCATGGCAAACTGTTCAAGCCTTGGGTGTATCTTTCACCCTCTTGATATATTAAAAAAACAACAAGCAAATTACCAAGAAAACCCACCAAAGAAAAAAAGCAAAAAAAAAAACCAAGCCAAAACCAATCTAAAATTTTGCTCTAGTGTTACAATTTCATAATACAAAAAAAATCCAAATAAACTAGCTTCTAAAGCTAATTATGAAGCATTTTCTTGTGTTGCTATTAATATTATTAATATTGTTACTTTGTTTATTCTCTAAACTCTTTAAAGCAAGGAAGCGTAACTGAAGTGTGTCAAACTAGCTCTATTAGTAACGCGCTGTTGGGCAGCCTGGAGCCTGTTTCGTCCAAGCAGCACAACTCAATCAATTCCTTTCTTTCCTGAGAGAGACGAGGGAGTCTCCCTGGTGAGCCAGCCACTGCGTGCGCTTAAAACGTCAGAAGATTGTTCCGTGTTTAGTCGAATTCTGCACTTCCGATGCTGGATAGAACGAGAGCATTTACTGTTGTTGGATCCTGGTCATTGCCTGTCTATTTAGGGTTGATACTGTGCATGTGAACTGACAAAAAGAAAATCATCTGAAAAGACTGGACTAAATACATTTGTGCCTGGAACTTCACGGAGGAGGCATACCCTTAGCTGAAGTTCTCTACCAGACCTCTTAAAACTGAAAGATTGTTTCAAATTTCAGGTTAACTTTCTCTGAACAGCAAACTGTTAGTCTCCTGAATAATTTGATTATAGTCTTTTCAGTGGACCTTCAGTTCTTCAGTGTCAGTTTTGCAGAAGGTCAGTTTTGTGAGTAGAAACCTTGAGGTCCTGCTTCTGTGTGTCTACTGTGCTTTTGCTATGGCTGTGCCTGACTGCCCCGCTTGGAAAAGCACTGCAGATTGTCTGTGGCGTGGTAAGAAAAACTGAGGCTGATGTGGTTTTGCCTTCATAATATGAATCCCAAAATACAGCATTTCATGTATCGCCTTACAGCAATGGACTGGTTCACGTGGGAAGGTCTGGGGAAAGAACTGCTGTTTTCCTGACTGTTTCCTAAGATTCCTGCAATGCTTTTTGCCGGCACTTGTCACAGTTACATAGTGAGGGCTGAGTTCTGCTTTACTCTTAAAATGTAGATTCACCTTCTTTATGAAAAATAAGTATTTTCTCTAGTTTTGCAACTTTTTCTACACAGAATGACCTGCAGGAAATTTGCTACTGTGATAATTGATCTGTGAGTTAATTAGGGAATAGCATATTATTCTTTTTGTTTCAAGTTATGACGATAAAAATAATTTTTAAAGTGAAATTTTGAGCACATTATATATCAGTTTTGCAAGTTTAATCAAAATAAGTAACAGTTGGTTTATTTTAAGTGAAACTATTATATAAGGTAAAAGGAACAGAGGTCAAAAACTTTGGCAGTTTTAGCAATATCATGATACTCGGGTAACTTGGTTGTCTCTTGCAGTCATTTACATGTAATAGGTGGAATTTTTAAAATTATTTTTTAGACAATTTTTTCTATGTATGGTAAAGACAAACCAGTATATATCAGTAATAACAGTCACTGAGGCTTGCTTATAAGAGCTCTTTCATAAGGCACTCAAATCTAGAAGTGTAGGAGGAGGTTAAACGTGAGTACGGTAAACAGCTGTAAGGGTTTTTATTGTTTAAAAAAAAATATCTCAAGACTGAAAGCTGTATATTTTTTTTCAACTTGGTATGATGAAGAACACAAGCCAAAATGATGCTGTTGGTGAATGGCCAATATGTTGGGGCTGTAATTATAATACGTAAGTGAAAGGTTGTTTTATACCTCAGTCCGATAATAAGTTTCATACAGTCTGATACTTCTTAATTGAGATGAATTCATTTAATATAAAGCTTTCTGCAATGTAAGTAATCCATTTTGTAGGGTAATGGTATTCGTTCTAGGTAGTTTTCTGTGTTGCTTGTTTGACATTTATTGAGATGATATACCATATTCTATTTAGGATTTTTCAAAATTTTTAGTAAGAACTGTTGGTTCTCTTCAGAAAATGGGGGAATCAGACTGAATCAAGGTTAATGGCTGTTTAGAGAAGGTGAAGCCTCTGGGGTAATACAGAAGGTGAATAGGTCACAGTGTTCAAGAGCAGCTCTATTTGATTTTCAATTAGAGTCTAGAAGTGTAAGTTATACAACTAGGAATGTTTCGTAACATTTGGCTGTTCAGATACTAATTTTTTTTGTTATTAATAAAATATACACCAACAAGGACATTGATATCCTGTATATCCAGTATTAGAATTAGAAACAGTCATATTAAAATGGAATTAATTATTGGCTTCTGCAGAGGTGTCTCACTGATCTGTTGGGTTTATCCTGGCTGTATGAAATCTTTCATTGTAATGAAAAGTATAGTTGGTAAAGGGATTTTTTTATTATTAATATTTAAACCCTCCATGACCACATATTTGCACTAAGAGACAATTTCTGAACCAGAAACTCCCTTATTTTTCTTTTCTTGGCAAATTAGTCCAGAAAGATTTTTGATAGATTTAACAGCTGTTTAAGTGTTATTTCTTTTTTCTTAAATTGTACTGGAACATCCTGAGTAGATGGAAGTTTGATGTGAAATTTATACTCTTTTTACTTGTTTTCTTATTTTAATTTTATGTGGTTTTTTTTTTTTTACAGTTACTCAGTTCTTACAGGTCTGTAGAATATAGTCCAACTGAATCATTTATATTTTAGTGCATAGAAGTTTGTCATTCTTAACTTGTGCTACTTACCCTTTTTTTCTTCCCTATAGGTATATTCGAATTGTTGGGACCCACAATACAGTGAACAAAGTTTTCCATATTGTGGCATTTGAATGCATGTTCACAAACAAAACCTTTACTCTCGAGAAAGGCCTGATAGGTAAGAGATAAAACTATTTACATGAACTGTTGTGAACACTTGCCTTTTAAGATTGGCCATCACTGCACTCTTACTCTGCTTCTGTTTCCACACAGAAATCTCTAAATTGACTTAAATGATGCTGTGAACATAGAATTGGTTGGCTAGCCCTTGCAACTTCTTTGAAATTCCGGTTTTGTAGATTAACTAGTGATGCTGCAGGAATGCTAAAGTTCAAATTAAATCAACTGCTGCTGACAAAGCCACTGGCAGTTGAGTCACTCTGTGCTGCTAATTTGATTTTTCTTTGCGTGTTATAGTATGGTTGCTCCTGCATCCTGCTAGGTTAGCCTGAAACTGTAACAAGGACAGAGTAACCAGAGTTATTTATTGCAGCAAAAGATGGATTTAAGCATTTAGGGCCTCTTACACAGCCTGGTTTCGACTTCTGAAAGTAAACTCTTAGGTGTTGATTTTTCTCCAAAGAGTCATAGACGCTTAGCCATGGCAAAACATTATGTTGGATACCCTTATTCTCAGAAGACCACGTTGATGGAGCTCTGTTACCTCTGGAGCTCCAGACAGCTTATATAATACTGATTTAAGTACCTCCACGTAGTACTGCATTACTTAACATAGAAATCCCCAACAGACCAACAATGCTGAGTAACAGACATTGTCAGATTTTAAATCCATTTTTTTAAATAGTTCAAACAGGGTGATTTCTGTGCTTTCTTTTGTATAAACTCACGTGAGTGAGATCCTGAAATACATTGGGAAGAGTTTTGTGCACCTTTTAGTATTTGTCTAGGTAGGATTTCCTGCAGTTTGTTACTTCTGGCATGAAATTGAGTATTTCAGCAAAATTCTGAGTTCATGCTGGTTTAAAAAATATATTTAAATTTTAAGTATGCACCTATGATAGATGAAAGGGAAAACAATTTTCAAAAAAGAACGAGAGGGAAGATTTTAGTAAGACATATTTCTTGTGAATTTTTTTTCTGAGAAAACTATAATATTTAGCTGTGGAAAAACTGGGACTCAACTCCTTCAGCCCATTCCCCATGTGTTATAGAAAGGCATTGCATGTTTACATTCAATCTCATGAAGTTTGCTGTGTAAGTTCATGATGTCTTTTTAGAAGCATAGAATATGTAGCCTGACAAATCACACTTTACTGATTTTTATGTTATATAGCCCCAAGGTGTACAAGCTGTCCAATAATGCAAATAGAAAGATTTTCCTTTTTTTTTTTTTTAGGGGGTTTGCAAGTAATATTGCAATTGCTATTGACAAGAAAATAAAATAAGCAGTAAGGAGGAATTATGTTTAAAGAAAACATCTGCCTTCATTAAGCTAGTTAGGGGAGAACCAAAATTTTTCAAGTTCCATAAAACCTTTGAGCTAAATTTTATATTTAGCACTGCCAGCTATGAACTTTTAAAAAACTTTACACAAAATCAGAGTTACTGTGTACAAATAAGTGATGCATATATCTATATACATTTGATGTAAGATTATCAGTCTTATTTAGCAAATACTTAATTTAAGACTCAAGTAATATACTTATTTTCCTTTTTTGTGTGTGTGTGTTTGTGTGTTAACCTAAAGATTGTTTGGTTGTATCAGTATGCAAGGTAGTGAACCCGTGTATGTTTGTGAAAGTGGACTTGAACCGTAATTGACTTCTCTTCCACATACTCTTTGATATTTTACAGTTTAGTGAGCATTTTTGTGAGACAAACTATTTGATCTGTTTCAGCATTTCATCAGAGTTTAAAAGATAATCTAGTGGATGGAGGCTTTATATGGCTTTATGAAAATGTATCTGTTTATGAACATTTTTTTGGTAGTTACAGAATCTTACAGGTAAATAGGGTTTGGACTACATAATAGTGAGTATCCATTGTTGCTCATGGTGATCAGTGGAATTATGCCGTCATTCAGGGTGGGTAAATGAAGCTTGTGTACATGTAAGTCATTTGAAGTGATCAACAATAATCAAAGAGAGGCTTTTTATATTGAAGGGATGATAGTCAACACACTTACTGAATTCTTATTCTCTTAATTTTTTTTTGAGTAGTTAATTGAAAGAGGGATGTGGACCAACTTCTTGATTGTAAATGAGGTGGAAACAGTTGGAAACAGCTGGATACATGACCTTGCAGAATTTATGGTGAGAAAGGGACAAGTGAAAAGTTTTTTGGGACTAAATGAGGGCAGTCCCGTTGTGAAATGGTACAGGGGCACAAAGGCTGTACCACCAGAATTTATGGCCATCAATGTTACCTATTCAAATATAATCTCAACAGCCTTGATCCAGAAAAGTGACCTTATATCCATTTAGTGTTTTGGTTTACATACCTGTGATGGTTACTGTAAGGTAGAATGTTATCTGGCTCCCTTGATCAAGCAGACTGTCCCACTTTCACTTCTGTAAAAAAAAATATCTGTGTGACTACCAATGGGGTAGTTGGCACAGATTTATTTTATTGCTCCAATGAGGATTTGTAATGTTTGCTTCTCTCTCTGCAGTGATTGGATAGGGGAAAGTGAACTGGAAGCAGTTAGGAAAGCTACACAAAATATATGAAAGTGCAGTAATCAGAGTAGGTTGCTTTTAAGCTTGACTGAGTATAGAAACTTTCATCTTCAAGTCTTGAAAAGCAGTATTAGGTAATACTATTGCGTTAATTGTTTATGCAGTATGGTATTAAATTAGGTTGGAACAAACACAGCTGCTGTTTCTATAACTTGTTTTATTAAGAAAATGAAATGTCGGTTGGCCCTTGAAGGCCATATGGTCCTTTCAGAAAGACGTTGTGACCCTTACTTCTACCAAAACAACACTGAAGATGATATGCAAAGAGTTTGTCATTTGAAACCTCATTCCAAAGAAATAAGGCCACAGAGGTGTTTGTTTAGAGATCTAATGTGGAGATTTAAGAGTAATTATTTAATCTTCGTGAAACCTATTCAACTTGATCTGAAAACTGTATATACAAAGAGGGTAATTTATCAGATATATTACTACTGATAGGTAGTATTTATGTAACGGCTGTTACTGTAAAGTGAAGATTAGAAGGCTGGTAAACAAATAATAAAAATGAAGCACTCTTTTATGATAACAGTAATTTTATGTTCCTGTGTTTTTGCATACAAGATTTTCATGACAAATTATTAACTTGACATATTATGTTTAAAAGTTAATCTTGAAGATGATTTACACAGTTACTTTATAAAACAGCGGATGCAATATTGACATGACCCATTGGTAGTTGAGTAGCAGTTTTGAAGTAAAAGTAGCAGAAAATGCTCTTTCTAGCACTGTCTGGTGTTTTAGTGTTGGTTTACACTTTGTTGTCTTGTGAAATGAGGTAAGTGACAGAAATTAATTCAATCATACAAAATTATTCCCTAACGCAGATGTTAGGGTTGAGATGCAGTTTTCCATTTGGCATAGTATTATCTCTAAATGTGTAAGTTAGTTAACGGTTCTGCATATTCGACTCATGACATTGACATAACTGTTTCATTTAACAGAGTTGTAAATGTTTTCTAAATCTCAAAAGCATAGTGTTTGCTTTTAATGAAATTCTGCTTCTGACATTTTGAATGGTCTTTAGTTAATATTTTATCTGGAATCAGAAAGAAATTAAATTTTTCACAAGCAAGGGATGACATACTCCTTTGGAGGCAGAAGTGGTACCCGGTGTGATGTGATGTTTTGCAAAAGCTTCTACTCTGTCCAGTGGCAAGAAGCTGCAACAGTGGGCATAGGGCTGCTTCTGTTCACTGCCTTTTTTGGTTTGGTTCCCCCCCCCCCACCTAAATATAGGAACCAATTCCTCCTTTCTGCCTCAAAGGAAAAAAAAATTATAACCTTGCTTAATGCTTTTACTGAGTCCAGTACTCAGTGCTGAAGGACAGTCAAGGACTACGCAGGTGTGTGGGTTTGACCAGTCTACTGTTCTGATTTGAGCCTGGTAAAGGTCATAGGGAGTGCAATGTGGAAAGCTTTTATATGAACTTGTGTTTATCTGTAGTCTGTCTCAGTCTATCAGACTGTCTTGTAGCTTGTACGTTACACACGAAGGGGAGAACAGTGAATAATGACTGAAGAGCAGGAGATGGATATAAAATACTGGAATGTCCTTGGTCAGCCTCTGGGGAATGCTGTTCAGTGCTTATGAATCATTGTGAACCTTCATTTGTGTGCTGTTCAATGCCTTAGGATAACTTTTTTAAAAAGGGAAAAAATGAAGTGAATAAATAATTATTCACTTCTCTTTTACTCAGTGGCACTTATTGGAAAAAAAATAATATTAAATGTATAACAAAGAGAAACAAGTCATATCAGTTTCCTAGTGTGTCATTCAGCTTTGTAAAAGATTGCTCTATCTCTCTCCAAGGAAGCAGTGAGAGATACTATTTTTGTATCTAGTTTAAAGTTGACTCCACACAAAGCTATCATATTTTGTTTCTTCTGTTTTTAAAGGTTAGCCTTCTTTCAAAGCCATGCAGGTTTACCCAGCAATGTAAGTCAGTTCTGCTGAAAGCATAGCCTTAGGAAATTATGAAAATTTGAAGTCCATCTAAATACTGCAGACCTTTTTTTTCCTCTTTCTACAGGAAAGAACAGCCACGTGGTCAGTTTAGTTACTGCTACCAATTCTTCAACAGAGATCTGTCCATATGGTTCCAGTTACTTATTTTTATTTTTATTTTTATTTTTATTTTCTTCCTATTTCCAGTGCTGCAACGAAGGATGGGTACTTTCTAGGGCTCTTCTGAAACAATTGCTATTTCTGAAAGCCTTCTTCAGGCAGAATATTTGATGAAAGAGCCCTGTACCCAGCCAATTGTTTGGCAATTAAAAGTATGGCCAGTTTTAATGATTTGAATGCTTTTGTTCTAATTTATTGGATTGGAAATCACAAGCTCTAGCAGATATCACAACTGAAAAAACACCCTTCTCTGAAGTTATTCTAATCCAAACTGACAATTGGACATAGACAAATATTAGTGGAGTTTTATTCTCCAGCTACCTATGGTTTGCAGAAAGCTTTTCACTGAAACAGACAGAAAAGCTGTTGATATTTGTTTGAAGTTGATCATAGGATTGTAGAATTGTCTAGGTTTGAAGGGACCCTTTCAGATCATCAGGTCCAACCATCAACGTAACTCTGACAAAAACCATCATTAAACCATGTGCCTCAGCACCATGTCTACCCATCTTTGAAATTACTCCAGGGATGATGATTCCACCACTTCCCTGGGCAGCCTGTTCCAATGCTTGACAATCCTTTCAGTGTAGAAATTTTTCCTAGTATCCAATCTAACCCTCCCCCCGGCACAACTTGAGGCCATTTCCTCTTGTCCTGTTGCCTGTTACTTGGGAGAAGAAACCAACCCCCACCTTGCTACAACCTCCTTTCAGGTAGTTGTAGGAGAGTGATGAGGTCTCCCCTCAGCCTCGTTTTCTCCAGGCTAAACAATCCCTCAGCTGCTCCTCATAAGACTTATTCTACAGACCCCTCACCAGCTCTGCTGCCCTTTTCTAGACTTGCTTCAGAATCAAAATGTCTTTCTTGTAGTGAGGGGCTCATATTCAGCCTGCAGTTGACCAACACCCCAGGTCCTTTTTTGCCAGGCAGCTCTCCAAGCCACTCTTGCATGGGGTTAATATTTCTTGAGTTCTTGGTTAGTTTCTTGATTGAAGATTCACATGAAATGTAGCAATGTCATCAGCAAGTTTCAGCTCAAGAAAATAAGAAAGAGTATGTGAAAGGGGAGACAGGACTTTGTGACTGTACTTTTAATTAACTGAAAAGTCTGTAAACTTAATATTTTCTACCATGTAAAAATAAACAAGTGCTAATTCATATACTGAATAAAGATTAGACTTAGCAAATCTTTTGGCATATGCAAAATAATGAAACCAAAACGCCCAGCATCCTTTTAATTATTTAATACAATAAAATCAAACCCTGGAATAATAGTGACATTCCTAATTTTTTTTTTCCTTTACTCTCAGCCTTCTTTTTTCTAATCGTTACTTTCTAGGGAAGAAACTTTTGTCAGCTCAGGAGATGTTCAGGTAGAAAAGGAATGCTATTTTACCATTAAAAATGGAGTTAATGAAAGCTGAGCATTTAACATGCGTCAGCATGAGAGAAAAATCGCTTCTTTGTATTAACTAAAACAAAAATTTATTCCTTTCAGTATAATTTCTTGTTTATAGTTTCTTCAAAAATTGATGGCTTTGTTAGTGTCGTAAGAGAATTCAGTAAAATGAACAGTTGTGCCGCAGTGATGATACTTTTGCTGAGAACCTTTGACTGACTATTGCCTGAAGTGCAGTAGAAATATATTCAACAGTCCATAATACTTTAAATTACTGCCTTCCTATAAAATAAGACTACTTAGTAGATCTGCTGTCTCTCTGTATGTATATTTTAGTAATTGAATTAAAGTTCATTAATGTCTGGTTCTGTGAGCTGGTGCAGGAGCCCACTCCATTCTGTTCCTTCCTGTGCTGCAAAGAGTTGTTTGAGGATTTTCTGTCATTTTTTTCCCCCATGTTGGCCAATTGATTGCAGTGATGTTACACTGGATGGGCAGAAAGCAAATCTGGTCTGTCCAGACTGTGAGATGAAAGGAAGTACTTTACATTCAGATATGGAAGCCAGTTCACAATGGCTGCATTAATTTTTTTCTGAGTAATTCAGAGGAAAAAAACATAATTACTATGGAAAATCAAGAATGCTAAAAACTAAGGAAAAAAAAAAAAAGAGGGGGGAAAAAGCTTAAGGAGTGATAAATAAATATGACTACCACACACTCCTGGTACATTTTTCTCCTGGGGCATCTCTAAGAACAGTTGGATAACGTATCTATCTTATCTTTAAATATAGCCAGTATAAGATGTCCCTTAGGCCATGCTTTCAAAGTGACAATCCTTTATAAAAATGCTGTTACTAGAATTAAATATGCTGCCAGGCTGTTCATCACCCCATACTGCAGCATAAGACCAGGAGACAAGAAAGTAAGTTTTAATAAATGTTTTCATGCTGCTGTCCTGTAACCTCAATCATCTTCTCCTTTTGTTTGCTTGCAGAATGTGTATGCTTTGTTAATGCACATCTTTTCTGTTCCCTAAAAGCAAATCAGATTTGTCAGAGCAAAACTGCTGTATGAGCAGTCAAAAAAACCCAATTTCCGTATTTGTAATCCCCTCTTTTGTTTTCTCTTACTACATTGGTTACTGTAAAAGCTGGATAGCTGGTGGATTAGAAAAAAGAAACAAAAATGGAAACAAGACTGTTGGGTTTGGCAGTATGTTTTTGTAAATAAGTGACCTAAATTGAAGCAGAAATTCTAATGGGAAAAAGGAGGAGAACCAGAAGACTTGAAAATACAGCACAGAGCACAGTCCCCACCAGATGGTATTTTTAATAAATTTATCAAGCATATATAAAAAATGATAATGAACATTCAAAATAGGGAGTGGCAGACCCCCTTAGAGAGAAGGAACAGTATGGAACCTTCTGCACACTGCAATTAGTTAGAATCACTTTCTAATTAACCGTTGTAGGGAAGACCATAGAATTATATTAAAAACACACTAAGGCAGTTTCTTTGTGGTTGTTAAAGAGTTTGACTAATCAGGGTAACATCTTCTTAGGAGGTCATGGATTAGTGCAGAAATCTAAATGTGAGAAGGTGTAGGATGGTGCTCAGAGGGCACGCAGGTAAAATATTGGATGTACTGAGCTGTACTGTTTTCAATTAATGCCTTACATAGCTCAGAGGGTGTCCAGAATATGCCACAGAGCCTCAATGTGTACATCAATTTTGACACTTCATCTTTCGTTTGTTTTTTTTAACCAAGATTTTGGTAGCTTCCTTTTCCTACAAAAAGCAGCAATATATAGAAGATGCTTCGGTGCCTATATAAAATGGATACTCAGAGAAGTTCCCTTACTCACAGGGAAGAGGGGAAGGAAAGGAAGCCAAGGCAAACCTTACTTCAGTGCCAGTACTCGTAGTTTGCATTGTTAGTCTTTGCTTTATTCAGATTGTTCCAAGTGAAGTACTTCTAATGTCTACCACCTGCTTCCCCATAAGACTATGGGAATTTCTGAATGTCTCTTTTCAGTAATAGGGAATCAAGAGGTTTCTAGAGTAATTATATGGTGGATCTAGTAATTTTTTATGAGCAAACAGAGATGATAGCACATTTAATAGTGCAGTAGATTTTTCAGAAACTGTTGTTTTTCCAGTGCTTGGATTATTACTTGGCAACAAGCTTGCACTTTTTTCTCCTGTGTGTTTCATGGTGTTTTGATTGGTTGATGATTTTCTTAAGATAATGCTCCTGACACCACTAGCACACTTAAAACACAGAATCCTACCTCTTCATGGAAAATTATCTCTTTTCTTGGGTGCTGGAGACTCTTACAATTAGCTCTGAAATTTCACATAGCTATATTTCAGCCATTTTCAGATATTGTGGTATATTAAATACATATTTTACAGACAATTATTAAAAGTATGTAATTAAGTTATCAGTATGCAGTGGGCTTAAAATGGTACATTTGCATCTGTACTATACATTGTTTGTTTTCTCGTGAATATTCAAATATTGTTGGTTTTACCTCTTCTGTATTTCTGATTTTTTTTGTGTGCTATTCTTGTTTTCCCTTGTTTGTTCTTTTTCTGATTTTCAAAAATGTTTAGTATGAGAAAGTGAATTTGGAAATTTTGTTAAATTGATCGTTGTCATTCAGATAATTTTTGATAACATTTCTTCCTCTCTCTTTTAAATTGCATTACCACACAGATTGGTTGTGCTTTATCAGAGATTGACACACAAAATCTTAGCTTTTTTTTTTTTTTTT
>KZ505686.1:977223-1042419 GCA_002844005.1 Limosa lapponica baueri | reverse complement strand
AAATTTTTCCCTATTCTTTGCCAGAAGTAAAGACCATTGGTATCTGACTGTATGTCTTTTGTCTTTGTGTTTTTAATTCACAGTTCCCACTGAAAACATTGCAACAATTGCAGATTGCGCCAGTGTGATTGAAGGTGTAAGTCGCAGTCGCAATGCCTTGTTGAATGGAGACACAAAAAACTACGACTGGGATTCTGGGTACACGTGCCATCAGCTTGGGAGCGGAGCTATTGTAGTACAGCTAGCACAGCCCTACATGATTGGATCAATACGGTAAGAGGGTTTCTTTTTCTGTAATTTAAGAGCAACAGTGAAACTTTTGCTGAGCACAGTTATTTTCTTTAGAATATATGACATTTGGAAACAGTGGTAATTAGGGGACTGGTTTAGTAGTTGTCATTTGGCTTCTTCAGTATAATGGTTGTGTTAAAAATTAAATGTGTAAATTATATGTCGAGATAACAGCAGTGCGATTCTAGAAAATATTACATTTCAGAGGCATAATAGTAGTAATAGTCAAATTGTAAGATTAATGGTATATACTTATATTAAAGTAGGAATTTAACTGCAACCTCACATGTGGTCAAAGTGGGTGCATTTCCTTATACACACCTCGCTGTGGAAACAGAAATATTTATTGAAGAAAGGCATCATTTCGAGTCAGCCACGTTTCATTTTCACTATACAATTAGTACCAGTTCTTATTTGAACATGGAGTGTATAATAAGGGTACAATAACCTGAATATTTTTGGATTACTGAATGTGTTTAGTTCTGGATTGAAGTTCATTGGGCTATTTCTACAGTGAATGTCTGTATACATATGAAAAGCAAACTTTTGGCTAACGTAGAAACTTTGGAAATAGATTGGAGAGTGGGATTGTTCACAGGTAAAAACAAACATATTCTTGCCACTTCAGATTGACTGTAGATCTCTTTTTTTGTTTATTTGCTTCTTTTATGAAATTGGACATACAAAACCTTGTCTTAATGGCTTCCCATTCTTTGTAAATTTAGAGTATATTGTCAGGGACTTAATTTGTATTCTCTGTGACAATGGAAAAAAAAAAAAAAGATTTCTGAAGTTAGAGTACCATTGAGCAAAGACTGGAAGCCCAGGTGAGGTACTGGCTCACAACAGAGACCGTGCACATAGGTCAGCATTGGTAGGAACTATCTCATGCCATCTGCCGGTTAGATTTGCCTCTTAAAACTGACTGACGAGCAAGTGAGACTCAAAAGCTCTGCCAGTTTCTGTTGTGTGTCTCGGTTTTGGCTTGTGGCATTGTTATGATGGTTATAAGTCTTTGAAGATGAAGTTTAAAATCAGACATCCAGGCACATCTCTAACCTAATAAGAGTACTGTTTTGTCTGTATACAAGCTATAGATGTTATGCATAATGCAAGTCCAGCATTGTTCTCACTGTGTGAAACAACTTGAGTAAGTATAGTTGGCAGCTTTCCACACTCAATGTTTTATGCCTTTGAGTTTGGTGTTTTTAATGTTCAGTTAAATATTGCATCTCAAGTAGAAAATCAGGAAGACACAGTACTCAGATTTCTTAAAAGAGGTAATTGAAAATGTAATCACATCATTTTCGTGCCACTTTAAACTTAAATTTAAGTAGCAGCAGAAGCTTTGGCCGCGTAAAGAAGAGAAGAACATATTAACTAAAAGCATAGTTCCTCAGTTTATAGCTTCTGTCTTCCTGTCTTACTGTTCTCTGCTATGTTTCAATTGGAGAATCACACCAATTTTCAAGTTGGTGTAAAACATTGACTTTCCTATATCAAATACTGTGCTAGAGTTTATTCTTGAGCAGATAATTTTTAATAAGTCTTTTTTTTTTCTTTTTTTTTTTAGTAAATAGTGCTAGGTAAACTAGACTGTTCGGTTGCCAAGAAATAATAGTTGTATAATCAGCAAGTGTGTAGAGCAGATTTAAAAAAAACCAACAACCCAAACATTACATAATTTAAAACTAATAAACACTTAATGATTTATGTGGTACTGCATTGTACAGATTATAGGGTCAGAATCCGAACTTTCATTGTCAGCTTTCCTGCATGTATAGTACAAACAAGATGAACAGCTTGCCTTAAAAGAAAACAATAATAAACATCATCTTCTAGGGAATCTTCTGACAGAGGAGACTACCTGCATTGCCTAGAGACAAAAATGCTAGCACTGTGTCATCTTTCCTTTTCGTGTTCTGTCTAGAAGAACAAGTGTTTTGAGTTGCAGCCGTGTCTGTTGCAGATAATAAGGGAAAGATGCCCCTTTGAGTGGGGAACTGAAGTTTCACTATGTGGCACCTAAAGCTTTGGAAAGCAATGGTCTAGAACATGTCCCGTACTGTGCAATGCTGAAGATGGTGACAATGGTCTCTTTATTTAGCACCAGGAAATCTGAGTGGTACAGAAATCAAAATACATATAAACATAGATTACAGCAAAAACTCTTAATATTTCATTTTAATGAAAGCAAGAGAGTTTTTTGAACAGAACATCTTCCACAACTGATTGAACTGTATTAATTGCCTGATTTCCTGTGGTTTGCTTGCTTGAAAACTCCCTTGATCTCACCCTCCCACATAACAGAAAAAAGATTTCCAGGAGTATTTTCTTTAGTCCGGTTGTACACCGTGACTGCAGAACGACATGAATTGCTCTACCCCCAGAAACTGAGTCATTAGACCTGTGGGTTTGGATTCTAAATGAATAATTGGGAATTAAAGTACATATCTTTTAAGTTCAGAGACATGAATGTGCAATTGAATATATTTGTATCAGAGAGAGTAAATATAAGAGCCTTTGAAAAAAGGGTAGTAGCTGCTTTTAGTCTATAGAAATCAGAATATTGCTGGAGAGAGCCTCCAAGTCGGAATGTGTTACCATGGCAACTAAATTCTGAGTATGAAAAAAGCAGAACTTCTCTTGGTACTCAACTATGCATTAGAAATGTTTCAGGAGTCTATCTTGCATGCATGCTTTCTGCAAAAGTCATTCCATTGTCTTAGAATCTTAGAACCATTCAGATGGGAAGGTCATCCGCCCAGGACAGGCATGTAGCCCAGCCTGTTCCTCAAATGAGGTCAGCTATGAAGAAAGACCATCCTACTCAAGGCTTTATTCAGTCAGGCCTTGAGAACCTCAAAGCAAGTAAATTCCATCTGGAACATTGTCTTTTCTTTTTTCCCTTTTGCATCTTGGTAAAGAGCCTGGCTCAGTCTTTTTGATAACCTCGGGTATTGAAAAGTGATGTTTGGTTCCTCCCTGACCCCAAGCCTTCTTAGCCTAAACAACCCAATTTTCTCAGCCTCTTGCACAGTGTGTGTGCTCCAACCTCCCGACCATCTTGATGATCCTCTGCTGGACTTCCTCAGATCTGTCAATGCTGTATTTGGGTCCAATGTGGGATGCAGTATGATGAGTGTGATCTAACAAGTGTCAAGTAAAGGGAACTAATCTGTTTCCGTTGTTCTGCTGGCTCAGTTCCTGTTGCCACAGCTCCACATGCTGCTCGCCTTCGTTACTGAGAAGGCACACAGGTGACTAATGGCATCTTCTGTTCAATATGACTCCCATGTCCTTTTTAGCACAGCGAGTCAGACTTGTACTATTTACTACTGCAGTGGATTAGTCTGTATGAGGTACAGCATTTTGCTTTTGATCTTGCTGAATTTCATGAGATTTTTTTCCCATGTCCTTAGTCTTCCCAGAGGCTGGCAATCAGTCCTTCTGAATGGCAGCCTACTCTCGAGTGTATCGATTGTACCCCACAGTGTGCTGTCGTCCACAAGCTTGATGAGGGCTCGGTCCATCTCATTGTCCGGGTCATTGATAAAGATATTAAGCAGGATAGATCCCAGAACAGACTAAAGGAACTCTACTTGCATACAGTCTCTGGGTGGATGACAAGCTGTTAACCACTACCTGTTGAACAAAGCAGTCTGGGCAATTCTTACCCATGTTGTAGTCTACCCGTCTAAACTGTAACATCCCAACTTAGAAACAAGGGTGCTATCGGCGACCATGTTGAAACCTTGTTAATATCAAATACTTCTTCAGGTATTTGTATATAAATTTGGAACACTTGAATTCAACATCAAAATTTACTCAGAAATTCTGAAACAGATGTAAGGATAGTCTGTGCTCAATAGGATTTTCTACTAGAAAATACCTAGAAAACATTTTATTTTAAAATAATTTTAACTAAATATTGCCTTTTAGATTATAGAAATTAAAACATATTTTTAATTAAGAGGTTTATTCTTTTATTAAGACTCCCATGTGGAACAACTTACAAGATACTTGGAGTAGTTAACAGAGAAAATATGTTACTTTAGGTGGTTTTTCCACATTGTTGCCTGTCTGGACAGACAATAACCTTGCTATTTTTCCTCCCTGAAAAGCCCTTATCAATGACAGAAAAACTATTATATTTAACTAGGAACAGAAAGACAGCAATTGATATGTTTAACATAGTAAACATAATTTAACTTTTAAATAGCTAAAACTTTAATATTGAAAAGACTGACATAAAATGTTAGCTCTCTGTCTAACTTTCCCTGCATTTATCTGGAATAGAAATATAATACTATTATGCTACAGTCCTTGGCTGATAACTTCATAGTTAGGTTTTTTTCCTATGGATTTCCAAAAAAGAAAGAAAACAAAAAAAGAACAGGATTTGTTGTAGTGTATGTGGTAGAGGGAGGCAAAATTCTTCTGTACCATAGTGAGCTTCATGTTAAAATAAATTGAAATATTTTGCTTCTTTGTAAAAGTAGATTAACCACTTATCCCAGTTTAAACTGTTTGAAGACTTTATTGCTAATACGAATAGGTGGTAGCCAGCTGTTTTGCTTTTCATATTCAGAGTAATTCCTAAATTAACAAACAGTATCAATTAGCTTTAATGTGGTTTTTGTTTGCTTATACCACCATCATATACATCTCTTATGCTTTCTAATTTTCCATACCAGTTCTGCTTATGAAGGTTTTCTTTCTTTGCTGTTCGTTTTCTGGGCTTGCCTAACTTGAGAATGAAATCATAACTCAGAATAAATGATCATATAAGCACACAGCAAATATGTAGGAATTTTGTCTCCTTTGTAGGATCCTGAAGGAAGATTGGTTTCTTACAAGATAACTACTGAAACATAAATATATGTAGAAAATCAAAGGGCATTTAGACAACCGGAGGCGAAAATGCAAAGACAATTGTATAAAAATACTCTTCCCATACAGTTTTTGGGTTTTCCCCATCTGTCAACAAGTGTTGCTACCTCATGTTTTAATGTCTGTCTTTGGGGTTTCTATTAAGTATGCAAGTAGTTTCTCAACACAGTACTGTCATTTACAATGTATGTGGTAACCACTGACTTTGTAGTATTCAGGAAGCGGGTATCATCCTGTCAGATGCATGACTTACTGTTTGGTATTCTGTTAACAGCTTGAGTAGATGTAGTGATAATGCAGGCTGAACTAAACAGTGACAACCTTTTTTTCAGAAATCTAGGAATAAAAGCAAGCAGAGACAGTACAAAATGCTTGTATAAATGCAGAACAATCAATCATAGGGAAACACATGACATTTAGGGAAGTACTGTTAAAAAAAGTACTGCAGTGTCTTTTGATGTAACACATAGCTGATATCATCAGGTTCTCAAACCTGGAAGGTGAAATTTTATTTATATTTGAGAAGCTTTTATTTTATAAAGTGAGGCGTTTTCAACATGTGATGTAAACAACAGTACCATATTAAATGATTAATTGGCTTAGACTTTAGATACCCAAAGAAGTGGCATATGAGAAATATGTTGAAATCTCACAGTGTTGCAGGGAGTGAGAAGCATAAATTTTCATTTCGCTTTTCCTTCTTAATCCTGAGGGTAAGATTTACAAACAAGGGCTAATTTAGCTTTTTATTCTAATATGGAAAATCCTAGGAGCGTGGGCAATTTTGCTATAAACAGATGCATTGCCAATGAGTATACTTCTTACTTTTTAAGTGACTCCTTCCTGTCATTTAATGTCCATCTTAGCAAAACATAGCTTCTCTACAAAAGTTTAGCCTGGTAGTTTGCCTGGAATGTGTTTCAAAGATTACTGTACCTGGCATAAAAAGTGGCCTTTGTGCCCAGTGTACACTGTTGAATATTCATGTCATCACCTGAAAGTTTTTCAGTGCTTATCCAGAAAGGCATTTCATGCAGAATAAATTCCAGTAAGTTCTGTCATCAGTTTCCCTCCCCAACCTCTCCTGAAACAGCTACTGCAGGAAGGTGAAGAAAGAACTTACTTTCTTTCACAAGTCCCAAAGAAACAAAAATTTACATTTAGCATTCATGCTAAGTCACTTTGGGAAAGATTCTGCCAACTTTAATTCACTCATTGTTTGGTTTGTAATAATTCCAAGCCATATGCTTTTTAAAACCTATTTAACTTTGGCTAGGTTGCTTTGGGAGACAGCAATTATACACAGTCTTAAAAGGAATACATATGTCCTGTTAGCCTTTTGCTCTAAAGTCGAGCCAGTTGTGTTTTAATCACAGTATTGTTAGTTGAAATTACAGTCACCAGTCTGCTTCTGATATTGAAACTCTTGATCATAGCTTTGAAAACACGGATCAAGGGAACAACACTGAGCCCCCACGATGAAAAGGATCCTATTGAAAAGCATAATTAGCAACATTTTAATAACCTTTTAAAAGGAAAAGAAATTTACATATGTTTTTGCTTTTCCCTCTTTTTATTATTTAGAAGACTTGGTTTAAATATAGGTGTTAAATTGATTCAGGGTCTGTTGATTATTAGTAGTTAACAAATCCAGAATCCATAAACTTCTTTTTAATTATTTTTTTTTAACAAAAAAAATGCATTTCATTCAGTTTCTTCAGTATTTGGAGACCTTCAAGACATATAAAAGCAGAATGCAGAGGATCTGATGAAGCAGGGGGAGAGGGTTTGGAGTTGAGTGGTTTTGTTTTGGGGCGTGGGGTTTTTTTAATTCTTTCATCATGCCACAGGCAACTATTTTTTTATTTTACTAAGTCAGGTCTGAATTTTTTTACTTTGCAAATAATCAGTATTAATATGTGCCAGAAGGCTTCTGTTAAAAGTTTTATTTTAGCTTCTTAAAGCTATTTTGATAGCTTATTATTTTTGACAATATTAATGAACTGGTTTCAGTTGAGAGCATCTAGGGAGTTTATTTTAAATCTGCTTGTCCAGACCCAATTCTACTTTGAATGCGGGGTTTCCAAAGCAGGAAATAAAGAGCTAAACCAGCTTGTTTCGAAAAGAAGGTAATAACACTGTTTTTTTAGGGCAAAGATACAGACACATGTGTCGTTAACAACCAAATTCTGAAGACGGTCTGTCTTCTGCTTGGGACAGAATCTCTCTGTAAGAGGAAGGATTCTGCATTCAGCATCTGGCTAGGTCATTTTCCCCCTCTAGCAGTATTGTTTTTTTAAATGTTAAAAGTGAGCAATAATTTTTGCAGTTATATTCCTCCCAGCAGAGATAATAGCTGAAAGCAAAAAAAACTTTCTGAACTTGAAGAAAGGAATTTATAATATAAAACTTGGGAACTCTTCTGAAAGATGATTAAAGAGAGACAGCTTGAAGCTCTGTGCTTGGGAAAGTCTGTAGTGTGGCACAGGTTCCTTTTCTCTTTATATATGTCTCAGCTATTTTCATTGACAATCAATGGATCCTTATCTATTGCACTTTGAAAAATGTGGATCTGTGGAAGTTCTTCCTCACAGCTGGAGAAAGAACTCAGGTTAGCTGTATTACCTGGCTTTCACAATTCTCTGGACATGTCGCTGTAGTGATTCTCATAGAATAGAATACTTCAGTTGGAGGGGACCTATAACAATCATGTAGGTCATCATTGCAGTTACAGCTATTTTGGGTAGCTAACCGTGCTTTGGTTATTTGACTACAGCAGGTTCATTTGCTTCTGTAACAAGTAGTCAGATTTAAGCAGTAATCCTAGTAAGTGTTAGCTAACTTTGACAAGAAACTGGGGGTCAAGAGACAGCAGCAGTTCGTAACAGCCAATATATTGCAGCAGAGTATTTGTTTTCCATCAGTGTATTAAGTAAATGTTCAGAGAATAAGACAAAAACAAGATCAGCAAAACATAATTTTCCGTGACAGAAATAATGTGGATTGTTTACTTACAGTATTTCTATTCAAAAATCGCTTCCAGTCACCTCGAACTCAAATAGAAAAGATTTTTGAAATTTTGGTTTTAACATCCCATTTGCCATTGAGTTTATATGAAACAGTAACATCAGCAGTTAATTTTTCTAAACTGTGCCCTGCTGATCAGTGGAATGACACCTGCCAATGGTTTTATGTAAAATGTAGACCAAACCACATCTATTAATTGAAATATGGACAGCATTTAACTGCTTCTAAAGAAGAAATTGCAGGAGTGTCTGCCTCTGTTCTGGTCAGTCCATTGCCCCTTTAATTTGTGTAATTACCCTCTTGTATTTGTGGCTGCTTCATTGGAAAAAAGGATGCTCCGTATTGGTTCACAAACATGCTGGATAGATTTTGTGTGTGTGTGTGTGGTTTTTGCTAACGAAGGCATTCTGTGCTGGCTATTTTTCTTAAGTACACATATCTCAACCACATCCAGTGAGGGGGAGAGGAGAAGAGCGGCAAGGTTCTTGGCTGTGGTTAATACATATCCTTAAAAATAAAATTAAATTGAGTAATGATGTCGAGGTTTCAAATATCTCTTACAACAGGAAGATAATCCACGTATAAAGAGAAGGAGTAGAAAGGATACAACGTTTGCCAGATGTTTTTTGAGAATGAGTGTGAATTTTTTTTCTTCTCTCCTTTTAGCAATTTGGTCAACAATTCAGTGCCTTTTTCCTCATATTATGATGAACTAGAACTAGTAATTCCTGTTTTCCTACTTGCTTTTTAAAAAAATATTTCTGATATATTTACCAAAAAAAAAGATAATACAGCTAAGAAGACAGTACAATCTTTTTAGTCACCAGCATCTTTTTTCTTTCCCCTCTTAAACTGACCTTTCCAAACAGATCTTTGATTCAGGTTTAAAGCAGGCAATGCCACATGCCAAATATATTAGTTCATTTATTGACTTTCAAATAAATTAAAAGTAATTGGACAAGTGTAATAGATTAATGTTAGTAAGGTGGTTATTGTAAGTCAGTAAGTCTATTTCTGACCTAGGATAATAAGAGTAGAGATTCTCAAGTTTGAGATGACAGAAACAGTAAGGATCTTGGTCAGTGTTAGAGGCAGATTCCAAAAGAAACAGTTAAATTTAAAAATGATTAAGAGGAGGAAATGAAGGACTGAAAAACTTAGTTTGGTTTAATGTTTATTTTACTTACTGCTCAACAACTTCTTCATACTTAGGTTGCTACTTTGGGACTGTGATGACCGGAGCTACAGCTACTACATTGAGGTTTCAACGAATCAGCAGCAGTGGACTATGGTGGCTGATCGCACAAAAATTTCGTGCAAGTGAGTTTATTTTTTTCCACTTATTTGCACAATCAGAACTGGAAAAAGTTTTTTTTTGGTCCTTTTGTTCAGTACTTACATGGGTAACTTCTTGACTGTGAAAAGAATGGTCATTACATAACCTGTGGATTGCTAACTCTAGACTGTTGTAAATGCAACTTTAGAAGGTAGCAGCTTCTAGTGTGACCGTCTAGACTTTCAAACCAGAATCAAGTTCTGAAGATCCACATCGGTACTGGATCCTGAAACAATCAGTTTGATTGTTCGTTCTCAGAAGCAGCCTGCCTACCATATCCTTGGTTTTGTGATCACGGAAAGTTAAACCATGTTTCTCTAGAGGTCAGGTGTTTATTGTGACTCTGATGTCAAATCACCCCTCCTTGAGAAACAAGGTAGGAGAGGAAAGAGAGCATGCTTAATCAAATGCATTTTACCCTTATCAAATCACATAAAAGCATTGCATGGTATTTGAAGGGGATGGGGAGAGTGAGAGTGGGACCAAACCATAACAGATCAACCAGTTACCTAAGCTTGACTTTGTTCAAAAGTAGAGTACCTCAACTATGTGCACTGACCACTATGCTTTTGAACAGGATGCTTCCACAGAAAAACCATGCTTCTTAAAAAGAGAGAAAAAAAGAGAGAAAAAACTGTTTTATTTCAATTTGTATACTTTAGTCAGGAGTCATGAATACGCTCCACATGTATATTCTCCATAGGCTCTGTTATTATTGGGTCTGCTGATAAAATGCATTCTTCTAGTATGCAGGAGTAATTCAGTGTCGATAGCCTTCTTAAACCATTTCATAGTTCTAATTCCAAGTAAAGAATGACGCAGATGCTTATCACAGGACTGAAAATATAGGCTGCAAATTTATATGTTATGTATCCAGAAGCCAGGTACGCTCAGCATTCAGTGAATATTGATAGGACGCGATCTCCTGGCTGATCCTTGGGGAAGCTCAGACTTATAAAAATGTTATTTCCCTCCTTTTTCCCATTCAGTTTTCCGTAAGATATGCTTTCTTTCCTGGGACAAAACTGAACTCATCAGCTCATATGGGGACAGCCCCCATCCAGCCTGTATTTGTGCGAAACAAAACAAAATTTATTTTACAAATTCAGAGATGTGTCACATCAGGCAAGAGAGTTATTCAGTCCTTTCTACCAATACTGCAGATACACATTTTCCTAAAGTTTGCATTCCATTTCTTACCAAATAGTGCAATTCGAACGTGTTACAATATGGTCTAGATGTGCTGGTGAAGGAGAACTTGATAGGTCCTTTCACCATCTGCAAAGGGCAGGGGACCGATGAGCAGAAGCTGTGTTCTGCTTGCAGGTCTGGAGAAAGGAGATTTACTCATTCTCAAAGGCATCTCAGCAAAATAGATAGAATTCATCTTTTTATTTGCCTCTAGCCATGGGAGCACTAAAAGACTGAAACCACAAAAACGAGAGAGAAAGGCTCAGAATCAGAATCTTTTTGCATTTTTTCCTTGTACCTATCGATACTAATGGCCTATAACAGTCAAAACAAGCACTGGCTTAAGTATGCACAGTGCAGGTGTAACTGCTGGTTGACTGCCCATTCAAGTATCTACTCACCATGTTCAAACCATGCTTTACTTTTTTTTTTTTTATAAAGCCTTAACCTTGGACAAGTATAGGTTCATCCCTGAAATAAAGATAGCTGCCTTCTCATTGTATACTTCAAGATCTTGATTCAAAACTTAGGTGCTTTGGAAATTTGCAAAGCTGTGGCTGCAGGAGTTATTTTCATGTGGAATAGATAAATGTATTTTGCCTCGCTTAATGCTCTGACAGACATGCATCCAGCTAGCAAAATCCCAGTCTTTAATCTTGAAATCTACAGACTTACAGTATCCAAGCACTGTCTGCAACTATTTTACTGAGAAATACTGAAAAGTGTTATTGTGACCTAAAAAGCCATATTCTTAGTGCTGAAAACCCATTGAATGTAGAATGGAATAGACATCACCATTCAGTGACTCATGCACTCAGTGAAGGCCCTCATTTAAAATTGTTGGGCAAGATTTCTATATGGTGATGGTGAAGTCGTAATGAAGAAAAGAAAATTGAACCAGTCACTGGTAGGAATATGTGAAGAACTGACTTTTTTGGTCTAGTTTCTATAAGATTTAAAAAAAAAAAAAGGCATCTCAAAACAAATTGTAAACATGGATTTTTTGCCATGAAAACAAACACGCTTCACTTTATGTAATTTTAACAACAAACAGGAGATGAATAGTTGGATTTTAACCAAAATTAGCAGATGGTGTAGTAAAGCGGAGGTGATACAGTTTGTCTGGTTTACTGTCATAGTGTAACAGTAAAGATACTCCTGCAGGATGCAAGAGATTTTTTAATTTTACACCCCTCCCCCCCCATCTCTGTTCTTCCCCTTAGCAGGAATGCACTGGTATTTTATACGAACAGCACAGCTCCAACAGAGAAATCTGTCTCTAAATGCACTTTAGTCGAGTGGTTCAGGCACTCCCCAAGGAAAAGCAAGAATCAAACTCGTGCACTGTGCCTGGGTTTGACTCATCATCAGGTTCAGGCGGACAGTTAAAGATTACCACATTTACCAATTTGCCTTTACCAGACTTCAGCGCAACGGGGTGGAAGCAACAGTAGTCTCATCTCTTCGTTCTCCACATGTTTATGAATACCTGTACCCCCCTCTTGCCTGGAAGAAATTAAACAAATCTTTTGCTAATGCGGTCAAATTTTGCAACTGTTTTTTGTCTCAGCCAAATCCTACTTTTTTTGATGAATACTTGGACATCCCAGCCCGAAAAGAACTAATAATCCTGTATTGGTATAAAAACTGTCATCACTTAGGCTTATGTATCTTTGTCTAAGAAAATGAAAAGTAGATATGTCCTTGCATGGGACTGTTTGACTGCAAGTACCTCTCAGAGTAACAGTCAACTAAGAATCATTATATGTGTATTTGTGTGAGGCTGAAATATGAATTCTTCCCAGAAAGTATACTCCAAATTATGTCTGTTTGTCTTGGAAATTCTGGAGATGTGAGTGCAGTCTAGGTGATGATAAGGTCTTGAAATCCTGAGTTTACTCTTTCTGGCTTTAGTTCTGTGTCTAATATACTGCAGTAGACTCCAGAAAAATAACTCACTTGCTTTTTTGCATACGATATGGTGCCTTAGCAAATGAAAGTGGATGGAGTTAAAACTTGGGAAAATTTCACAGGGGCTCACATTTCAAGAGACAGAATACTTGCAATGAGAAAATTTACTTTGCTAGTAATTCTCTCTGTTCACTTTCCTGTCTTAAAGACATGTGGATGTGTTGTTTCCTTTGCTGTTCGCTGCCTGCTTTCTGTCTGCCCAGTCTTTCTGTGGAGTTACAATCCTCTGTGAAAATCATTAGGGTGCTGTCTTGCAAGTGTCCTGTGAGGTCTCCAAATCATTTTGCTGAATCTCTGTCACTAGGGGTAGGATGAACCATAAAGGTAGCATAGACCTCAACAGACACCTTTGATGACTAGTAAGTGACAAACAAAATGCTGAGAAAGAAAATTAAATTATGTTTATATAGCATATATTGGTTTTGGCAGCCTACTGAAGCGTGAACTTCCCCTTTAAACTATCAGTATGCTGCTTTGAGTTGTTTTAATGGTATTTTTAATGTAACATTTTGTGTAAATTAATAATGCAATACTCAAAGCCAGGAACTGACAGACTACTCCTAACCTCCTCTTCTCCTAGTTTTAAAAGGCTGAAGACACAAACTGGATGTCTGTTATCTTCACAGGGGAAGCTTGCATAGTATCCCTAAGTGGAAGGCAATTAATGCATACTGGTTGTGTAATTGTCAATTTTCAAATGCTCTGTGGAGGCTGTTTTTTTTTTCTTTTCCACAATAAGCTGTTTTTCTCTACCCAGTATGACAGTAATGAAAAACAGTCATGTCCTGTTCTATTTTTTAAAACATTTATGATAAATGGGTTTGAGCGTGTTAATGGTGAACCTGCACTTGTTAGAAGAATTTGCTGACAAAGAGTCTGAAAGTCAAATGAAGAACAGAAAATACCAAAGGTCAGTAGGAGTCAGACCTCAGAGTTAATGATGCTTTTGATAAAATAAACCCTGTAAAGACAAATATGAAACAGGCTATCGTGACAATTATCAACTCAGTATCATTCTTTAAAGTTCTCTTGTGTAGTTATTGTGAAATGATCTAATCCATTGGCAGCAGACATACCATGTTCAATTCCCCTGTAGGAAAAAATGATCTAATACTCTGATTGATAGAATTTGAGAGACAATAAATGTTATTTACTGATGGGCAGTTCTAAGGCAATTGGTATCAACTGTCTATATGGCTGGTTTGGGACAGTTTTATGATTTTCTTGTGGGGGGCATGACTTCATTTTCAGAAGTTTTATAACGTATTACATTATATCTTTTTTCTTCTTTTTTTTCCCTCCTTCTGGACTCTTGTTTGTTATTCAGAGTATACTGCTATGCTAAATGTTTAAAAACTTCCTAACTTAATTTCACATTTCCATTGCTTATTAACTTTTTATTATATAATAACTATTAACTTTGAGGTTTGCTGCTCTTCTCCAGTGTTTCCTATTTCTATCCTATGATGTACTATGTGCATTTCCAGTTTTCAGGCACTGCTGTATTTCCTTTGATGATAAATCACAGGTAAAGAACACCTAGAGGGATCTTGATCATGCACTTAACAGCTCTAAAACACTTTTTAGATGTACAGAAGAGTGTTTTTCATGTTGTCTAAGGACTTCAAGTGAGAAAATACTTCTGCTTTACACAGTCTTAGTGGCAAACTAAATTTTGGAATTTTTTTTTCTGGGTGTACTTTTGTGAAACCAGGCTAATCTCTGTGATTTTTTTCTTCTGCTATAGAGATAATACTTGAAGTGTGTGAATACCTTTCCTTGTAACTGCACATGGCACGTTACGTGCTATATGTGTTGTTCCTTTTACTTAGCCGCAAACATAGCAGCTTTTTTCTCCTGTCCTCATCTAGTTCCTCTACTCTGTGATCCCATTTCTGGAATTCCTTTGCATCCATTTTCATCCATCATTCTTCTCCTTAACCACTTCCACAGGACTGTTTTCTCTCATAATAAAACATCTTGAACATTTCTATGCTCCCATTTTTTTCCAACTGCCTGTATGCTCACATAGCTTTTTCTGTTGCTTCCCATCAGTATTGCATGCATCTCCTATCCTGTCATACCTAGAATGAGAAAATAATATTTTTCCTAATTTTTGTATAATCCTTAATTTTGTCTCATGTCTGAACTCCCAAGTGGTGGATTGGAACAGGGTAAAAGGAACTGCTCCTTGTATCTGTTGTGTCAAACAGGATGAAGTGTGGTCAAAATACCCTATTTTACATGAAGTTAATTTCACAGCAAAACTTGTTTTTGTCCCTCTTCTGTCAAACAGAGTATATTGTGACCATGATTCGTACTGTTTTACATGAAGCAAATTTCACAGCACCTCTGTGAAATCCAAACGCCTCCTCCAGAGTTGCCGAACTCAGCGTAGCCACATTCATACAATACAAAGATGAAATGTATTTAGGCGGGATGTCTGGGAAATTGCTACATTGTTAAGCTCAATTTCAAGTCTCACTTCACAAAAATAAACTGAGGGTTCTCATTAATCTGTTCATTATGCCGCTAGTAATGCCTACTGGAGCAAGTCAGACAGATATAAAGGGTCATTTTGTGTAATTATTGAGCTTAAAAGCCCTGAACGATAGAGGCATTGAAGTACATATTTTGCCTTGTGTTTATATGCTCACATTTTGAAAGATTCTAATAAAGCAAAATAAGAAAGAGGCCCAGCTTCACAGACCTGCCTTATTAAGCACGAAGAATTAAGATTTCACAGAGAGAAACCAGAGTTGTATTCCATTTCAGAGCGTTAGGAGCCTCTCAGAAGTGTGAAAACTCTGCATCTAACATTTCATTTGCTAGCTTTTATTTTAGCCGAGTCTAGTTAGATTGAAAAAAGACCTAGCTCCTTTTAAGTTATGTGCCTTAGCAGCGATTCAGGATCACAAGAAGGTATTCAGATTGTTAATTTGCCTTTTCTTTTTTCCACTTCTACCCTTCAATTCCTTGTGGTTGCTTTTCAGACACAAATATGCGTGGATCTTTTGAATGAGCCTTGAACAGAGCAGCAAGGAGTTGCAAATTGCAGTGTCTTAGTCTCCCTTGAACGATTTGCCGTACAGTTATTGCAGCTCTGTGTGTGCCATGTGCATTGAAGTTTTGCTTTGCTCTGCTTTGCCTTGTGACTGGTGTGTTCTCAGCTCCTCTTCATGCATGTTACTGTGAGGAGAGCGAAGAAAACACCCCAGTAACTCTGACATCAATTTGGATGTTAGCTCGGTTCTGCCGCGGAGAAAATAAGCAATACCAAATAATACCCAATAGTATCACTGTCTGTTTCTTGTAGGTATTGGATTTTTCTCCCCTGCCATCAAAGACTTGAACGTCTCTTTGGAGGCCTGCAAAAATTGTCAAGCTAACAATATAAATAGAATTTTGCTTTATTACTTTGTAATAAATCATCTAGAAAAAATACATTTTGGTGGTGGTGGATTGGGGGGTGGAGAGGAAATTTGAAATAATAAGTATCCCAAAGTGTATCATTATTATACATGAATAGCTTTATAAAAGAAAAACTCTGTGAAGGGTCAGGCTGTGCTGATGAAACTGAATTACATTTGTTCTTTTCTGGGTTGGAGGAAATATGCAGAGGGAGGATTTTAAACTCCTAGCCATCAAAAGTGAAATCCTAGGAAGTTCTCCAAACCCACAGTGTTCTCTAGGATTGGGTAACTTGGTCCCTATGTTTATGAATCTCTTTTCACTTTCACTGGTTTTTTGGTTGTTGGTTTTTTGGGTTGGTTTTTTGAAATATTTCAAACAATAACATAAATCCTGAAGACATGAATATGCCTTACTCTTCCAGGAGCAAATAATTGACTTCCCCTATTCTGTTGATCATGCTTTACAACAAGCCCTGGTTTTCTACTGCTCTTGGATAAATAACAGGAGGGTTATATTGACTTTTCATGGTAAAAAATTCAGTTTGAATGCATTTGTGAGCGCTCTGGTTTAGAATTTTATTCAAAATACATAGCGGTAATTAAGTATGTGTAAAATATCTGTTGCATAGTCTTTTAAAATTAAAAAAGCAAATATTCATTTCCTTTCATGATTACTTTTATTCATTATTATAATTATTTTATAATTATTATTACTTATTGTTACATTGACATTTCAATAGAAATTAAACTTCCCAATGGCTTTGCCTTTTTGATTCGTCACATGACTTTCTATAGCTTCTGTGATAAAATAGCAAACTTTCAAGTTGTTCTTATTACAAGAGATTACATTTTAAGTATAAGCTAGTCCTTACACTTACAGATAACCACTGCTGCTTCTGTAAGTGCTAGACAAATGAGGAGTTTTCAGTAAGTGTATTTTTCTTCTGCTTTGAAGAGGGAAAAGACAGTACTGAAGGAGAGAGAGACTGCCTTCATGTTTTATCAGCCCCCTCAATATGTTTCTGAT
This sequence comes from Limosa lapponica baueri, assembly GCA_002844005.1. NCBI lineage: Eukaryota > Metazoa > Chordata > Aves > Charadriiformes > Scolopacidae > Limosa > Limosa lapponica. The sequence goes on along the minus strand of KZ505686.1, from coordinate 1,025,270 downwards.
ATTCAGATCTTTTTTATTTATTCTTTTTCTGATTGTCTCACTTTCTGGGTTGATATTCATAAAGCATCTTTGGTTTCAACATGTAGAGATTCGCTTTCCATATTGTGAAAGTGGATGGGATTCTGTCTGGTTTCTGGCTGCTGCACTCATTCTTGCATATTCTGCACCAGCCATTCTTTCATCTCTACATTCATCTTTGCATCTGCTTATCCCAATTGAATGTGAGCGAGGCCAGCTGCTGTTAGAATCACTGATATTGTGCTACTTTCTAAGTCTTTTAAATCACCCTGATGACATGCCATGGTGCTTTCATCAGAAGCTGTTGCTGTCATTCATCTATCTGAGACATGGCCTTCCTGTAGGTTTCTTGCCTGCTGTTTTGGTGCCTGTGACTTTAAAAAATATATTTATCCAACATACAGTTGCAGTTTTGGTCAAATTGGCCAATGACAAGTGACAGATGCTCTCCCCTCACCTTTTGCTCCCAGGAGAGGAGGAGGAGAGATAAAGAGATTTACGAGTTTAGAAGGAGCTAAACTACTTTAATGAAATATTAATAATAAAATAAAAAGAAAATTATTAAATCGATGCAATATATATAAAGCCGTATCAAGCTCCCAGGATGATATCACCAGCAGGCACTGGGAGAGTCCCAGACTGGACTCAGTGACGGATGGTAACTAGATTCCAGCTCTGGAGTCAGAAGCACACGGATCAGGATCAAAGGCAGATGAACAGACAGGGTCCTCCTCAGACATCGGCCGTTGAAGAAAGAGACTGACTCTTTGATCCCTCAGCTTTTATACTGAGCACGGGGCAGATGGGATGGAATACCCCTGTCGGGCAGTTTTCGGTCCCCTGTCCTGTCCGCTCCTCCCTGCAGGTAGGACCCCTCTACACTTTTCCATTTCTGACCCTCCAATGGGGAAAATAACAAAATTAGCTGACCTTGGTTGTTATAGCAATAAGTATAAGCAAGAGCCTCTCTGCATACCGTTCCTTGGCATGAACTATAAACATTGGTCTTATCACTGTGAGAACGGTTTTCTGCACAATATGCTGTTAATTTCAGAGAGTTAGAAGAGGCTTAGCTAAGAAGTAAAATTACTGAACAGACAGTTGGTTCTGTTTTACCTCAAACCAGGACAGGTAATCAGACTTGTCTTTTGCATTATTTCCATGCGTAGTGCTCAGCCTTTCCTTCTGACACAGCCACTTTTCTCACTCACTGTCCACTGAGCAATAAAGACGTGCTCGCACACATATTTGAGATTTTGTTTGAGTTTCTAGAGCTTTTCAATAGGAGTTTTTGTTGTAGTTTTACTTTTTAAAGACAATATGAATTTACTTTAAACTGTTTCACCAATTACTTTACATGCATTTTGATGTTTTATGGTAAGTCTGTCATTCTGAGACATCAACCATTTCATAGGCTTATGTGGCATATTTCACATACGCTTTGGGTAGATTCAGATACACTGCAATGTCCATTGACTTTCTCAGTCCATTTTCTTTTTTTCCATATGCCAGAGACACAGTATTGTTTAGTGGGCAAAATATTTGTTGAGGGGTGGAAGGGAAGAACACAACAGAATCCAAGGTAATATTACTTATTCTATTATTGTAGGTAGATAGATTTATACAAACACTGAAATTTAACATAGAATTGTGTTACCCTGACCCCAGGGACCAGATTATAGAAGTATTCAGACTTCTTGGTCCTGAGAGCACATTCCCTGTGTTCCATTTTAAAACATCTTTATCCTTATCTTCACTTGATTGTCTTCTGCGTTTACTTGAATGTAGTGCCATGCCTGTTTTTAACACATGCCACCAAAACAGCTAAAAATATTTCACCAGGGTTAAGGAATTAGGTTTTGTAGAACCAATATTAAATTGATAAACATGGTGTGTATGTTGTAGGTAGGGGACACTCCTGGATACTGAAGCTCCAAGACCTGATCAACATACTCTTATTCCTGAGATTAATCATAAAAATTTGTCCTCTCCTCTTTGTACCATTTCTACTTGACCTAATCTGTAATCTCTGCCAGGCTAAAAAAGAAATCAGATTATATAAAAACCGTGGGTTTTAGTAAAAGGTGAAACCTTTATGCCTTTTGAAAAGTGTAAGGTTGCTCTCTCCACTTTGTCTATATAATTTTTAAGGTACAGGGTTCTGAATTAAATCCTAAAATTTAGTTTATCGGAAACTAGTGGGAGGGGGCTACATTTTCTCTATTCTATAATGTGGTAACAGAAGCAAAAGTTGTACTTGTCATTTTTGTCTGTCTTAGTTTACTTTAGTCTCATGTCTAAAATTACTGCATTCATGGATGCAGGCTCAGATTTTTTTTCTAGACAAGTTTCAGTCTGAGGTCACAAGGCTTTGTTTTCTGACCTTGAGGTTAATAGGTAATTCACTGTGGTACTAGAAAGGGTTACAGTTTTTCTCCCTTCCATTAGCAAAGCTCAGTATGTTTGTATTACTGTTATGAGGCAGCACATGCTGATTTACTTTTTTTACTGTTTCATTCTTCTCAGAGGCTGTGGTTCAATTTACTGCATTCCTTGGAGGTTTGACATGTCAATTAGATGTTATCGACAGTAATAGAAGGGTGGTTGCTGTAAATGTGAAGTTCTTACGAGTGGGCCATGGAATCACACCCAAGGGAATCTCAGAGAGAAGTGCAATAAATACAGTGTTAGTCTACATGCTACAGAAGAACTGATTAATAGGGAGCATGTTTCTGTCACACAGCTCTAAAAATACTGTTTATATATTTGCTGTTAATCAACTATTCCATTTCTATGAAAAGTTATATAATAAAAATAGTTTACAATCTGGAGTAGGATTATGGGCGGAAGAAGTCTTCAAAGTTAAAAGCAGCCCCTAGTTATATCACTGGGTATGTTACCATGTTGAGTGGCTTTTCTATCTTTGCTATCTACATGAACATCAGGAGCAGTAACTATTGGTAATGAGTAAGCACAACAAAACCAATTCAGCCTCTAGGATTGTTCATGCTTGTCTTCTGCTTGTATGTTCTGGTGTACACAAAAGTATGTAAGATGAAATCATAGGTCAATTTACCCAAGTTCACAGCCTCCATCTGCCACCACTGCCATCCCCCAAGGATGTACGTGTAGATACTACATGCACAGTTGTTGACACAGGACCGAAATTTGGCTCATGGTGTTCTGCCAGACAGTTGCCAGCAAATTGCTAATAATTTCATTTCATGTAAGATCTTTAAATATAAACTTTATTTCTGAAAGCACAAAAAGACAACTTGTTGAAATTGAAAAAATGTGTGAGCAAGGTAAATTATACGAGTACATGGTTTATGCAGTGTGAAAATGCTACTGAATGCCTACATTGGCATGTGGATATATTTGAAAATTGGTTACTACACTTAAAAAATAATTACAACATTCAGTTTTACCAGAGCTGAATTGTACTATATTTTAACATTTTCGTTATGTAAGATTTTTTTCTAAAATGGCAAAAATGTCAGTACTGAAGCTCTGAAAGCAGGGGTTACTATAAGGAGTCTTTTACATTAGAAGTTTTGTCAAGATGTCAGAAAGTCGGTATAGACTTCATGAGGTCTATTTTATGTCAGATTTTTTTATTCTAATAGGTCTGCTTTATCAAGCCCAGATCTGGGTTCTACAGTAAATCATGCATCATAAAACATTTATAGTAGTTCAGTAAAGCGTTCTTACTTGTTTGCATTGGTGGGAGGGAACCAATCATAGGGCAGAAATAACTACGAGTTTTGTTTAAAGGCTTTCAAAATTATGTGTTCCTTATGCGAAGTGTATTTAGAATAAAAACTTCTGAGGTGAGTTTCCCAAAAGGTGGGAATACGTGTTTTTATTTGTCAATATATAAAGCCATTATGTAACAAATACTGCAACAGGTGATTTTTAGTATTTATTCTAGACTCTCATTATATTTCTCTTACCTATTTTTATTACCTCTGCCATTAGTACTTGGAGTTCTTTTGGGGTTTTTTTCCTTATTAGGCTGGATAAAGTGTATTTCCTACCTCATCAATGGACTATAGCATAAATATAATTATATATATAATATAAAATATAATATATATAATATTAGGTGAGTTTTGCCTCTGTCTCTGAAAGTTGTAGCGAGAAAGCAGATAGAAATGCAGTTCTAGGTCTCAGTTTTTAGTTGAGGTAGACCAGGAGTAGAACTGCACTTAATTTGACTTTAATTTAAAAACCAAAATATAGGTGACCTTTTGATTCCTCACAATGTTTTCTTTCTCATGCTTTGTCGTCCCCCTCAGTGGCTTGGGAGACTGAATGGAGAAGGGGTGGCTGAGCCAACCATCCCCTTTGACTTCTGTGCTTTATGGGTCTGACACACTGAATTAGGATGTTAAATTACAGCTTTAACAAGAGGGAGAGTATTACTTCACTTCATCGTTTACTACTTTTATGGTGGAAAACATGTTTTTTATAGGCAATTTATAAGGTCACTGTAGATCTTTTTGGTATTTTATAAAGAAAAATGTCTGTATGACAATAACTGTTATAGCATTTTTAGTGCATGCTTCTGTTTTTATTTTATAGCTATTCCATAGTAGAGGTTAGTATGGTGTTCATTAATAAAGCAGGGGGTGTAACACATACCATGCAGAACATACTACGGTACTTCTCGAGTCTCAGTTGGCGTGCTTATGTGTGCACGCAATTTTTTATTTGGCAGCATCACATGCTAGTTACTTGCTGTCTTGTTTACATCAGTGCAGTCACCAGACTGATGTATGGAAAGAGAATATAACTCTCCTTTTCCTCTCATCTGCTTTTACAAATCTCTCCTCACTATTGTAATTAATGCAGTATTTCATTAAAAAAATACGTAGTCACAGTTGAAAAAGTCCACATACAAATAAACTAAAAAGTGTTTTCTCACTTGCTGTAGAACAAGGCATATGTGGACAAGCATTAGAAAGCAAAACGGAGGTTACTTGCTGGTAATTGATATTTTTAAGTGTGTGTTATTCATTTCCACGTTTGCTTCCAACTCTGCTTTGCTTTTCTTCTTGGAGTGAGGCACAGAAAATGGAGGTTGTATGTCACCTTGGAAGTGAAGAGGCACAATGTGCACACACAAAATGTACTTGCTTAGCCTAAAGCAAGCCATGATATGAATATGATATGGTTATTACAGCCTGATGAATGTTAGTTACATGTAACAGCCTTCTCTTTCGTCTTACATCTTTGGCCTGAACTTGGTTTCAGCTGTAATCAGTGCTGCTCTGGTGATCCCACGGCGGGGTAGTGTTCTGTAGTGCCAGTGGCTCATTAGAAAACCTCAATAAAAGATAAAGTGCCACTTCTTTCTTAATTTGCTCTTTCTGGAAGAGAAGGAAATATCAGGGAAGGGTCACTATTTATATCCTATTATATGTAATAAATCTTTAGAAAGATAGCAGTTTTTCATAGAAATAACTAGGCAAGGATTCCAAATGCTGAAAAAAGACATTAAATTCTTTAAGAGGTGAATTGCTATTTTGGAGCTATAGATAGCTTAAGCAATAGCAAGCTATTGTTATAATTTACCTGGATGTCACCATTTCTTGCATTCTTCTTGCTATAGCCTAATAAAGATAAAAACAGGAAGAAACATGAAAGTGTAGGGGTTTCTAATCATTTTCTTCTTCCTCTGAATAGAATATGGTGAAGAGATTGTGGGATGCACAAAGCCATTGAGTTTTCAGTGACAGCTGTTGCTGTTGGAGAGATGAAAGCACTTGGCCCAAGAGTCTGTTTATATGTTGAGCAGAGAAAGTGATTTTCATTGCGAGGAGCTCTAAGTGAGACAGGCAGAGTCAGAGAATAAGAGAGCAAAAGATAATTATCTAAATTATGTTCAGGCTATTATAGAAGACGAATATAGTTAAAATGTAATTAAATATGACAGGCTCACAGGATGCAAGCATGGCTTTGGAATGCTAATCATCAATTACTGCATCTCAGTAGGGGAGTTGGGCAGAACGAGAGAGTTAGAAGTCAGGTTGCTGAGGTGAGATGTGGAGTGTTAAATAAAACACCGTAGGACTGTAACAAGGCTAATTTTTTTTGGAAAATGGAGCTGTGGTATCAGGGGATCTTTGCTAACCAAACAACTTGTAGTGCTGCATTTCAGTTTGAGGACCCTGGTATAAATCTGAGTAGGCTGCTAGTCCCGAGTCTTCTCCTAGAGATGTAAGCCTCAGCTTGAGGTAGTGATTATTTCTGTTGTGAAAGTAATGACCAGGACTGCTGCAGGTTGAGCAGAAATTCTAAAATGAAACAACCAGCAAGACAAGTGTGAAAGCAGAAAAAAAGATCAACACTTCTGTAGTATTTAAAAAAGCTAAAACCTGAAAAATTAATTTGTTACAGGATCACTAATAAGCAGTACAGAGATACAGAATATCTAAAGACAACAGTGTCAGTTTGTGGGAGAAGTAAGTTCTGATAGCTTCTTTGTGACCACGTCCTAAGTAAAGAAGGTGAAAGTATTGCAACCAGCTTGAAAGATTTGTTTGCTTGGCATATGGGGAGTAAAGGTGAAGAGATAGCATCTATTACACAGAAGTATCGAATCCCAGACCAAAAAACAGGTGCTTCTGATAAGTTTTAATGCTGCTGTTCCTGGAATACAGTGATTTGTGTATGAAATCAATACCAGACCTATGTATAAAGTTTAGAGGAAATTTTTGTACAGACCATGAAAAAAGATTTTGAGGATAGAAAGACAAGCTCTTGTGAGGAAAGTGTAAAACAAGCACATACACATGGCATGACTACACAGATAGCATGACTGAAAAATAATTTGCAAAATAAAATTTTTACAGAGAAATTGAAATTATTACAGTTAGTACCAGAAGAGAAAACTAGTAGTAAAAGAAGAACAAAAAGAAACTGAAGGCTTACCTATGATGTCTTTAATTTAATCGAGGAACACCACTGGACAATTGATGTGGCTTGATACATAGAAGTCTTATTGAATTTGTTGTATCAGCAAAAAGTACAAAAAGAGGGCAGATATACCTTGATAATGTTCTGTAAGTAATCTCTCTTCCCATATGGGTATAGTTAACCTGCATAAATTATCTCTTTGCCGCATAATTATATCTGTACTGGAGAGGTATTGCTTTATATATATTGATGTTTTCAAATGTACTGTTACAGTCAAAATCAGTGCAACTTTCTAGTGAAGAAGGTTTGCCTCGCTTATTTCAAAAGTTACTTTTTCCAAATCCATTTGGGATGTTTTCTGCTTTGTTTTTTTCTTTTTGCTAAGGAAATAAACCAAGAGACCTAGTTTTCTCATTATCCCATCAAGTACTAATTCTCTAGTGGCAATATTCTTGAATTTTAATAACTCTTCTACAAATTGTCTATAATCTTGACTTACTTTTTCCAATGGGAAAGGAATAAAATGGACACATACCAAACCAATAAATATTCTTAGGACTAAATTTATTGAAAACCCTATCTCCCTTCAAATCTCATATCCTGAAGAATCTTTTTTGCTATTTTCTCTCACGTTTTAGTATTATTAAAAGGGTAATAGAATCCAATCCTAATAACAGCATTGTAGCAGAAAGTAAGGATTTCTAATGCAGTGGGAAGTAGAACTTAGGAGCTTCCTGGAGGAACTGGTCTAGAAGTGTTGTCAAAAGGATCTTCAGAAGCCTTTTTCTCAACCTCTCTTAGTATCTGTCATGCTCCTCAGCTGTATTCCCAAATTGATCTGTCGGCTTCCTTGTCACTTCATGCAACAGACAATGGCATTTACTGCCATCTTTGGAAAATCTGCCCTGAACTCTTGCAGTGTGTATCTGACCAGTGCTCAGAAGTACTATAAATAAATACAGACCTGTTTATATTCTATTCAATGATCCCTAATTAACCTATTTTCTTGTCACAGAACACAACCTGTACCTTAGAGGCTAGGAAGGCATAGGCTGTTCTTAATAGCTTCTTTAGGATTTTAAACTCTTTTATTTTGAATGGCTTTAGAATATTTTCCAAATCACCAAGTAAGGAAATCTGATTTTTATATCATCAGTCTCCTTGCATAAAGTGTGTGGATGTAAATGCAAAAGCATTAGCGTAATCCAGACTATGGTGATAGTTTGTAAGGAGAAGTAGCGTTGCAATCCTCTGATTGTCCCAGCCATTCACCTTTGGGACTCTATACATGAAGGTGACAAGTTATGTTTGGCCATGGAGAGTAACTGACTGGCTGTACTGGAGTAATATGAGAAGGAAACTCAAGAAGAATTTTTCTCCCATTTAGGGAAAAAAGTGTTTAAATCATAGCAATCTTTCAGATCTTGAGACAGGCAACAAAATGGTCCATTCTCATTTTATATTTTATTCAGAGCTTGAAGAAACAGCCTGAGGCTTAAAATAGGGACATAGCCACATAACGGATATAAATAAACCATGCCATTAGATAGATAACTGCTGTACCTCTGAGGCCTGACACAGACCGCACCTTTCTATTATGATGAGTAACTCTAATTACAGCCATTACTTCATGCAGTAGTACCAGTAAACTACTTGAAATTAGGTCTTGATTGGGCTCGTAATCTTCTTTAGGCAAATATAACCTGACAGCAGTGATAAAAGTAATAGTCGACTAAATTAAACTCAGAAATGCTGTGTTTGTCACAAAGAGGTTTTCCTACTACAGGAAAATTCAAGTGCCTGACAAATAGTCAGCAACCAAGCTGTTTACACTGCCAGGCTTTGGGGTAGTCTACTGGTGGTGAGTGGTGTTTCATTCCAGTTTTGCTTTGGTCCCTTGTTTCTTACATGAACATTTCTGAAGGTATTCTGAACACATTCAGGAAAACTGTGCAGTGTTTTTCTTCTGTAGTGCGTTAATCAAGTTATACTTAACTACACTTAATTTCTGAAGCCTCCTGTGATACTCTAGTTTTACTAAAAAAAGTTGATGATTTATCATGAGTAGTTAACAGATGGATGCATTTACTTTAATTTATCTGATCTTCTATTTATCTAATACAGTCAATATTAGCCAGGGATTTTAGACTTTGATTCAGGTATTTATCTATTACCATTTTCTTAACTTTCAGCAATAGTATAAGTATTATTCCTGCATACAAATTATAGTAGTATAAGGTATGTATGAAAACACATAAGCAGAGTCAAGGCACTTAAAAATGAACAAGGAGTGCTGGAAATTCAGGTGATGAAAAGTGTTTCTCTATTTGCCGTATTACATGATAATAGTATGTACTGTCACTTGAATGGATTGTCTGTATATTTTACTGCAAGTTGTGACAGTGTTTATTATTTGTATGTCTTTCTGGACTTTTTTGTAGATCCTGGCAAACAGTCACTTTTGATAAACAGCCTGCATCTTTTATCAGAATAGTCGGAACTCACAACACAGCTAATGAGGTAAGGAACTCTTAAGAAAGACTATATTCTTCATGAATTTACAACAGTACAGGTTTTCATGTCTTATAATGAATTGATAATGCCTTCTAAAATGTATTTCATTTCTTTGCTCTGGCAATCTACCAAGATAAGAATGAATGCTTTTCTTATTTGAGTATTTGTGAACTGTGTTATCGTCTTCCCAGACTCTACAGAGTTGGAGGGCTGTTGTCACCAGGGAGGTTTTTTGGGATTTTTACACAGTACAGTAAACTGTTTCTAGTTTTGACCTTTGCACAGTGCCATCAAATATTCCTACTGGGTTTGGTTTTAAATTAGTCCTTATTTTGATGAATGATGAAAATACCATTTTAGTGCACTAGAGAAAGAGGTATAGTGTCTGATTACTTGGTTTTATCACCTTTATATTATCTTCTGAATGAATAAAATGTAAGAAGAATCTCATTCTTCATTAAAAAAAATCTTACTTGCATAAGATTCTCTTACTATAAATTTTCATACCTGGTAAATTGGTTAACCAATAGTGGGCAAAGAAAGAGATTTCTTTCAATTCTTTTTCTACAGAATAAGTAAGTTTTGTTCTAACTGACCAAGTGCAATATCATCCTCTCTTTGTTTACTTGTGCTTCTGTCTTTCGTGATTGTTGTGTGTGTGAGATGAAGCCCAGATTTTACAGTTGACTTCACTGAAACAATTTACAATGTGTGACTTTAAGAATATGTGCAAGTCTTTGTAAGATTAGGACCTTGTATAGCGAGATGTTAAGAGGCACCAAAAGCTGCTGCTTCTGTGTGTATGCCTACATGTCTATATCCCATGTGTGTAGCTCACAACAAGGCATTGTACTTTCCCACTTTACAATGAAATTTGGATAGTACTGTTATATTTGTAGTAATTAGAGTTTGTCTGCTCTAACGGTATTAGGAGTCAGGAGTTCTGATCATATTTAGCATATGGGGATGATGTTTTCTTAGTAGGGCATTGGAAGAATTGTCAAATAGCATTGCTAATGTCCAATTTTAGAGCAATTATTGCCAACATATGTACCACCAGATGTCAACATTAGTTCTCAGAAGACAGGTGGAAAGAAGTTGACGAATAAACTGAACCTGGAATATCAATTAATTTATTTTTTTCTGAACACTGTCTCTTGTGGTGTATAGTTCAGTCTTAATCAGTGAGTTCTCAGAAACGCATAGTCAGAAGCTGCCTCCAGGGTTGTTGTACACACATGACAAAGGCCTTTTCCGTTACCAATCCATATAGACAGTCCTGTTTGCTCTCATGCCAGTCTCTGTAAATTCTCAACTCTTTATTATAAAAGAATGTGGTGCATTACGTAAACTTGCGAAATCAGCCTATAAGAAACATTACCTCTGACTGTTATTTCTTAAAGGTTACTTTAAGCCCTGAAGAATAATAGGCTTTTAAACATAATTCTAATTTCAAGTTGGTTGTCATTTGCAAGGAGTTTAATATCCTGTGTAGTTATTTATATGGAGAACTGCATAACTATAGTGAAGATCAGTATGTGCAAAGGGAGGTTACAGCCGTTCATGTAGTGGCTGAGTGGAACTATAAACTTGTGGTGCTGTTACATGTCTTTTCCCTCTTTTGTCTTTAAAATCTGTACCCACACTAATTTTAAAATTTCTTTTGAAACAATTTATTACAATTTATTAGCATGCCCATATTACTAACTGCATTGTTTTGATGTATATTAAACTGATGATTTATTACATTTTGTCATAAAGTTTCATTTTCCAAAGACTGCAGCAAGATGTTTTTCATATTTCCAATTTAAATAATAACAGTTTAACCAAAGTCTTGGTTTGTTCTGGAGTTGATAGGCTCGGTAGTCTCTTCAGTACGAACAGAAGCAGTTTCTAGAATTCTTTGTCTGCAGGTGGTTGTATTTTATGTCAAACCCTTCTCATTTTAGACGAAGCATGCTAATGGCAGCATGTTCACATCAAGGAGTTTTACTGTAATAGGTACAAAAGTTCTCCGTACTTGTTCTACTAACATATACCTTTGAACTTTGAAAGCACAATGATTTTTGGAGTTGCAAAAAAATCCCATGGTATTTCTCCATTTTGTGAATGTTTGAATTTTTAAACTCATCTTTTCCTTTGCCATGTTTTCCAAGTCTTGGAAGACATAATGTTCACAGATTTTTTTCAACCTGCCATTTGAATTTTTTTGATACATTAGAACATGATAGATATGTAACTTCTTGTTTTCATGAGCTTCCAGATATCCTACCTTTAGAAATGAAAGGATTATTTTTCCTTAGTCCTTGTCATCATTTATTTGTCAGACAGGTCACCTGATACTTTGACTGTCTAAGTTTTATCTTGTTATTCCCTTCTAGTATTACTGACCTGGAAAGGGCACCTAGTTGCTAATGTGAGAGCTTTATTTTACAAATTACTGCACCGGTGTATATGTACTTGGCCTTCCTGCTTTGTGTGTTGGGCCTTCCTTAAAATATCCATGCAAAGCATAACGTGCCGTTGATCAGAGGATGATGCTGAACTGTCACACTGAGAAACACACTCAGGACTGTTTGTTTTAATAACACTATTCTGAAGTATGTAATTCCAATATTGAATGAAGCAGATGAACTCAATTGTGCTTCTCTCTCCTCTGCTTCTTTCACAAGCTGTAGTCTGTATATGTTAGAGCAGCCAAATAACTGAAAATAATGTTGTAATTTCACAGGGTTGTTAATGCTGAGATGAGCATTAAGAATTTAGTATGAAAGAATCAGTAAGTTACATGAAAGTGACAATTTAAGAATTGGGTACTTCAGACTTTATAGACTAATACCAGCCAAATTTCAGTGGAAATCATACTATAATTTTAAAAAACATGCATCACTAGATAAAGCAAAGCTTTAAATGAGAAACACTATTGGTATGGGATAGAGCAGAAATACAGAATCTTCTGACTGAGACCTCCATCCCATTCATTAGACTCTGCAGCCTTTCAAGGAAAGCAACATCTTACAGAGGTGCACTGATGAGATAATGCTCTTTTCTGCAAATCTTGATGCTGATAAGCACAGCTGGAAAAATGACAATAACTGTTATTTTAAAAACATGGGAGTGCGATGAGTTTAGATGGGGCTTCTCAAGCAGCATAGCTGAATGCAAAAATTGGCTTTTCAAGAACTGTAACAGATGGAGAGAGTTCATGCTACTGTAGAAATTAGTTCGGCTTTAGAAAAAAAACTCACCAGAAAAATACAAAGAAACCCCATTTTGTGCACATGTGTGTATGTGTGGGTGTAGATTTGTAATCTGTTCATATGTGTATATATGAAGGCATAGCAATACATCTTTATGTGAGCATGTGTGTATATAGAAATATAAACATGCATCGCTATGTATCTGTATAAAAATAAAGTGCAAGAATTCTTACACTAGAGGCACAAGAAAATATAATGGGAATAAAAAAAACCCAGTGACTGTGAATATTTTTTTTTTTATTAGTTTCATGTATGCTGTCAGAATTTGAGTTAACTAGCTACTCCTCAGAAAAGACCTAGGGGCTACTACAGGCATGTCATTGCAGACGTCTGCTCAATGTGCACTTGAACAGGGATGGTCAAAAAGAATAATAGGATTTTTGGTTGTATTGAAGAAAGGATAGAAAATATTATATTCTGTAGTCTTGTATGAATATGTAGTATACCCATGTCTTGTTTATGGTATTTGATTTTGTCCACATTGACTTGAAAGGGTCTGGGAAAGGGCAGTTAAGATTATAAGAGATTACCTTTGTAAAAAGAGCTTTAAAGACATTATCTACCTGCAAGAAGAATGATAGAAGGTGTCATAAAAGCATGCAAAATTAAGTTAAAACAATAATTTTAAAATTCTGTTTTTAATATTCATGAAGCTTTAGCTATAAAACTACAATGCATGAGAAAACAGCAAATTGTATTTATTTGCTTAGTGTGTGGCAAACCTGTGCAATCCACAGCAATGAGAAATCATGTGGGAAGAAGTTTTGTAACAATATTAAAGAGTTCCTCCCCCTTCTCACAGGCACTTCAAGAGCAAGTAGAAGTTAAGAGTCAGTAAAGTAGAAAATAAATTGGAAAAAATGCTTAAACAGTTCATCCTCTTACTCTAAGATAGAGTCACCTGTACAGTGGTCCCAGATATTGTTTGGAACATCAGAAAATGATCACTGTTTGAGTTGGATTATTTCACCTGATGAAGAAGCAGCCTCCTTGGACACTCTGAATGCCTTTCTACATACTCCAGGATATGTCTGTAGAGCTACCATTGTTATTACAGCAGAGGGCAATCTTGAGATAGAATCATATTGCTAATGATTTAAATTTCACTTCTAGTGTGTATGAATATTCAGTCTTCTGAGGAAGTAATTAGATCATAAGATACATTTAAGACAATATAATTGTTGTCATCCGATAGCATGTAGAAGATATTTATCATACTTGGCAAAAAAAAAAAAAAAGAAATCATTTAGAAATATCTCTATCCGCTTTGGAACCATCTTTTTGATTTTTAGTGCCATATTTAAAGATCAGTATACCTTGAAGGCCTTCTCTTGCTCCACTTATATCACTTTGTAGTGTTTACGGCCCATGGACAGATGTTTTTGACCTCATGGTGAAACATTCCAATTTGACTTAAGTACTTTGGCACTGATCTGACCTGTATACTTCCATATAGACTTCGTCCTACTTTAATCACGCTTTTGCCAGCATTTAATTGTTTTGCTTTATCTTCATTTTTTGTTTTCTCCAGGTGTTTCACTGTGTGCATTTTGAATGCCCAGCACAAAACAGTACCCACAAGGATGAGAGTAGTAAGGAAGTGGCAACAACAGAGGTGGGGACTGGTGGACAACAGCTTGTTTCTCGCCCTGTTCGAGCTGCAAGCACTAGTTCCCTGCATTCCCCTCCTGGATCCACCTCGCGTTCACATGCTCACCAACCGTAAAGGAGATTGAAAGGGAGCTTTTGCAGCCCTGCTGACATTACATGAAATTATTCAGAACCTTCTTGTGATGGCACCCTTTCATTCTTTTTCTCTGTGAACAAAGGGGACCACATCTGAAAGCTGGAAATTCTGAAATGGAAAAGGCTTTTCCCAAGGACATGAAGAGACTGCTTCGCTCTCCTCAATTTGTTCAAATCAGGCTGGTCTCTGAGGGGGGAGAAAATAGGTCTTCAATCTTCATCAAGTACCCCATTAACACCCTACCTCTCTAATCTAACCAAGACAAGGAGAACAGAAGGAAATAAAAGGCAGAGCTACAGTGGAAAACTAGAATGACTCGAGCAGAATAGAAGGCATATGAAATAAGTGTTTGTTCCCTGAAGGCTTCTGTTAGCAAAGAAAATGTTTATGGAATACATCAGTCCAGAATATATGTTATTTTTAAATTCATTCATATTCCTTTGTAACTAGTAATCTGTTTTCTCAATTGTTTTGACTCTGTATTCCACTTTGTCTCTTATTTTTGGCAGTAGCAAATGCTGTGCAGTAGATTCAGGAAGGATCAAACATGTTTACCTGCTGAGATGCAAATTCCCTCATTCATCAGTGGGATGACCAGAAAAGCCTTCATGGTACCAACAAACTAATTAATGGATGCTATATTAATCTTGACCTTAGTTGACTTTTCAAAGTACGAAATTGTCATTTCTTATACTTATTTCTTATACTCAAAAAGGAAGGTCCTAACTCAAGCATCCATCTTGAAGAAAAACATATTTTTCACTCTTGAAGATGGTTACTTAAATTTTGCCTGTATTTCTAAGAAAACTTGCAACAGATCATCAAAAATGTTTGGTTTAGAAAAGTGGAACTGCATCTGGTTGCTGAGAAGCAGTTATTCAGAATACCAAAAAAGAATTTACAGATACTTTTTTTTTTTTTTTCAAGAAAAAAATGTTTTACAATCTGGAGCTAAAATTTCAAAGGCTGCATGTGCATAAACTTTTCTCATAATCTTCATAAAATGTGATGCTTTTAGACTGTATCGTAAAAGATCTGGCTCTTACTTTACAGTCACAAAATTCATTATCTGTCTGTGTCTGTCTGGATTACATTGCCTGCTACTTTGCTTATTCTAAGTGTTTTCACACTGATGATGATGCAGTCTCTTACTCTCCAGATCTACATGACTTTTAGGAAGAGCTCCATGTTAGTCTTTCAGTGTGGGATAAAGTGGTTTTGCATTAAGACAAACACTGATGTAATTGGAAAAATTGAGTAGGAGGCTTGTTACTCCTCACAGAGTATATTGTATTAGAAATGTCAGCTATCCAGTTTTATGAACCTGGAATTTCCTGTCATGACAAATAGCCTTGTCAGAAGAAAACAAAGCTAGTGTAGGATAAATGTGGTTTTCCTTTGTATAACCGTAGTGATAAAATGAGTTATATCAACATAGAAAATAGTATGTTAATTTATCACACTATTTAATTTGAAAGAATTTCCCTGTTGGATACTGGTTGTGCTAAAAACAGGAAGAAATATAACAAGTGGTAGCAATGAATCAGTAGAAACTTCGAAGGAGAAAGCTTCCTTTTTCGTGTTTCAAATAAAATTGTTTAGGCTTTATCAATAATATTATAGTATTTTTCATTGCCAAATTGCAGTTGAGTTCTGACATTTCCATACAACCCTCTTCCTTCCCACTTCTGTCTTCTGGCTTGTGAATGTCCATCAGTGAAGATGCGTGCCCACTGTGTTATATGTAGCTTATAATACCTGCCACGGCTGCCTCCTCCAGTCTGGAGTTCTGGGGCAGATACTGCTCGTGCCAGCCAGCACAAAGTCTGGGGTGCTGATTACCTTATGGCTTAACAGCCTTTGGAGCATGGAAGAATTGAGACCAGCTGCTGGGGGCACAACTCTTGTTTAAGTATAGGTCCAAAAAGTTGGATTTTTTTTTTTCCCTTTGAAAAGTAAAACCAGAAAACTTTTCTATTCTAGTCGTGATCCACATTGGAACTAGTGAGATGGATGGAGCATGTCTTGTCTTTGGTAGCCAAGTCCTTCCATGTCAGTGGTGGCAGATATTTGCAGCTTGATCAAACACGTTTTCTTTTCTCAAGCTGTGGATAAGCAAATGGCATAACTTCCTAGCCACTAGTCTTTAGTAGTCACCATTGTAGAGAATGTTTAGAAAAAAATTTTAAAGTTTGTGCCAGCTGTTCTGAGTCCAGGCTCTCAGAGAAAGAACAAGGTTTTCAGTTTGTAATCTTTGATGTGCACAATTAATATTTATGATACAAATAAGTCTTGTAGACTATACTGCAAATCTTTTTGATCTTGTCCTATGACTCACTGTGGAACAGAAAAGTCTGTTTCCCGTGACATTCGCTCTTTGCCAAGAATCTGAATGAACAGATCTGAGAGATTCCCAAATTGAAAACTGTCGGGTCCTATAGACCTTCCAGTTCCCCATCTCCAAAAATGTATCAAAACAAAAAGCCACTTCGCATTGTCCCTTCATTCTGATTCTCAGTCACACGTCACGTTTCTCACAGTCTTTATTTTCTTCTGTTAGAGCTACTCTAAGAACCTGTCACTGAGGTGGGTCCGATGTGATCACAGATCTAAGACAAGCCTTGCCACAGCTTCACATTTTCTAGTGGGAATCCTTTACCTTTTTATTCAATGAAATAATGTTGAAGTGTTTAAGGGACCTGAACTCTGCTTGGTCTTCTAACACTACCTGCCAACAAACAGCCCTAATTTCTGTGTTGCCTCGTGTAGGTCTCTGTCTTAAACATTGTGTCAGCAACGTATTACTAGTGACAAAGGGAGATAGATTTGTGGTTTGGTGTGAATGTTCTCATTCTTTCTAATTATTTTGTCTGTATTGATTGACTCCCAATTTCAGATGCAGTTCTTGTATATTCTTCTGGCATATATTTTTTCTTTTTTCTTTTTTTTTCTTTTTTTTTGTTCCTATCAGTGGAATTTAGTTGTACTGGTATGGCTTAATATCAAGGTTTATCTGGCTGATGAAGTACTATAATTATTCAGAACTGGGTTATCACTTACTCATATTTTATTTGCAATAGGGGTAGAGCAGAACTGACCAGATATTCATTGCTTTCTTGTGAGAAACTATAAAATAGACGTGTTATTAGATTTCTACGTAATGGAACTAACTATATTGTCACTATTGAGCCATTACTTCTATTTAGTACTTTAGTAACTTTAAATTCCCCAAGCCTCATTTTCTCAGGTTTTCTTCCATAGGTTGAATTCAGACTTAGGCTCAACTCATATGGAGCTCAACAAAGCTCTTTCTAAAGTCTCTTTATTTAACTTATTCCAAGTGCATTTAAAAGATTTTTATTCACAGAAATGTACAGCCAAATATCAACTGCTTAAAACTGGTTTATCCAGCAAAATTAATTTCTGAAGTGAGCAAAAACTATGCAGTTCTGTTTCCAAGCCATTGCCAATCATCTCTAAAACAAGTTCAAATGCCATGTTAAATGGAATTACAATGAGAGAAGTTAATCCAAGTCTAATGTAAAAGATGATACAGAGGAGGAATCACCAATTTTTCTAGAGAAGGAACTGTTCTTCATTGTAGTTTCCTTCTTTTAGAGCTTCATTTCTTTCTTTTTTTCCCCATAAAAATCAGCTTTTCTTGTTCACTATGGTAACTCATGAAAAAGCTCAGCATTGCTAAAAAATTCAAATTAATTTAATGCATCTTCATCTTTGCTAATGATAACATTAAATTAGAGAATTTTTAGTTTAGTGTCTGACTTGATGAGAGTTGATTTCCATGAAAGAAAGCAAAAGATGTCTATAATTGTTCCACTCTAAGTAAATTAAGTTTTCCACCCAAATGCATCTACTCATTATTCAGTGATGTTTTGTACATTTAGAGTCAATGTGAAAATTAGAAGACAAATGAATGCCGTTCTTGTCTGATTGTGGTGTGTTAATAGTTCTGGTTGTAACAGTGATGCCCACTCAGATACACTCAATAAGGAATTAGGACTTAGATGTGATTTCACAGAAAGTAGACATGCTATACATTGCATTTCTCTATGAAAGTATTGGCTTATATTTTGACAGGTGTTAATACACTGTCAAATGGACAAGTTAATCCATTGGTAATGTTGTTGTTGTGGCTGGAGCAGTCAGCAAATAATCAGAGCCAGTAAGAATTTATGTATTTAAGAGTAAACGTTTAGGCTTGAATGCCGTGATATCAGTTGCCAGAGGACTAAGCCATGCTTCAGAAATAATAATTTGTAGATCCCAGAGGATGCTTGAGGCCTGGTTCACGTCCCCATCCTCAGTTAATGGTGTATTTAGGTTAGAATCCTCATTTCTCTCTGAACTGATTGTTGTTGTTGTCAGTTTTACCAGTTAACTCAGATTTTTATGTAGAAGTTCCACAAAGCTTTGTTCAGGATACAGAAATAAAAGTCCTGGGACAAGTTTTAGAAGTACCTAAATAGTCATATATATATATATATATATATATATATATATATGTTAAATTGAGCTAGTAGCTAGTTTATTTAGCTTGAATTTAGAACAGGTTCTAAAGCTAGAAAACAACAAAAAAAAATATATATCTGTGCAGGCAGGTATGAAATGCTGCCGTTGTGGTATGGCAGGATCCTGACTTTATTTCACGGTTTCTTAGAAAGTGCCAATGTCTACACAAGGTGTGGGTGAGCTGGTCCAAAGATGGGTTTTGCCCAGTTGTTAAGCCTTGGCAATTTGGCTGTAGTGAGGTGTATAAAATAGAGCAAGTTAAATGCCCGTCTCAAAGACAGTCCAAGAACACACCTGTATTCCTTATAGCTACCCTGTACGCCGTGGCTTGCGGTGTTTACAGAGTGAGCCTTCATACGACTCCTGTTAACTACTGAAACAAACCCTGCAGACTTTCCTTTGGCCCTTCACAAGCTTTCATTGCAAAGCTTTGGCTGAGGTTGATGTTGAAGTCCCACCCGTATTCCATGATAGATTCTGGGTCTGTGTTTGATTTTGAAAATGCTTACTGGAAAAATAGTTTTATAGTCATCCTGCAAGCTTTCTTGGATAAAGAAATCCCAAATTGAAAACTGTAGTATAATATGAGGAAACTGCAGGTATCTGTCATTTACCAATAGACAGACTGCCAGTACAACTACGTACCAGTTTTATAATACTGTATGTGTTTAATACTACAATATATATAAAATGGTGGAAGGAGGTGAAGAATAAGCTCCGCACACCCTTGGCATTAAACATTATTACCCAACATGACATCAGAGAATTCCTTCCTTTCCTGTTCCTTCCAGCATAATAGAATAATACAACTCAGTGTTCTGAAAAAAAAATTACAATTGATTCGTTACCTAAAAATCATGGGAATGGAAGTTCAGACTACGTTGGCTAAAAATCTGATGAGTGGTGACTTCACCCTGCAGAGGTGTAAACATGCCTGTCCCCCTGGAGAGGCTACTGGAGTAGCCCCCTGCTACTTTAGCCCCTGGGCTATTGTGGAGGAGGAGAAGAGCTGCACCATTGGTGCAATGTAAGTACTTTTCCTCATTAGAACTCATACTCATCTATTTCATATTTATCATCTTGGCACATCTATTCTCTTTGTGCAGCTACTCATCCCTCAGTTATTAGAAGGAAGCCTAGTTTCTCATGATTTTCAGAATTACCCAGTGACTCCTGACAACTGGCTGATACACACCAACAACCTCAGTCTATATTAAATAGTCTGAGGAATGTACAAAACTGACCTGTATGGTCTTTTACAGCAAATGCTGTATGTCCAAAAAGTACCAGGTGACTCCTAAAATATCAAGTAAGTTGGGCAGTATTTACTGTTTAGATGAGGTTTTGTTCGTCTAAAATTATGTGCCATGTAATCTGAGTGAATAGGAGTGTTATGGTTTGAAGATCCCACAACAATTTATTGTCGTTTAAACAATTATTCTCTCACTCGATGACCCTTCCCCACCCAGGAAGGGGAATCGGAAAAAAACGAAGGAAACCTGAGGGTTGAAATATAAATAGATTTAATAGAATAAGACTAAATAATTAACATTAATAACACTAAAGAACCAGTTTTGATCCCGATACCAGTATAAAATACACAAGGATTATACTCAGCCAATTATGCCAGTAGGAAGCTGCACACTCCCCGCAGTGGACAGCAAGTGTCAGACACTGCGAGCACTATGGCTTCAGGAGGAGAGGAAGGGCTCAGGGATCTGGCACCGGGGCAAGGAGTTCTCAGGTTCGCAGCCACCATAGAAGAACTCTTCAGCAAACTTTCTAATTTATATTGAATGTGATGTTCATGGTATGAAATAATTCTGTTGGCCAGCTTGTGTCAAGTGCCCGGGTCTCGCTCCTCCTTATCGCTGTACCTGGCAAGGCTCGAAAACACTGAGACCTTGAAAGCCACATACCATGGCTGGCTATAAAGTAAATATTTTCACAAAATCAGATACCAGCGACTTCTAAAAATGCAGTTTCCCCAAGCATTAGAAGAGACCTTACTGAAAAGTAAAATTATTGAAAGAGAAATAGACGCTGTGTCGCTCAAACCAGGACAAGGAGTTACCACAGCTTCTTTCTGCAGAGGAAGCAGGGAAGCTGCAAACCTTCCAGTAATCACTCATTTCCTTCATATCACTTTTGGTCTACATCACCTATCTGTTGTCCTGGTACTCCTGAGCTATAATCACTAGGTGATCTATGGTTAATACCTAGAATCCAATAAATGTGTTTAATAATAGATGGTAAGTTTTTTGTCTTTACTTAAAAATTTTAGATTGTGCTTTTGAAGCATGGTCAAGCCACAGAATTGGGGTTTTGGCATTTTCTATAGCTGTCTATTCAATTTTGATAGTTATTTTCAGCTGCTAAAAGAGAGTAGAATTCTGCACAGGAATTTCTCATAGAGATTTGTCACACTGAGAAACAGCTTTTGAAACAATCACAGCAGGTTCATTACTGGAGAAGAGGGGCACGTTTCTTCTGCTTTCTACAGGCCAGGATCCCATTTGGGTCATTCTGTATGTTTGTTTATGTCATTTTTAATAACAAGGGCATCAGTGTTGCATGATTTGGATCTATTTCAGGAATTATATCGCTTACTCATTTTGAGAGGTAAACACTTTGAGTGAATATTTTTATGCAATAATACAAAATTCATGGGACTTACAGGATTAGATTAGAAACATAGGATTTACAGCAAGAGCTGGAGTTGCAAGGAGCAGGCTGGGGGAAAGACCGGTATGGACTTACGTGTGTGCATCTGTGCATATATAGCTAAGAAAATGTACGTGTTACCTAAGTTGAAGTAACTATTTGTAAAGATGTGTTTCTACATGGCCTTTTTTTTTTCCAATTTAGGAAATTTTGTTAAGGTGTCTATCACTCATCTAAATGTGGGCACTGAAAAAAAAAAAAAAAGAGGAAGAGAATGTAGGGAGCAAGGCTTTAGTAGTTTTTATGGGAAGAGCAACACAAAGATACGATTCTTGTGGTCTGAGCTAGTCCTCACAGTTCTTACTTTTTCCTGCATGCTTCCCCCAGTCTGGTTCTTAATACTTTTCCTCCCTATCTAAAGTCACAGCACTGCTGCTGTGGTGTTCCCTGGAACTTTCCTTCAAATTGTGATATAGTAAGGATTTTTCAAAATTGATTTATTTTTACCTCTTTGTCATATGCTGAATAAAATATCCTCATCTGTGTTCACTCACCTCAGACTTCAAAGGCAACTACCACTAGGCTCCGGAGGGCTACTGAGCAAAATTTAAATTTGGCTGTCTATGGATATGGGAATTACTAGCCCTTTTGGAGCTTGTACTTCCATAATCTGTTTGCAATCTGCTTGTTGCCCTTAAGAGAAAAATCAATAAGAGGTTTTCTCTTGACTTAAGTAGTAGGTCAGGCTTTGTGCAGTCTTATCTAAGCTAAGTTTAAATATAAATTTAAGTATTTCTCTCGCCATGATGCATCTGATACATGCTCAGTTTGTTAGTTGTGCATTGCTCAATGTGTTAGTTGTACATAAGTGGTTTTTTTTCTAAATAAACTGCATCATCAAAAGGGAATCTTGAAAGAACTCTTAACTTTGCGGTGTTCCTGTGTGAAGATATTCCAGCTGTCTGGAGATTCAAACATCACACTGAGCACATGGACTCATTTTGAGAAGCACAGCGTTACTTCACAATTCAGTGCTCGTGTCTATTAACCTTGTCCAGTACCTTGCAAAATTTTCTTTCCCTTCTGCTTTGCTCAATTTCATTATTCTCATTGGTTTTCTTTCTGAAGTGGATATTAAGGTTGTTCCTTCAAAGATCATAAATTAAAGAAGCCAGGCTAAATACAAGTTCAGCTTTTAATGAACTTTTTCGCTCATTTCTGTCAGTGCTCCTCTCTCTTGACAGACAGTATTTTTTAACTAGATGGTTACACTCCCCTTCTCTGTAGCGATTATCATTGTATCTTGAAAGTTTTGTGCATTAAGTCCCTTTCCTTCTTTCTCATATTTCCTCAATGTAGAGTGGTTCTAAACTACCTCAGACCTTGTTGTGAACAGGTACAGGTTTCAGCTAAAGTTTTCAGACTTTATCATAGTCTTTGAATGTTGTTGAAGTGCACGTATATGTAGCAAAATCAGCCTGCCAGACCCTGCTTGCGTTTTCAGGAATACTGTCTGGAGTGAGATGCGTAACTGGGATGAATTCGCAGCCGCACCCATTCAGGCTCATGCCGACACCTCTGTCAAGAAAAACTTCTGGAGCACAACTTCTGATATGGGAAGTGCTTCAACTTTCTGGTCTCGGCTCTTTGAAGGAATGTGATATTGCCTGCACTGGGCTGCTTTCGCCTCTCTTACTGCGACAACCGTCATAAAAATTGCATTGTCATTCCTGGCTGTTAACAGGAGCTGTGCTATTGCATTGGACTGCGCCCATCAGATGAGAATAAACCCCACGTGGCATGTACTGATGGCCTTGGTAACATTTTATACTGCAACAGATGCGCATTGCCAACCATTTGGGCTAATTAGGTTTCAGGTAAAATGATGGTTATAGATTGTGCTGCTGTGATCCAATCAATAACTTTGGAATTTTCTGGTTGTGTAACTTATCCATTGAGCAACCCGGCAAACCTTGTTATTACTGATTTCCTTTTCACCAGCAGAGGTGCACATCATCGAACGAGCATTTTGTAACATGGAGTTTTCTATGAGCATCTAGAAAAAGAAGCATCATGATTATATCCTTAGTAACAATGTGTGTATTTGTAATGAAAGTTATAGAATTATTAAATTGCTGTAAGGTATTCTGTGCATGCTCTAGCATCGTATTAACAGTTTGTATTAACAGCTCATAAGCAGAGGGCTCTGCAGAGCAAGGAAGGCTGGCTCAGGTTTTCTTTTCTAAGAATTTCAAAGAGCAGCAAAACTCGCCAGAGTGGATGCAGCACCAGACAATGCTCAAAGCAGATCATAACGTGAAACTGTTGTGCTTTGTATTTATTTTTGGGGGGATTTTTCTTTAAAGTATTTAACTTCACAGGAAAATATAGAATACATTTGAAATTGTGACAATTAGAAATGCACCTTTTCAAGAATGAGAGGGGTGTGATTTGAGAAATAAAGTGATCTTTTGTGTTTAACTGCGTGTCTTGTTTAACTATTTTTGTTAAAATAATGGTAGAGCCTGTCTGTGCTGCTCACATATTGCATGTGTGAATAGAAGATTTTGGCAGAAGCCAAAACTGGACTGATTTTCCAGCATGGCAAGGAAATGAATATCATCATCATTGATGTATTAACTCATAATGATGCAGTTTTAATATCAACATAGAAAACACTAGTGATTTTTGCAGTGACTTTCACGCCATGAGGGGCATCCATGAAGCTCCTGCAAACGTTGAGAGCAACAGCTGCTGGAGGTTGCTACCAGGATGTGCCACTGTACTCTCTGCAAGAAGCGTACAAATGAATATTTCACCGTATTTCACAAAAAAGGGGGCAAATATTTTGAGTCTTGGGAATCTGTTTGCAAACAAGCCAAAAAAGGCTCAATTTTTCAGAGGTTTTTAGCATTTGATTTCCTTTGGACTATCATGAAAAGTGGGAGCACTGAGTGTTTGATTCGTGAATCTTTATATTATTTTCTGCCTGGTTTATCAGCCTCACATACTGAACAGAATTTTTGTAAGCCTTGCCTGGGTTTCAGAACTTCATGCCCTAAAGCAGTGACTGTCCTCCAGTAACCGCAATGCATTCCTCTATCGTGTAATCTTTTAAGCAGTTTTAGGTGTGTCATGCAATTCCTTTCATAAATGTATATAACCTTTGTTACCTAGAAAGTGAAGACGTCAAACTGGAATGATGGAAGTACGATACCAAGTTGTGAGATCAAGCTGAGGTACCACAGCGAACCATAAAATGCCATAATTTCTTTTGTGTGTTGATTAGCCATACAATAGTTAACAAGTTTCATAGTTATTACTAGATTTTGAGATTAAAAATGGGATTTTTAAGTGTCAGATCTTGCTTTTTGTTTTAAAAAATCGATGTGTGGATTTTGGAGCATCAGCTGCCACTCACCTCAGTTACTAAAATGTGACGCGTCCAATACTGATGTGAGCAAGCCTTACTTTTGCAGTGGTGTTTGCCTAATAGAGCACAGGCTGAATGTAAATCAGAAAGTTGTATAATCCAGTCAAGGAGAAGCAGCACACGCTGAAGCCATCTGCATTCCCAGGCCAGGTGTCCAAGTTAAAAAGAATCTAAGTGCTCTTTGCTCTGTCTTGACAAATCAGAGGCCTCTTGAGGGCTTTGGGCAATTTCCATTGCAGCCCACAGGCAACATTTTGATTGTGTTCAAGATAATGCAATCCGTAGCAAGTGTTGGATATATTATACATTTCCAAAGCATAGAGAGCAGAAAAAAAAAGTTGGATGAGAGCAAAACTAAGAAGAAATATTCTTCCTCCTTGCACTTCTATGGGTCTAAAGGTCCAGTTTCTCTTGTGTACAGGCTTGTAAAATCATCATCAACAGGTAGGGATTATGAAGAGAGCAAAGACTGAAGTGGAAATACAGCTGCCTTTCCAAACAGGAGCAGAGTGTGGTCAGTTTGGATGCTATAGCCTGGGGATTTATTTCAAAGTGATGGAAATCACTTGTTAATGAGCAGTGGCAACTGAAGCTTAAAACACCGTGACATATCGTTAGAGTATGAGTTGGAAAGACCAGATATATATCAAATCTCAATCATTTTATCTTCATGATACAGAGCAAATGCACATAAACAGGACATTTTTGTTACTTACTCATTCTGTAATTTAGCCTCTATTACCTGCTGTTTAAGTATCCTCATAGGCTGTGCTAAGCAAATTAAATCTCCTGGAAAGTAGGCAGTGTTGCCTTATAGCTCAAGGCAAAAAAGAAATAATCATGTAAGGTCTTATTTGAGTCTCTATTTCTGTGCTTTCCTGTTCTCTTTCCCTTTTTCTCTCCCAATAATATGCCAACTTTCTATCACTGGAAACGTGTGTGGGTTTTGCCTCAAAAGCATCAGAAGACCAAGGTGTAAACATAAAAGCATATCCCGTTTAATAAGAGTGGATGCATCACAAAAGTATCCCTTAATGCAGCTGAGTCATGGGGAAGTTGCTTGAATCTAATCTATGCAGCACCAACTTTAGTCCCATTTATGAACTGTTCTTTGTTCTCTGGTTTTAAGATGTTATGTTTGAAGGCTGATGTTTAAAATGTTAAGCTTTTGTCTTGAAGACTGTGTGACTCGGGGACAAACTGAAATATTCACAAATCTTTGCTCCCCTCCGCAAGAAGCTGTCAGGCTGCTGCGCAGGCTCCCTCCTGGCTCGCAGAGCGGATGCGGGCCGGTTGTTATTGATGTGTTTGTCGAAATGCTTGCTTCTATAGCTCTGATCAAACAGTTCCCTGTGTTTTTTGAATGTGAAGATTCACAGCATGTGTGTACGGGAGACAGTGGTATTGCTTAGCACTGAAATATCACCATCTCTGGGATAAAATCAAATTGACAGGAGGAGGTATTATTAGAATATAAAAGGTGTATTTGGTTTCCTCTCTTTTGAACAGCTATTTCTTTATGAGATGATGTTCTGTATATCCTGTGACAGCTCAGTTTCTTGGAGCCTTTTGTGAGTGATATGGTCTCCCTGCTCTGGTATCCTGTCTCTGATGGTAGCCCATAGCAGAGTGAGATTCTGTGAAGAACCTTATCAAAAGTGTTTTTGAAATCTAAATTGAATATGCCAACTAGATCACTGGTATCCTTGTGCTCATTGACTTCTTCAGGGCACCGAATGCATTTGTGAGGTTATTATTTCCTCTGCAAAAGCCACCCAGAGTGTTCCCATTGTGTGTTTATCGAGGAGGAAACAGAGACAACCCATCTTCTGTGCGCGGTGGAATACCTTTTATGTTTTCAGATCTGTTGGGTCACACATATGCTGAGACTTGCTTGTCTGTCCCCAGTTTCATTCATAGTCCTTCACTACTGCTTGTGGTGTGTTTTTTAGAAGACAGGAGCCACTGCTCAGGGCCTGCATGTGCTGCATGCAGGGAATCAACCTGCTCCCCAGCCAGGGGAGCACAGCTATTGGACAACCAAGGGGTTTGGCCATCCTCATGGACAGCTCACTGCTCTCCACTGTGTCCGCTCCCCTGTCTGTCCTTAGCTACTGCCTCTTGCCTCAGTTACTCTCTAATTGTGTGACCTACTGCCTGGAACTCACACGCAGGGCAACCACATAGCTCGAGACACAGCTGCGCTTGTTTAATAGGAAGGCGTCTTTGCCTGTGGGTCATGCATACTGGCACATATTTCTGCATACCTGATGTACGCAAATGGCTACAAGCAAATCAGCTGTGTGTATACGCACACTTGGCTAATGAGAGATCCCTAATTTGATTCAGAGAATTTGTGAGCTTTGAAAATGTGGACTGATATATTCTTGGATAGTAAGCTTTGTTGCAGATACCAGGATTGCTGCTTGAAAACTATATAAAAGTAAAAGTGATTCTAGCAACAATTACTCCTAATTGCCTTTGCCTTGGAGACTGCATGAGAACAAGTCTGAGCTCTGTTCAGAAGTATTTATTTTTGAAAAATGGCCATTTTGCAGCCTGATTTCATGGTTTCATTAGGCACAACATGTATGAAGAGATCACACACAAACAAATGTACTTGAATATATCAATGACAGGCATGGTAAGAGTATTAGAAATTTGCTTAGGACACGCCTGAGGCTTTCAGAGCAGTTCTGTGAATCCATTCTGTTTAACAAGGCACTACAATATTAATCTGTCATTGCAATGTATTAAACTGATGCCACTATGAGGATCTCAAAAGGTCTTGTTTTCTAACAGTCTAATGAAATGAACACGTAAGACGTGTATTTTTAAGAAATGAGAATGTGGTGTCAGAAATAGATGCATTTCTGACAGACGTGTTCTTTATGCTGCGTGCTCTGTGCTAGACCACTACATAAATATCCTTGTTGTTTTAATTCAGACATGACATTATCACATTCTGTGATCAACTCTGGGTGAAAAGATGTTTTTGCTAAGGTGCTGACATAGTGTAGTTTTATTGCTACTTGCACCATTCAGACTTCAGCATCGCATAATGGAGGTGACACTTTCTTTTATAGAAGCATTTTTAAGCTAATAGTTTCACTTATTAATAAGCAGGTAAATGAGTTTTTATTAATATAAATGGAAAATATGTCATGATGATCTTTTAGCCATGTTCTAAGTAGAAGTTTGCTGCTAATACGTAAGCTTAAATTATAGTTACTTTTTGATTTCTCTGGTTATTAATGATAATATCAGACAGAAACAACTACCCTTGGAAGTGCTTGGAATGAGGAAAGGAATTACCTTTGCTTATGATGCTGTCATAGCATTGTCTAGGTTAAAACCTACTAGGAGGATAAAAAAGCATTGCCTTTGCAATTGAGGCTGTTAGAAGAAATGTGGTTTTCAGCAAAAACACAGGAGATAACAGTAGGGGTATACAAACATTCCCAGACAACAGCTTTCCAGTTGATCTGTACGCTTGACTCTTTCCCATATGTTTAACAGTACTGCTTTCTTGTCCTGCTCCTGGTAGCTCTTCTCTTTGTGCTGTTTTCCCTCCAGTGTGGAGGGCTTCCTACCAGCGACAGTTCTGTTCTCTGACTCTCAAGTTCAATCTACTGAAAGGGAAATAAAGCGTGTCATCACTACAAAAGCATTTTCTTTGTCCATGTTCTCATACAGGACTGGTGAAAAGGGGTTTATTTAAATGGAAAGAAATATAGGTAACTCCCTTGTCAAAAGCATCGTTCCCAACTGCAGACCTGTAGAAGTACTTGGGCAGAGAAAAACGAATACAGTGTTGGTAATTTCAAAGTCTTAAAAAATAAGTTGGGAAAATTTTGGCACAACCGTGGTTTAGTATTAGCCGCTGATTAGAACAGCCAGCAAGCTCCAGTATTCTTTCCACTTTTCTGGAATTGGGAGCAATAGTATAAGCATACATACATTATCCTGCAAATTTAATGAGATCTGAATTCCCCATGCAATTGATCTTTCTTTTTGTTTCAAACTAGACTAGGACCCATGACTACAGCAAGAAATCCCATAATCTTCTTGCCAGATTCAGGTTTGACTTGCACATAATCTGTTTGGGTGATGGGCCAACATTTGGGGCTTCCAATACATTACTAGGGCGATTAAAACCTCTGCTCAAAGAGGATGCTGTTATTCCCTTCATGTCCTTGTTAATACTGGCAACCTCAAAAACACAAGCTGCAAGTTTACTAATGCTCCAGGGCATTTTCTTTCTTGTTTTCCAAGCATTGACTCCAAAGAGCTCCCAGTGGTAGCTGTTTAGGGAACTGACTGTCCCAATAACTGAAACGCAATAATTTCTAAGCTTAACTGTCACACATCTCAGATATTCTCTCAGCAGGATAAGGAAAGAGAAAGAAGGCTTATTCCTCGTCTTCAGAAAATGGTCCTTTGGCCAGGCTAACGTATATGAAGGAGCTCATGAAAGGGGCTGGCACTTCACTTTAGGCTGTCATGATCCATAGTCAGGAGATGCTCATGTAATGGTTGCAAGGCTTGTTACCTGTGTGAAGGAGATGAGACAGAAAGGAGCTGGTGAAACACAAATATTCAGGGCCACGTCAACCAACTGACCTATAAGTAAGACTGGTGTCTATAACAGTTTCTAAAATCAGGAAACCACAAAAGAGTTGAGATTATCTGCTTTCCAAGGCTGCCAAATCCTGACTTCACTATGTAGTCAGTGGGAAGTAGGCTGAACACTGAAGTTGGTAGATATCTATATTATGTGTATGGAATATGATCTCTGATTCTCTCCACTGATTGCAGCAGTGGGCAGGCCAAATCAACCATGCTGTCACGGGCTGAGACGTAGCTGTAGCCACATAAATCTAAGATGCCTTAGAGAATGCCCCACGATTGCCTGTAGCAATTTTACATCAAATGTAATGGTTGACTTTTGTTCAATTGAGTTGCTTGTGTAATATCTAAATCCAAAATATCAAATGTTTTCAACCTGATTACAAGTTCTACCAAGACAACAACAGTCCAGCCTCCATCACAAATTCACTTGCAACACCTCCCTATTAAGGATGATGTAAGATCGCAGTTTGACTAGTGGTGTAACTGAAGACAATATTCTCTGCTAGGTGCAATGCAAAGGTATATTTCAGGTGTAGTTTGGAAGTGTTGGCTGGTCCATTTTATGGCAAGGAAGATACTGACATATTCTGTTTCCCTGAAAATATTGCAGAAACTATTAGGTATCAGCTGTTGTGTAGATTTTATGTATGAGAATGTGAGGTAGCAAGTTGCTTTATCATTTTATTTCATAAGTGAATATAAAATTGCCCTTTTTTTTTTGAGTGATTTTAATCTTAAGTTTGATGGGCAGATCGCAGTCTCATTCTCCTCAAGATTAATGGTGTCTTATGTTTCTTTCTCCCCACCCTGTTTTTTCTTTTCCCTCCTCCTTCAGAGCCAAATTACTAAAATACAGCAGATGCTGACAAACAAAAAGAACTCTTCATGCATTTTATTTATCATGAACGTGCTAAAATTTTAGCTTTTTAGCTCACTTAATCATTTTGACAAGATAAGAATACAATGTATCATCACCAGACAGATGACACCAGACAGATGACAATACTAATCCTACAGCGGGTTCTCAAGGGAGATTTTTATTGTAAAAATTGACATATATTGTATCAAGGTGAACACAATACATTTAGGAAAAGAGCAATTTACTACTTTGTGCAGTTCAGTGTATCTCTGGGTCTTTATCACTGTTGAGTCATAGTTTCTGTTAATCTCAGCTGCCTCAGAATTAGGGCTCTGGGAAAGCTGGCAGGTCCTTCATGTCAGCCCCCACTTCTGAGGCTGTTGAGATGCTGACAGATAGGAAGTACACAGATGTTTGCTTAATGGTTATTTCCCCAGGGGCTCCTGTCAGAGATGTTGGCAGGGAAATAGGGGAATTACCTTGGAAATTGCTAACTCACTTTCACTGGATGGTAGACTGGTACACTACAAAACAAATTTGACCAGTTTGTGAATGTATGGACTGCCTCCAGAAAGAAAGGAAACTATTTCTAGCCTAGATGTTGTCACCCATCTGTTGCTTTGTCAAATCTGTTATATTACTGTTGGCAGGGACTAGTGTCTGATACTTCAGTTGGAGGGAAGTGTTCTCTAAAACATACGAGACCTGTTGAGCAGTCCTGGACAGAAGAAGATAAAGAGTCAGGAAGCAATTCCTAGAGATGAGGGGTGGGAGAAAAACCCAACAGTTTAAATTTTGGTTAAAGTGCATTTAAACATGATGATCAGCATCATCATGGTATAAGATTTGGGCAAAGAGAAATTCTAATTATCCCTTCGTGTGATGACTGACTATCCTGCAATATGAGGTCTGATTACTCTTTTCTTCATTATGCAAATTCTGGTGGCCAGAAGACCAGGCTACAGGCTGGGGGAACTGAGGTAGTTGTACCCCTGTGGCTGTAATCAGGTGTTAGAAGCATCAGCTTGCAGCATATTACACTGCTCATTTTGTTCCATAGATTACTTGCTGTGCCCACATCTTGAGATGCTTTTAACTCATGTGCAGACTTTGATCTTTCATACTTTTTTCCTGGCATTAGCATTTTTTCCATGACCTGTGTAAGAAACACACAGCCCAAGCTGAGAATATCTAAACCTTGTTGATGCCTGCCATATGTTGACTTATCCTGAGATATATTTTTCTTGATTTCTCTGATATATTCAGCATCACAATCCCCATATGGCTACTGCTTCTTTGTGTATTCCAGTGGGAGTTTATCTTTTGCTTTTCAAAGGTTTGCCACAGAGACTATCCTTAGTGGAACATCGTTGTGTGCCTGGTTCATCTAATTATTCTCCCTCGTTAGAGATGCATCAGGGGCTCTGCGTTAAATTGGGGAAGGCTTTTAAAGTTGAATATCTGAATACTGAAAGCTGTAGAAATGCCAAAGAGTGAATAGAAGACATCATATATTGAACAGGAGCGTTCAAAGACGGGAGGTATCACAAGCAGGCAGCTTTGACTTCCTACTACCTGCAACTGATTATGCCTTGATTTCCACAACAAAACTTGGGGAATCACAATAGAGAGACCTCCCTTCCCCCTGAAGTGACCAGAAATACTTTCTTTCATTACAGCAAATTTAGGACATGCTACATGCTCAAGGACCTTTGCTGAGCTGTTACAGTAATGTAGTGCTGTGGCATAGTTCCACCCATGCAACACCAAAATATGAGAGCTTCCTAATGATAGCGGCTAGTCCAATCTGGGTGCTCAGAAAACTTTTAATAAAAGGAACCTCCTCCTCCCCCTCACCCCAATTTAAAACACGTTGTTGATAATAAAGCACTTATTCTGCTGTCTCACTTACCTTTTCCTGAAGACCGTGCCTTTTTACAGCCTCATACTGGGGGAATGTCCATGTTAGTGATGTGGTGATTCTAGTGGGAGAGAACAAGTGCATGGTTCTGCTTAAGGCTCATCTTGCAGAGGGCAACAGGAGTCAGCGAAGTCAGCAAGTCACACTGACAAAAAATCCTAAAACAAAGTCCAAAGAAATGCAAACTAGGTGGGACTCTTCAGAATAGGAGCAGAACGCTGCTCCCATGCGATGGTTTCCAGTGCTGAAGAAGAACCAATTCAGATCACAGCTGAAAGAAAAAACCCCTAACCGAAGTAGATGCTGCATTTCCCAGTTCCTAGTAGATATGTCACAGCACAGGATGGTTTATTGCATTAAATGTCTATCATTCAGACATCTATTAGATTTTTCTGTTCTTAGCTATAGGAACAGAGGAGTTTCGTATAATGTCTTGTTACAATGGTATCAGATGTTGGAAAGCAACACTGTGAAAGATGTCACCGTGATTTTGAGAGGTACAGTGTATGGGTATCATCAACAAAGATGAATTAATGGCCACAAACATTAGTGTGTGAAATTTATTACCTTAACTGCCTTTTGAATATCTTCCATGTGGTTTCAAGACAGAAAATACATAACCAACTTTCATGTTCTGCCCCTCAACCCCCAAATCCACTCTTCTTCCTTTCTCCCTCCTCCTGGTAGTCAAAATCAGGCATATGGTGGGTACCCAAAGGCTGTAAATCAGGAAAAGGTATATTCTAAGGTCTGTGCCATACTCAGTATATATAGTTATTGCCTATACTCCATTAGCATTTCACACCTCTAGAGCATCAGATGTACAGTAGCATTAAGATAAAAAAAATAGGAATAGTAGAGTAATAAAAACAATTTAAAAAACCCTTCAGAGTTTCTTCTGAGAATAATCAACTGCTTAGAGATGTTGATTGTACAACTACTACCGTATAAGACTAACTCTTCACCCACTTTTCAAGATACATAAGGCTACATATGTATAAATATACGCCCATGAATGTACGAAGAAATGCAGATGCGCACACACACACAAGACCTTTCTTTGATCCAGCTCCCCAGGTCTCTCAGCTAACTGGCAAATACATATCAAAGCTCTAACAAAGTAGCTAAAACAAGCAAAGACCATGTACTATATTTACCTGTGGTTTCTATTCTTCCAATTCCCCCTTGCACAAATCACAGTATTTGGCAATGTTCTCACACAGTGTGAGCCGTTGTAAATCCTGGAGTTCTGTATAAAGTTACACAGTAAGCGCCAGTGTATTACACACTAAATCACGGAGTTTTACCAAAGAAGTTGCAATATCAGCTGCTTTTCTGCATTGTTTGTATTTATGGGAAGTGTTCATCAGTGATAGATAAGGTCAGTTTGTGCTGCTGTTGTCACTGCCCAGATACTGAGAATACAGTGATTTTGCAGAAAATCCTTCTGCTTCTGACATGTCCCATGTCACCCGAAAAATGAACTCTGGCAAGAGCAAACAAAAGAGTGGCACCACCAGTGTGGATTCTAGGCGCATTTGAGAAAGATTTTTGATTGCATAATTGCACAATTGTCTGGTTACTACTCTGTTTACTCTTAATGAAAACTGTTGTGGAATTTTCTGCCTGGGCACTCAGGTACCATAGGAATGAGAATTGTCTGTGCCTCCCTAAATTAGACAGGCATATTAAATTGAGAGTGTAACGTTAAACTCTATGGATGAATCAATGTTAGTTTCTATAATGCAGAATTACAGAAAATGCTTGGAATAAAATCCCGTGTAAAATCAGAAGGAAATACCAGTGTCCCGGCAATGGCACAATTAGGTGTCTGAGAAAAGACAGAAACAGTATGGCTTGAAGGCAGCCTCTGTCCCAAAGAGATAGTATTTTCACAAGACAGAGCAATCTTTAAATATTCAAGAAACACTATAAAAACCCTCCCAAGTTAATGACTTCAGTTCTGAAGTCACGTCTGTGATGAAAACACTCTTCTGATGAGTTAGCTGGGTGGAGAGATTTGTCTTTACTTATATAGGTGACAGCCTATTAGCAGATCCATGTAACTAAAATGTTGTTAAAACATTATGCTTATAGTATTTCCTCACAGTTTGCCCACCCGCAATCTTTAATTCCAAGTCTAACCCAGAATCCTTTGTATGAGAAGTAAAAACTAGTACAGATGTGCATTAATGAGGCCTGTGAAATTCAGAATCATTGCCATGTTATGTTTTCTTCTTTTTTATGTGTTTTTTAAGTCACTTCAATGTATTCTAAACATCTTTACAGTGCAAAATACATTATGGGATTCCTGTTTCAAGGAACTTGAAATCTAATTCCAAACAAAATAATAGGTAAGGTAGCAAAACAATAGACAGGTCTGTGGCAAAGCACTTATGTCTGTGCAAGGAAGCCTTTGATACAGTCTCCCACAGTATCCTCCTGGAGAAACTGGCTGCCCATGGCTTGGATGGGAATACCCTCTGCTGGGTTAAAAACTGGCTGGAGGGCCGGACCCAGAGAGTGGTGGTGAATGGAGTTAAATCCAGCTGGCGTCCAGTCACGAGTGGTGTCCCGCAGGGCTCGGTACTGGGGCCAATTCTCTTCAACATCTTTATCAATGATCTGGACGAGGGGATCGAGTGCACCCTCAGTAAGTTCGCAGACGACACCAAGCTGGGTGGCAGTGTTGATCTGCTGGAGGGTAGAGAGGCTCTGAGAGAGATCTCGACAGGCTGGATCGATGGGCCGAGACCAACGGGATGAGGTTTAACAATGCCAAGTGCCAGGTCCTGCACTTCGGTCACAACAACCCCAGGCAGCGCTATAGGCTGGGGGCAGAGTGGCTGGAGAGCTGCCTGGCAGAAAAGGACCTGGGGGTGTTGGTCGACTGTCGGCTGAACATGAGCCGGCAGTGTGCCCAGGTGGCTAAGAAGGCCAACAGCATCCTGGCCTGTATCAAGAACAGTGTGGCAAGTAGGGCCCGAGAGGTGATCGTCCCCCTGTACTCGGCACTGGTGAGACCCCACCTCGAGTACTGTGTCCAGTTTTGGGCCCCCTACCACAAGAGGGACATTGAGGTGCTGGAGCGGGTCCAGAGAAGGGCAACGAAGCTGGTGAGGGGTCTGGAGCACAAGTCTTACGAGGAGAGGCTGAGGGAGCTGGGGTTGTTCAGTCTGGGGAAGAGGAGACTGAGGGGAGACCTTATCGCTCTGTACAAGTACCTGAAAGGAGGCTGTAGAGAGACGGGGGTCGGTCTCTTCTCCCAAGTCACAGATGATAGGACAAGGGGTAATGGCTTCAAGTTGCGCCAGGGGAAGTTCAGGTTGGATATTAGGAAACATTTCTTTACTGAAAGGGTTATTAGGCATTGGAATGGGCTGCCCAGGGAGGTGGTGGAGTCACCATCCCTGGAGGTATTTAAGAAACGTGTAGACATGGTTCTTCAGGGCATGCTCTAGTGCCCAAGATTACTGGTTTGTGGTGGGGTGCTGTGTGGGTGGGTGATGGTTTTTGGTTTGGTTGTTGTTGTTGTGTGTTTAGTTGGTGGGTGGTTTTTTTTTTTTTTTTTTTTTTTTTTTTTTTTTTACTGTTGGTTGGACTCGATGATCTCTGAGGTCCCTTCCAACCACTACGATTCTGTGAAATGAAAAATAAGTTAATTTTTATATACTAGAGACTGGATTATGGATTTAATGGAACTTGCCCAAATGTCTATTACATGAAAATGGAAACCATAAAACAGTGGTCTCTCTCAGTAGAAAACAGAGTGTCTTGTTTTCATTGCAGTTTTAAATCTAGAGAAAGCAGCCAGTATATTCCATTCTGCGAGGGCCTTTACTAAAGATTTGATGCAACTATCTGACAACATAAGAAACTTAACATGGGCTGCTGGGTTTTTTTTTCATTCATACCTAGAAACAAAAGAGATTGTAACAACTGTCTTTCATATTTCACTATTGCATGTCAGTGTTTCAATTACTGTTTTGTCTAAATTTCCCTTTAGCAGGCTTTAGATTACCAAACAAGATTTATGGCTTCACTAAGGAAAAAAAATCAAGATATTTACAGAAGTCTGTGGTCTCATACTGATGCTCAGCCTGGTGTGCTTCCACTAAACAGCAACTAAATTCAATCTGAAATGTCAGATTTACAATTTACGCAGATTGGAAGGAACATCTATGTTCAGGGAAAAAACTGCTGAGAGAGGGAGGAGAAACCAGCAAGTGAAGCAGGACATTTAGATTAATAAATTCTAAGCACTCCACATGTTTTGTCTCCTCCTTCCTGGTTCTTGCTACTGGTCTTTTAGGCAATCATTTTATGGCATGCACGTGGTACAAGTTTCTCTTTGGCACTAGTAGGTGTCAGGAAAGTGGCTATTCCACAATATTACCAGGAGAGATCAATGTGGTATCTCAGCTTGGTGACAAACTGTTTTCTGTGAATGGAGTTGCTAAAACATACTCAATAAACTTAGCAGAAAGGCTGTCAAGGATGACAATCACTAAATTCAAAAGGGCCTTGGACTTTGTGAGAATCTTTTTGCTTGACAAGTGCACTAATTCATGATTAGAGGAAATGAGGAGGCTCAGCACATGAAGCAGAGTTGGAGACAAATGCTGGCATGATTAATAGCTGGTAAAAATACATACTTGAAATAATTGCACTGTTCTTCATGCTCATGGCCACTTTCTATTCATGCTATACTCTTATTTTGATGACAGAAAGAGAAGAGGCTACCTAACCCACCAGATAGCCTGAGAGAGGTGCAGGAATTAATTTTGTGGACTCTGATCAAGAGAAAGCACTCTCTAATGGTCGTAGCAGGGAAATAGCAAACATGTATACCTCACTAACAGTGTCAGGTCAGGGATATATAAGCTATAGCTTTAGGACAGTTGAAGTTCTCTGTACCACTCAAAAGTGGTAAAGCTATGCCTCATCTGATAGATTCAGGAATGAAACTCAAAATAAACTCACATTTCTGACTACCAGACTGGTCCCTGCAGTCAGGTAGAGGATCTTGTATGACTGTAATTTGATTGCAGATGGAAAGTTACAGGATTACATTTTATTGATGAAAATTTTATTTGCCAAAACATAGTTTTAATTTTAAACGCCCACCCCTGAAATGCCCCCTTTGGTGAATCTGGGTACATACCTCTGGGAACATACCTCTGCATTCAAAGGGATTTCTTAGCCTGTCAGATGCTACTGGCAGGAGGGTGATTTGGCTAGGGAGGTTATTCATTCTCCTATAATTATCAATCAGCTAATAATCACCTCAAAACTTCCTATAAGCCTCAGCAAACCATGAAGTTGACTTCACCTCTCAAGTTGGACTTCTGAATAAACATGACTATGTTCTCCTCATGGCTTGGCCAGGAAGTTAGAACAGTACTGGAGAATGACAAACAGAAAGAGGAGGAAGTGCAGAGGATAGTCAAACTGAAGTATAACACTCAAAATCTCATGCTATATTCAACTATTCTGGCTGACACCAAGGTATACTTTTCTGCTCTAAATGTAGAAGGCTGTTTAAAGGTACAAGGCTTTTCAAGCAAAGCATCGCTAAGTGGAAAACCCTACAGGACTGAGGAGAACAGGAGGTTTTAGTCCACAGTGCAGAGAAGCTGGAAAGAAAGAGGAAATGATAGGCGGGGGAGGGGGAGAGTGAGTGAGGAAGAATAGGAGGAAAAACAGAGATGCGGAGAACTAAAATAAATAAAAGGGGCAGTACAGATCCTTTAAGAGATGGGAGAGGCATTACAAAGGAAAACAGCCAATAGAATTTTCCAGAAAAAATCAGAGTTGTTTTCTGGATCTTTCAAAAAGTTGAACCTCAATAAGAAAGTTGCTCAGAATCTCAGATTTTGTATCTCAGCCAATACGAAGAGAAAACTGAGAAGCTGTGGCAAGAAGCAAATACAGGAAGCCAAAAATCCCAAAGAAGCTTAGTTTTGGAGAAACTGAAGTGAAATTAAATGTGAATGCAAATATGCTTTCTATTAAATCAGTTTGAAGGAAATCACGCACACAAATGGGGCAAAAAGGACAGCCAAGGACATGGGCGCAGAGCTAGTGGAGAAATAGCAGTCATAATCAGCTAGTTCAAAAAAATTATTTACTGTTATTTCCTTCCAAAGTGTTGCTTTTCCTGAACTTGAAAGGCCCAAAGCATATCAAATGTATTACAAACTACAGTTAATTAATTTAGCACCCCTGCTAAAGAAACCAGTCTGTTTTTCTCTGTGTCAGGTGGCCTCTCCAGTAGCATCCTCAGTCTTGGCACTCTGCCTGGTCATTCCCTAGCCTCTTGGAAGTGTAAGGCAGGTGCTACTCCAGGTTGAATCTGGCTATCTTATCTCTGTGTAAAAAAGTAAAGCATCAGAGGCAACAAATGAGCAATATCTGGACAGTTTTTCATCTTTAGAATCTCTTGCAAAATGCATTCAACTAAGAATAGAAACGGGTGTGCTGAGCTGCTGCAATTGCACTGTTTGGCAAATTTGCACATCTCAGCTGCCATATTTGTTCTTCTTCCCATATGCATAAATCCTATTAGATAAGAGATGGAAGAGAGATCCTACAGTAAAGTCTCCATTATCAAGGGTAAGGGGGAAACTCATAAGATGAGAAACCTATACAAGTACTAGTGGGTGCACCTGAGAACACAATGTAATACACCCGATGTCTGTGTCCAGTGCAGATCTGAATTCAGTCGAGCTTATTATCTGGCCATATCAGAGCTAGGTTGGCTCTTTTACTGGTGTTACTGGCGATACTGGCATTCCCCAATCATCCAGAGAGAGGATTCATTAATCCAGTGCAGTGCTAGCCCAGATCTAGGTCTGCAGCTACATGATGGCTTGAACAAACAAGCCCTGGAACCAGGAACATGGAGCTGCAGGTGTGGAGGCAGTGGTTCTGCCTGGTGTTACCTCAGATCCAGCTTGCACTGAGCTGCTGTGCACAGCTGGACTCCGTCTTACTTCTTGGGGGTCTGGAAGTTGTCCCTGCACACTATTCTTGACAGCCCACTTGGTCCTTCCAGTGTGGCACAGGCACTGAGATGTTTTGAATCTGCCAGGGTTTATAGTTGGGGCTCCAGGCAACACAGAACAGCTCTGTGATTTCCAAGCCTGTAAGTGGTATGTCCATATTCTCCACCACTGCACCTAAGCTCTAATATAAAGTGTATTAGAGCCAACTACCTCTGCAGCCACACTAGAGATACACCACAATCTGAAAAATCCAATCCCAGAAAACAGATAGGCAATTTTATAGCAATGCCTTTGGCATTAATTTCTGCAAATTACAGCTCTGCAAGGCTAGGATGACTATGAAATGGAAGTGCAGGAGAAGAAGATGGATTTCAAAGGTCTCTTGAGCATGGAAAAATGCTTGTCTTCTACACTGTCATGGTAAATCAAATACATGACTATCAGTATTTTCAGCAGAAATATAGGATGAGCTTCTTAGAAATGAAACTGAAATGTACTGAAATGTACATGAAGGAGAAGAGGCATGTAAATGAAAAATCCTTGAAGGGAATCCCAGGTACTCAAATAAATTAGAGACAACCAAAGCAGGTTTCATTTCCCTCCTGGATACATTCACCTCCCTGGGAGGACACAGAAAACTGTGGGGGACAGCGGGAATCTGAAACATTCCTCTTCTTGGCTAATGAGGGAGGAAGGAAAATTCCATTATGAATATGTATTCCAAATGAATATGTAATCAACCACTAAAATCACCTCCTTTGTCATGCTAAAGACTGTGAAGGAGAGCTGCATTTTCACTACAACTGCACTAATAGACTATCTTGATTCTCTAATGGGTAAACGAAAACTGAACACCAGCATCCCTCCCCTGAGTATTACTTAATTTTTTCATCCCTTTGATATATCCTAGAAAAAGGACCCAAAGAAGACTTTAGAGGGTGACGAGTTAAAACAAGTAGCTTTCAGACAAAGCAAACAATCCAAAATGTAATGGACTTTAAGTTCTAGATGTTCTTGGAAAAACACAGAAGCTGAAGTGTGGGTTTTTTCCTGGATAAAGGACTAATTAGACTGCTTTCACAGAACTTGAATGTAGCGTACAATTTTCTTTCCTCCTTTGGACTCAGGATGAGCTACTGCGAAAGACTTTTAGGTGTCCAACTTCAGGCACTTCAGTGCAACATTACCATTGCATAAAACAAAAGCAAAACCAGCCTCCTTTTCAAATGCCTGCCCAATCCTGGGAACACCAAAATCCACTGGAAGACTTCATTTTGCCCTTTAAAGAATGTCCAGAATTATAGTACCCAGAGCGATGAAACAGGAACCAGACACACCAGGTGTAGGGTCTCATCTAGAAGGCACCAAGGATATATACCTAACTCATAGAAACAGCTCTGAGCTCAGCACAGAGCCATGCAGTCAGAAATTCATTAAGCTGTTGTGGTTCTGATGGTGCCTCTAACTTTTAAAAAATAAACAGTTACAGCACTTGTCTAGAAACGTGGACAGCCAAGTTCTAGCTTCTCCATCTAAAGAAGCCTCACAGTTATCTTCACAAAATGACACAGAGCAAGCTGCAGGAAGAAGGCACCTTTCTCTGGCCTGTTACGGCTTGGCTGCTGTACAGCTAATAATGTAAGGTACGTGAAGTAAGTAATCAAGACGAAGACAGAGCTCTTTATAAAAGTGATTCGTGTATACCCTGGGAATGATGGGATTTTATGCCCTTCTTTCTGAAGCAATACTCCATGAGTCATAGCCTTTCACTCTGTCTCAGTTTCCTCATATTTTAAAACGAAAATAACGGCTCCAACCTATGTCATTAGGGTTTCTGAGGCTGAATTAGCAATTATGAACTGTTACAAGATCTCTGGAGAGCTGGCAGATTATAGCATTATAATCAGTTTTCTGCTGTCTTAAATACTGGATTTGGGTAACTCGGTGTGTGTATGTTCTGTTGCCCTGCTTCAGAGAGCCAAAAGGGAGAAGAGCAAGTCAGATAGATACAGAATCAGAAATTCTTCTTTGTTACTATATAATGACAGGTAAAGGCACATTGATTCTTTTGATGTATTCTTCTGGTACCCACATGTTAACACAGTTGTGGGTGAGAGACTAGGATTTTGATTGATACCTCTGTGCCAGTACTTTTCTTCCATGAAGAATCAATTGTTTTACTTAACGTGAAGCAATAAACAATATGAGCCAAACACTTCACCTTTGTGGATAAGGATTCAGAATGAATGTTAATAGAAGAGTCCTGGATAAAAGTTCCCAGCTTCAGTGAATACCCATTTACTCTGTTCACTTTGTGAGGACAAAAAGATGATTTGGGAGCTGGTAGAAAAGTGTAAGTCTTCGTTGTGTTTTGGG
Source organism: Limosa lapponica baueri (assembly GCA_002844005.1). Taxonomy (NCBI): domain Eukaryota; kingdom Metazoa; phylum Chordata; class Aves; order Charadriiformes; family Scolopacidae; genus Limosa; species Limosa lapponica. Next base: position 983,388 of record KZ505686.1, on the reverse strand, counting down.
CCAGATTGGCCACTGAAATGAAGGACAGGTGCTCTCCCCTACCTCTCCCAACAGGGAGAGGAGGATAAGAGAGAAAGAGACTTATGAATTTTAAAGAAACTAAACTATTTTAATGAAATATTAATAATAAAATAATAATAATATTTTAAAAATAATTACATATATACAATAGATGTAAAACCAGTATCAAGCTTCCAGGATGATGATCTTGTCACCAGCAGGCACTGGAAAAGTCCCAAACTGGACTCAGTGATGGATGGGAACTGGATTATGGATCTGGATTCAGGAATGCATAGATCAGGATCAAAGGCAGATGAACAGAGTCCTCGTCAGATGCTGGCCATTGAAGAAAGAGACTGACCCTTTGATCCCTCAGCTTTTATATTGAGCATGATGCAGATGGGGTGGAATACCCTGTTGGAGGCTTGGAAGCAGAAAAGCATAGAGGGGTTGCACCTGCAGAGAGGAGTGGACAGGAGAGCAGACCCAAAACTGACCAACAGAAGGATGCGAAAGCCGAGTGTACTCTGATGGCTGGCAGGAGTGGACCAGAGATACCAGTTGCAAGATTCTTACTGATCAGTATCTACTTCATCTTGCTGCCAAGGCTGCTGGAGGCTTCCGGATTTCTGCAGAGGTCAGATAAAGAAGTTATTTTCCTTTTCTGGTGAGGATGATGGGGGGGAGTCAGTAATCATCCCTCCTGGGTAGCCAGTTGCCTTCACAGCAAGATCCTGTGCACTGGGATCATAGCCAGGCACGGTCAGCATGAAACTGGTTTCAAATCACCAAGGTAAGTACAGTAAGCAATAGGCTAATCATATTTCTTTAATAAGAAAAGCACCATGTCATACCCACTTTCATAGCAGTTCTCTCTCCAGCCTGCCTGGAAGCTTCAGCTCCTTGTAAAAGCTCTAGAAGAGTAAATCTTGTATTGGCCACCATCTAATGTGACAGTGACACTGATACAGCTTTTCAGATTTATACCTTTTTTCCCCATATCCTCCTCAAGCCCCTTCCTCAGAGTGAAACCTAGTCATATTCCACCTCCCTCCAGCAACAGCCCTCACTGTTGGCCAGTTTATGGCCAGCTTATGGCCAGTTTACGGCCAGCGACTAGGGCATTCTTACCTGTCAGTCCCTGATACTGGTATTACTGTGTCTTACAGCAAATACTTCACAATCCTAAGTCACCCTGAGTTTTAATGAGCCATATTTAAGCAACTTGCCAGCATCAAAATCCCTGTTATTTCAGCTGTGACTCTGAGATAAGGCAGGTGGTAAACAGATCCAGCTGGACAGCAGATTTGCCTGCAAAACGTGTGCTTGTTCTTTCAGAAATTTTAGAGACCACTTGCTTGACTTGCCCTTTAGAAAAGCTTTGTTCTATTAGAGCTTCCTGCCCATTGCTTCATGTCATCTATTGGAAGCAGCTGACAAAAGCATCATGTTCACTTTTCCCGTAAAGAAAGTGCTTGATCTTCTGCTCGTCCTTTATGTTGATCTGCAGCATGTACCCTTACAAGTGGTTTTTGTGGGTACAGAGGAGAACAGTGACAGTATGCCCGGGCTGCCACTGGCCAGATCTACCCAAGCTATCTGCAACAAGTTATTTACCCACTGAGTTTGAATTTTGTTTCTGAGCAGATAATGGTTTCTTGCGCCCAGAGCTACTCACTGAGTATTTTCTGTGAAGAAATTTTAGCAGAGGGACTGTACTCACAGCCATCACTGTTTGGCACTACAATGTTTGCAATCTAAAATCAGATTGATATGGGCTTGCTCCGTGAGGTCATATAGCCTTTGGAAAATAGCTAGTATCTAATACAATCGGCACTCTCAAACTAATCATTAGCAAATAGTATAAGCATGATTTAACTATCCATCCCAAGTGCAGAGTGCTCTTTCCTCCTCAGATATGTGTTAGATGAAAACAGCCACATTCTCTGTCAGCTGCCATCTGTCAGATGGTTTTGTAATGTGGAATTTTGAAAACAATTATTTTTCTACACTTTCGAAAAGGCCATTCTGTAGTGAGAGATGAGAGACACTGATCTAATTCCTTATTAGTAGACCTTGCATGGTAGAAAGACCTTTGTGCGTAGATACACTCCAATACCATTCAGCAGAGATTAAGATGCTCCTCTTCTGCCAGCTTCTTCGCTAATGCCATTCCCGACATGGTGGGAGGCTTGAGGTGGTGGAGTTTCCAAAGCTGCTTTTCCTAGCATGAGAGCAATGCCTTAGAAAATACACTTTATTATTATGCTTATAATGCTCTTTCTCATTGGGAGAGGTGTTGCAAGCAGCAGGAGATTTTGCTTTCTGATTCAGTCTCTAACTAGAGTGAATTCTTGGCAAAGAAGGCCAAGATGGAGATTTCTGAAAGATGGGACTGCTTATAAATAGACAGTCTCCCATTTTTCCGCTGTTGTGAGGTATTTTGAATGGTGTTGGTGCATTTCAAACATTTTCTGTTCTTGTTTTCTTTTTAATACTGTTGCATTCATAATTCTCTGCATAGTATTAATCCTAATTATCAGATTCAATAATACTGCACTATGTAGCCGGAAAAGGTTTGGGAGGTGTTCCTCTTCCTTATATAGAGCTTAACCCCAGAAAGCAGGATGACTAAAGCACAGCAAAGCTTGCTGTTCACCTAATAACTACAGTGTGAAAGACTGTCCCAGATATCCTTAGAGATGGCAGTCCAGGAATAATCATAACAATTCCAGATGGTTTCAGAAAAAATTTATAAGGCTATCACTGTGAGGAACAGAGAAAAGGGCTTTCCACAGCCAGTGTCAGAAATTTTAGCTATCAATCCTCCTGTCTCCTCCCCAAAGGGGGCATCTCTATTAACAAGCATCTAAGTATTAACATAACAGAGCAGGCCCATTAATCTCCAGAAAACCAATTTCTACTGAGAACGAAAAGCTGAGTCAAATTTGCTGCTCTTAACATTTTTGAAGAACAAAATGAGGACTTTTTTTTTTTTTCATGTGCCCCATGGATCTTGCACTTAGCCTTACACTGATGCTTCAGAAAAATCATGGTCAATATCTTCAACCTGGGTACCTAAACTAGGTTTTTATTTTCAAATTGATGCACTACCTGAACAAAACCACCCTAATTTTCGACAGTGCTGAGAAAATGCCCCTCCAATTAATTTCACCGGCAGTTAAGAAATCTCAACACCTCTGAAAATCAAATAGTGCTTAAATTTACAGCTACTCTATTTGAAAATATCTCCCCCAGTCTCCATCTATTTAAATGGAGAAATGTGAAGCCAAGGGCACACAGTGATCTGGGCAGTTAATAATCCTTTTTGGCGATGTAACAAATCAATGAAACGCTCAGGAATAATGGCATTAACTGGGATTTCATGACAGTGACACTTTCCATCAGATGAATGTTAGTTTTTTTTTCCCCAAGTGAATGTATCAGTTGTGGCAGGTCATGGTCGTGTCCCTTCCTCCACCCCCATCTTCACTTTAATTCTTCTTATGAACAAGCGAGCAGCATGGGCACGTTACTCCCTGCCCATTCTGTAAAGGTTTAGGAATCCTGTGTAGCATCTCTGACTTGCTGGACACATGGCATCAGGGAAAGGTGAGTGTCGCCCTTTTTATCTTGGGGGAAGAGAAAGGAAGAAGAGGGGACAATTCCAGAACTCCCTCAATTGGCTTCAGTCATTACTGAGCGATGTCATAAGATTTTTAGTGAACTGGAACAGCAGACTATCTAATTGCTCTAGGACAGTCACATGGAGTTCATCACTGCAAGTAGGAATTCATTCTCCTTTCCCTGGTGACCTGCAATTAGCATCTGTCTGACTACTTCTATGTAAAGCATTAATATTTCTAGCCCTGGAAGTGCCTGTGCCTGTGTTTGGAGCCTTACTGCATCTGCTCTGAGCAGTGGTAGCTTTGTCTTCCATGTCCTCTGTGCTGGGTGGCTCTCTGGGACCAAAGCTGTAGTGTTTTCTCTTCTACACGAGTGCTCTCCTGGGCATTCCGACATCTTTATGGGCCCATCTTTCAGGGCCTTCTGCTTCCTCTCGTTACTTATTTATTGCATGTAGCTGCTTATTTGGCTGACAGTGCACTTTCTGTCCTTGTACACCTTGTCCCCTCCAATGTGCCTCATCCATTTTAAAGACAATTTTATTAAAAAATAAAAGCAGTTGAGTTAAATAACAGTTTGTCTGGCCAAGACCTTAAAGGAAGATTTAGTTGAACTATAGTATGAACTTCACGCTGTTATGGAAGCTGAGGCAATATTTGGTTTTGCTTCTTTCACATAATTTGTTGCAGAGTATCCCAAGCAAATGCTGCCAAACTGCTGGGCAAGCAAAGAGGGCAGGGAAAGCAACCTAGAAACTATTTAATGCTTTCTGATCGCCACACACCGAGCCCGATGGGTAACAGCAACGTATTAAGGTTGACATTGTGAGCTTAATGCCAATCATGTATTGAAGGGCTTGCTATTTTTTTCCTTGTTACTCAGTGAAATACAGCTGAAAGAACCAAATGGGACTTTTTTGAGCACCGGATGAAATTTTAAATAAAACCTGCTGTGCAAAGTCTTTTTCCCTCTGGAGTTGGATGATCAACAATGGCCATCTATTTCTTTCCTTGGTATTAATAATGTGAAGTGTCTATTGAGCATTGCTTTGTGAGAAACCCTTTGATATCTTTGTTAAACATTGTCCTTTGCTATAGCTTTATCTCTAGCAACAAATCTGGTGTTTTGTATAGACAGAATAAACGATAAAAACAACTTATTCTATTGAAGGAGGCCATTCAAATTGAAAATGAGATTACTTTTTACAAGAAAGGTGGTTTATCTGTCCCAGGGAGAGGTATCTTACTGTGATCAGATACCACAGTCAAAGACGGAACACAGCGGCACCTCTTAGAAGACCCCCACCAGGCGAGGGCTGGGCGGAGCGGAGGGAATTCACAGAATCACAGAATGGTTAGAGTTGGAAGGGGCCTTAGCGATCATCGAGTTCCAACCCCCCTGCCATGGGCAGGGACACCTCCTCTACAGAAGGTTGCTCAAAGCCCCATCCAGCCTGGCCTTGAACACTTCCAGGGATGGGGCATCCACAACTTCCCTGGCCAACCTGTTCCAGTGTCTTACCACCCTCACAGTAAAGAATTTCTTCCTAATATCGAATCTAAATCTCCCCTCTTTCAATTTAAAACCATTACCCCTTGTCCTGTCACTACACTTCCTGACAAAGAGTCCCTCTCCTGCTCTCCTGTAGGCTCCCTTCAGACGGGCTCCCTGTAGGCTGCTATGAGGTCTCCCCAGAGCCCTCTCTTCTCCAGGCTGAACAATCCCAGCTCTCTCAGTCTGTCTTCATAGGGGAAGTGCTCCATCCCTCTGATCATCTTCAGATGATCATCAGGCAGAACTCCCTGGAGAGGCGATCTCCCGACCTCCCGCGGTTTCACAGCGGAGCTGGGGCCGTTCCCCGAAGCGCCCGGAGAGCGGCTGTGGCTGGAGGGCTGCTCCCCGCAGCAACCCCGCTCCCTCAGGCCGTGTCCCGGCCCCCCTCCCCGCCTCTGCCCGGAGCAGCGCTTCCCTCCTCCGGACCCCGAACGAGGGGTCCGAATCCCTCTCCCCTACAGCGTTTCCGAAATCGCCACCGGCTTTCCTCCCTGCCCGCGGCTCCAGCGGCCGCACCCCGGTCCCCGATAGACGCCCTGAGGCCGCTGGCCCCTCAGAGGGGCGCCCCCGGGTCCCCGAGGCCTTGCCCGGCACCTCCCCCTCCTCCCCTCAACGGCAGGCTCGCGGGCACTGCTCGAGGCAGCTGCAAAAGCCGTTTAACTGTCGCCCCAACGGCTGGGGCTGTGCCCCTCAGGGCCGCGGGGCAGCCGACCGCCGGGGGCTGCACACCGAGGGGGCTGCGGCTGCAGAGACGGGAACGTCGGGGATCGCAGCGGCGATGGCAGCGGCGATTTCAGCGGCGCTGCGGCGGGTGCGGCCCCGGCAGAGGGAGCCGGAGACCGCCGGCCCGGGGAGTGAGGTAAGGTGGGGCCGTCGGGCTGAGGCGGTAGTTGATGCCGGGGCTCCTTTTTGCCTTGTTTTCACTCTGCTAGTGAAATAAGTGACTTTCCTTTTTTTCTTTCTTTCTTTCTTTCTTTCTTTCTT
>KZ505686.1:835000-975369 GCA_002844005.1 Limosa lapponica baueri | reverse complement strand
AATTTTTATTTCAGTGACAAAAGTGGCTACTTTGGAAGTAAGCAATATCACAAAAACCTCATTTTAAAATGTCTAAATCACACCAGTATGTGTAAGCATAGTGAGAATTTCAGGATAGAGATTTTAAAGCTAATGAAAAAAATTATGTAAGCACATACATGTGCTAAGCATGCAGGTAAAAGGTACCAGAAGAACTTCTTAAGTGTGATTTACATATATTAACTTTGTAATTGTATGCACAACAGGCAATTACACAGGAGTTAATAAAATAATGGTAATGATTTGTTCTTGGTAATTGAAATTTATGAAGCAGTTTTGGTGTCTAATAAAGCTGTGATGTCTTCAAGTAGAGCTAATGATAGAAGTGACTAGCATGAATAAACTTAGTGTTGCATTTGTCAAACAAAGATAGCAAAACATTTTTAAAAGGTGTCTGAATCTTAGTATCACTGTTATATAAATGGGAAACTGAGGTAGGGAATGTAAGTTATATTTTGGTTTGCTTTGTAATTTAAGTCAGAAATGGGATACTGCAGTCTTTTATCTCAACACCTTTTCTCATACTCAGTAAAAACTTGATTTTTATTTACAAATACTGTATAAAGTGCTGGTGTGCTTTGGCATTACCTCCATGCCTGGGGCATGTTCCCCAGACCCTTGTTGTGTTTAGCAATTTGAATTTTTTTCTCGTGTTTGTGCCACTTTAACTGTAACTGTTACTATTGAGCTCAGTTGTGTATCTGTTACTCTGAAGAAGTAAGCTGATCGCTTGTGGATCAGGGTGTCACTGTCTCTGCCTTTGAGGTGTGTGAAGAAAGAAAGAAATGAGATCTCCGAATGCGAGAATGTTTTTGTTTGAGCATGGTTTACTTTTTTGAGTACTGTTTCTGTGGTTAGGGTTTACATTAAGCTTACTTTCTTTATCTGAGAGTTTAAATTCTGTATTCTTTCTTTTTTTCCATACTGTAGGATATATTTTCAAGGTGATAGCAAGTGCTTTTTCTCACCAGAAAATTCTGTGTAATTTGCAAATGAGGTAATTACCATCCAGTTACAATGGTCCTTGCTTTATATGTTTTGTGGGGGTTTCACCTGGACAGAGAATTAAGACCTTTGTGGTGGGAAGGGTTCACTTTTCTTTATGTTCTCATTTTATTGCAATGTCAGTCTCCTAACAAAAGTATGTGTACTATAGGGTAGAATGAAATGGTATGGTATGGATTCTCACAGCTCTCTTACTGATGACATTACTTTATCTTGCTTCAGAAAGGTACTGGATCATAAAGGTATGAATTATTGGTGAGGAGTGATTTAGGGGGATGTAATTAAGGACAGGGGGAAACTCCAGGAATAAGGTAGTAGAAGAAATGTCAAGCAAGTCAAATTGTTCTTGAGATGCGGTGTTAATAGTTTGGAGCTCTACTGTCAGCAAAGAGTGAGGACTGCAGGGAGCACAGAGGTTGTAAGTCAAGATTGACATGTGTTGCCAGAATTATGTATCAGTATTTTGAGAACTAAGAATTGGTTTACGGAATTAGGTTCTCTGTTTCCCTTCTCTCACGTTCCCTCCTTGCCTCCAGCTGAGCTCCTAATGGAAAGTCTGGGAGGAAGGGAATGGGAAGCAGCAGAAGGATGTTTATTGTTGCTTGGTAGGAATGTAAATTAAGTAACTGATGATGTGCATTGAATAAATGGGTTTGGTTTTCTTGTCTTAATTCTTACTGCATATTGCTACAAACAGGCTACCTCTGCCTTTCACTCACGCATAAGCATGTGTAAATTGGACCTTTCTAGGAAAATCTCACCAAGTGAAGCCTCATTTTTGAACATCTTCCCTTCTACAGGAACCAGAAGTTTATTGAATCAGGTGTGACATGGCAAATCTCTGCCAACACTTGTCACATGTAGGACTATGATGCAATGTTGCGATGTGGGAAAGATAGAACTGGTTACCGAAGCTCTGGGAATCCCTTTTTATTTTTTTATTTTTTTTTTTTTTTTTGTAAAGTAAGAAGGTGGGATTTGAAAGTCTATGAGAGCAGATGAAAAAGGTGCTCCTCCATTGCTTTTTTTATCTCTTGGTAAATTCTGAAATATCTGTGGGTGCAGGGCTGGCTGATGTTCATCCACTCCATATGGGCTCTTCACACAGGGAGTGACCTACAGTAAAAGTGCCAGAAAGCTTCACAAGTGCACCTTTTCCTTGAGCTGCATTTCTGGAGGGAGTTTGAGCTGTTATGTAGGCATTGAAGTGGGAATGTTCCAATCTTCCTTTACTAGGAGGAAGTAAATGGAGGGGTTCAGTGGTATTCATTACTAGGCATGCTGTATTTGGCAAATGACAGAAAAAGGAAGCAAAGGGTTGATGGCCTTAGGTGAGATCAACTCTGATCTAGCTACTGGTGCTGAGGACCCAAGAGAGTAATTGAACCGACACAAGGAATAAAAATGAGTGAAGCTACGCATCATTCCAGTTGTCCTTGGAATTTAGCCTAGGACCTTGCCAGTTTAACCTAGGAAGGAGTGGTTCAATTCTTTCTGAAAACTGGAGGAGCCACCAAAGTCCCTTTCTATACAGCAAGAAATACAGGTCACTAGTCTGTGTTGTAAGTGGACCTAATGCCTGCTTCAGCTGCTTTAGGTTTAATATAAGAAGATGTTGTGACCCAATCCCAGAGTGTAGTCTCATAACTGAGTTATCTCACACAGCTCTTTTAGAGGGTCAGGCTCAGATAGCTTTCTGATTGGTATCTGTTGCAGGTTTGTGCTTATCATCTAGGATTCTGTTTTCTCTTGCTGAATAATCCAGCCTGTTTTCATCCTAACTTCACCAGCCAAACTCTAGACTTCCTTGATTGTGTACATAGGAAACCGAGGCAGTATTTTAAGACTGGGGGCTGACTGCTGAAAGCTGCTTGGTTTGGCTTCATTCAGTACAAAGACTTGCAAAATACAGTACAAAGTCCTGTCTGTGGCCTGCAATTTCTCTCTTCAGCAGATTAAAAAGATGATGGGTGACTGCTTTAAGGGAGTGCTGCAAAAACATTTGGCTTGATTTTGTTGTTGTTGTTGTTGTTGTCTTTAAATCCTTTCCCTCTGCTTCCTTGTTTTATCTTCTTTCTATGCTTGTTTTGCCCCTCTGGACAGGCTGACCCTGAGAATTAGGGATTATCTGCTAGGGCGGTAAATTCATCTCCTTCCCAAGCCACTCTCATAATCCTCACTGTCTCCATGAGGATCCCTCAAGCACGAAGGTGCGAAGAAAATACTGCTGAGAAAGTGTGAAGAGAGGAAAGACTTGCAGTAACAAAGATGCTTTTGCTTTGGCACAAACAGCTATGATTTCTTCCTTCTTGTTGCATTTCTTTATCAACATCCTGATCCCTGAACCTTATATTCTCTGGACAGCATGTCACTTAATTATTTTTCACTGGATGGAAAAACTGTAATTCCACTAAATTAAAAATAGAGCTGCAAATGGGCTTGGTTTGATCTCTGTAGCGTCTGAGGCAGAGGAACAAGATTAATTCCTGCAATTAGATGTTAATTGATGTCTGAGCGTGTCTATTCCTAGAAGCAGCAAGACCACATATCGCATAACTAGCACCATTAAAACAGCATTGTCTACCCTCTGTGCTCAGCAAGCACAGAACTGGAGGAGGGGGGAACTTACTAGGGAACTGCATCTAACTAGAGCAGTGGGGGATGCTGTGAAATGAACAGAAACTTGTGATGGGGAAGAGGGAGTGCAGCCTCTTTGTATGGTTAAGATCTGGTGGTTAAATGCACACAGTATTACAGAAAAACTGTGGTTTTGTTTGTTAAACGTACACGCACTTTATTTTCATTGCTGGTCAAGTCTGCTTGAGATTCACATCATAAGCAACTACAAAGGTTTATTACAAACTGATGAAATATCTGATAAAGGAAAAAAAAATTTCTTTGGCCTTTGGAAAACTATATACTAACAGTTTTGATTAAATGGAATAAGAGATCACTGAATCTGGTCTTTTACCTACTGTGTGTAACAGCTTCAGATACATCCATTTCAATAATGAAATTCTGTTTCTGCGCTGCCTGTGCCTTATATATAAAACACCATGCACTGTATATATTTCATTTTTCTTCCATTTTACAATACAGTAAAAATCTTTTTCAACTAGAATAGATGCTAGCCTTGGATACTGAAGTGCTGAATAGAATAATAAATCCTGCGCATCACTGGCTTGACTTTCATCCAAGAGTCTCAAAGAGCTTTATAAACATCAAGTAATCTTTCCAGCATGCCCATCGCAACTGGAGAGTATTACCACCATTCTTCAGCTATTATTATTAATTTGTATCGTTGCATCTAAGAGCTCCAATCAGACTCAAGACTCTGCTGTGTATATAACGGAAAGTTAAGCCTCATCCCAGACACCTTTGAACACTTACAGAAAAACAGGAGAGGGATACAAGAGGCCAGAGGAAAATGGGATAACAGTAAAGGGGAAAAAAATTGCAGCTTGGGGTGTTACCAGTGTTGGAACAGCATAGTCTGTCCAACCATTGTCATGTATCTTGTAGGCAGTGCAGTGAAGGTAAGACCTGAAGAAATTTTTCAATGGCTTTTTGGATTTTACTGTGTGACTGCTTCCCATGTTTAAAGGGCAGAACAGGAAGGGTATGTCTGAGGCACACTTGACTTGATGAATGGTTAAGTTTGCCTCAGTATTGGGAAAAAAAATTGTAGAGTGCAGGTAACTGAAGGAGTAAAGACTGTTGCTTTATGTGTGGTAGTAATGCAAATGGAACCAGTGGGCTGAGGAAAAGAGGTAAACAGAGTTGGGAGCCCTTTGCCCCAACAGAGTTGTCAATGACAGGAATGTGGATAGTGGGTGTTATGATGATGTGATGATCTCAATTTTGTATTCCTGTTTCCAGACGTGTTTAGTGAGGAATTTTCAGCAAAAAAAAAAAAGACTGTGCCACCACATGTAGAACATTGTATACAGCCTGGTCACATGTGGTCAAACAAATTAAACTGCAGCAGGTGTGAAGAGAGCTCTTCTGATGATTCACCAACTGCAGAAGCAGTTTTAGGAAGCAGTGTCTGGCATGTTTAGGCTGTGCAGTGTAGTCTTGTGGCGTGTCACTTGGGCTTACCCTTGGATTCTTTGTGTAGTCTAATAAGTGGGGCACTACTTTTCGGGGAAGGAAGAACTTGCTTTTGGGATTTCCTCCTAGCCCAGTGGCACTTAACACCTGGGATAGGAGGGAGAGTGTTTATCTCAGAGCACCCCTCTACGCTGACAGTTACAGAATTGCCATAGGTCTCTGACCCCTATAGACAGGGGGAACAAGGTGAATCTGAGCCATCCATGCTCTGCATGAGTTATTTATGAGCTTGGCAAGTAAAGAAGTGGAAAGTCTCTCATTTTACAGCTCCTCTACTGCAGAGTTAGACTACAGAGCTCACTGGGGTTATACTTTCCAGTTTGGGTCTCTCAAGATGCAGAGTCTGAGGAGCTTCTACAACAGAGATATTCAGTTTACACTGAAATCTGTTCTCCCACTCCTGAGATGCACATGTTCATACCTAGCTCTTACAAAGGGCAGAGATTGCACCTCTGTTTCCTCCCAGCTGTTGAGTACAGAAAACACCTGGAAGAGGAGAGTGTTTGTGACTCCTGTGTACAGCTTCTGTTGGACTAGATCTCTCCTTCTCTAGTTTCATCCTGTGACCCCACCTCTGTTTTTTTCATTTGTTTTCTGGTCACCAGGCTTTTCTTGGTAAAGCTCAAGCAGAGTTTGGTTCATTGTCCAAGTCCAGACAGCAGTCTGCTTTTTGAGTAGATTGCCTCTGCTGTTTAGCTCCTTTCAGCAGCGTAGACAGGCTCAGGTCATCCCTGATGTAAGAGTACAGATGCGCAGAAACCTGTAACACTGAACACACAACTGTCTGTCCACTATAAGCACCTGTGTTAAAAATAAAGGAAAACCCTCAGGGCCCTCACACTGCTTCTGCCAACCAGACTGTTGGATCCCAGGTGTTTCTTAGGTGTCTGTCATGCTGCTTCTCCCATCCTCCATGCTACCCAGGACTCCCACAGGATGTTAGGCTTCCTTTGTGCCACAACTTTAGCTGTGCTTGCTGCCACGGCACTCCTGCAGTGCTGGTTACAGCTTGTTAGCTCAAGCTTGTTAGCATGGGCCCCTTTGCCATTCCACACCATTACTGCTGGCGAACCTTGCTGCTAAGGCCTGTCTCAGTGACTGTAACCTTGCTGCTAAGGCCTGTCTCAGTGACTGTAGCCTCTGAGTTGGGCAGAACATACATCTACTGAAACCTGTGTGCAGATTTAGCTCTTGGTGCGCTTCCTTATCATCAATAGGGGGCTTAGGTGGCTATCGTGTCAGAGAGCTGGGGTTTGTGAATCCTGGTCTGTGATTCTCCATGTGCATCATATAAAATGGCTGTGCTTAAGAAATTCCTGGTATGGAGTCTGTGTTCCTTGTGTTCTGCCGTGTTATCCCTGGCTTTAGTCTAGAATCCCAGAGACTTTGTGGTCTAGGGAGATGTCTTCCAACCCAAGGATAATAGGTGTGATAAAAACATGGGGCTGAGCCTTGACATCAGGCATCAGGCTGACTTAGAAACAGTGGCTGTTTCTTTGTTTTCATCCTGACTAGTGATCTTGCAGAAAGCTGTTGGATCCGTCTGGGACTTGCACAGATGAAGGAAAAGAGAGGTGACACTGTGGGCGACGCCCTTTAACATGATCGAATGCTGCATTCCTATTGTGTGTCTTGTTTGTCCATTCCAGTTCAGATCTCCATGTTGGGTTATAATATCTGTGTCTCATTCTGATGCAGTGAGATTTCACAGCCATTCTAATGCTAGTCTGTTGTAGTAATCAGTGCAATACTTTGAAGCTGTTGGTCTCTTTGAAGATCTCAGTGGAGCTGAGGATCCAGCTCAAAGGCAATCAGCTAAGGCTGGAAAAAAAGACACTCTGCAGAGATCAGTGTAGTATTTTGCTTGGCATGCTGGCAGGCTGCTGCAGCCTGTGATTCTGCTAACTCTGTGAGGTAAGGCAGGTTCAAGCTTGATCAGTTCTTAGGTGGGAGAATGCTAAGGGAAAATCTTGTGCTGCAAGGAGTGTTGTTTTTTGATGGAGGAGCTGGTAGTCCTCTCATTCAAGGGCAGACAGCATTTTGGTGTGATAACAGGGGATGTTGTCCTTCTGGAAGTGCCATCGTTCATGCATGACACGAAAATTGCATCTAGTCTATGCTGCAGTTGAAAACTTCCCAAGGTACTGAGAGTCTTATTCTGCATGGCCTGTTCAAATTTCTATGTAAACAACTTCAGTGCTGCCTCCCTAAATCTATGTTCGTATTATAACAAATGTTTGAGGTACTGTGTGTGAAGGACTATGTTTGCAAGAGGAGGAGAATGTGTGTTAAGTGTTACTGAAGTGCTGGTGATAAATGGTAACTATAAGATTTTAGCTTAAACCAGGTGGAAGTGGTTTTACTTTGCATTTGCAATGGGTTAAGGGCATGTGTGGCCTTGGCTACTGTTGCTTAATGGACAAGCTGTAATTTGCTGTACACCATGGTAACTCAATCCCTTGCAGTTCTATTCTGTATGGAGACAGCGATCTCATTTGAACGTGATTGGCATGAAAAAAAACAAAGAAAGGTGTTCTTAGAGGGATTGTGGTTAATCTGTGTTTAATCCATGCATTTGATGATTTTTCTGCATAGAAAGGGTTGGGCTTTGTTTACTTCAATGTAGAAAGCACAGCAGAAGGAAAGTGCTCTTCATATTCAAGGTTTTCTTTCAGTAAGAACAAATTCTTTGTGGTCAAGCCCTTTGCAAGTGAGGCGAGGACTGGCAGTAAAATTTTAGTAGTGGAGTGAACATTTGGATTTTTCTAGTGTAAAGGATAATGAGATGTACTCATGCCTTGTATCATCTCCAAAGGGCATATCTCTGATGCTTCTGGCACTTTAAATGCCATGTGAAGCATTTCAGTTCTCTGATCTGGAATTGTTGGGCACCTAGGCTTTGTGTGGGATTTTTAATACTTTGTTGCATTTAGACTTTGGTATGACTGTAGAGACTCATAGCAAATATTTCTGATGGTATTTTAGCATTTTGCTGCCTTTTAAAATCTAAGATGAAAAAGAATGTAATGAGCCACCTAATCTGTGCAGTACTTGTCCCCTTCTTATATACAAAAGGAACTGATTTTTTTTTCCTCTCATCTTTAATTGACTTGATCTTCCCTTTATACTGCTGAAGGTAAGATGCTGCTGTGCACTTGGAACAAGGAGGAAAAGTGGCATATGCAAGGTGGGACAGTTCAGCTACCACTGAGAAGTATGTACTAGTTGCAGTGATTTCTCACCTGCGTCTAGAATAACAGAATTGCTTGAGAGACAGAGGGTGGGGGCCCAATATTAACCATTGTAACCTATCTTGCCTTTGAATGGGAAACACTCTGGGTAATTGTTTTACCTGCTGGGTGCCTGTTTACAAAGTCAGTGAAATGATTCCAAGTGAGAGAAAAGAGCCTAGCTGCCATTCAGATGTCCTATTTGGATGGTGGGGACATGAGAGAGATAGAGGGGTGCTGCATAACTCTAATTAACAAAATATCTATTTTTGCTATTCTAAAGGCACTTCTCACAGTTTCATCTGCTGGGTTCAGCATCTGACATTGATTGGCTTGTGCAGTTTGACTATGTTTCTGGTATTCTGATCTCAGTTGAAATGTATTGGGAAAGACAGAAATGGAACAAATGAGGCACCAAAGCCATCCTCATGCTAACTAATTGGATATATCTATAAACGTCGAACAACCCCACAATTGCTGTTGAAGCTATTACATCAAACAATCATGCAAATTCTCAAAGCTTATAGGTATAAAACATGTTGGCAGCTGTGAAAGGAAGCTGTAAAAAGGGAGAGCTTTTTAAAAACATTTGGATTACAGGTTCACACATCTCATTTAAAAACAAAACAAAAAAATAGAGTTGTTACACAAACCATCTCCCTCTGATTCCCACACAGTTTAGTAAATACACACCATTTTACATTCTACCGTAAAGAGAAGCCTTTCAGAATGAGCAGAGCCACTGCACAGGTTTTAAGGCCATCTGGCACACAGTTCTCAACTGTCCATCACTTGAGACCCAATGCTACCTCTGGGCTCATGGAGACCTGCTGTTATCTCAGTTTCTCTATTACTGTCATTTGTTGACATCAAGAAATGGAGGTTATGGAAGATGTTATTTATGTGACAAAAACCAATACTACTTTATTGGCATCTGCCTTCTGTTTAGTTTCTTCTTTGTTAAAGGGAAGAAGAATATTGTCTTTGCAGTTATTATGGCTTATTTTTTAAGTTGTGTGTCAAATCTGACAACAAAAATCAAGGCTTAACACTGAATTAAATTTAGCTAGCTCATTGTTCCCAGGTCTTCTGTTCATGCTAAATGACTTTCTAGTTATCCTTGGCTGCAGGAAATTCATTATAATTGGGTGTACTGTAGTAATGCAGATTTCAGGCATGGCAGTTGAGCTGTGCTAGGACAGCTCAACTGGGTTTCATTTGTTGGCTTTTTTAGTAGATGCAAATGGTACCTTATGGAGGGCTTATACAGATAAAGGTATAGCTGCTTGGTTTTTTGTTTCAAGTGCTGTGTGTTGTAGTTGAGAAGCAGTGAGGAAGAGCTGCCTGTATAACTTACAGCTGCTGTACATGGGTGAAATACTGTGGAAGTACTTGAACCTTCTCTGGGAAAAAAGTAGTCGTTCTTCTCAGTTAGGAAAACCTTTTAGAGGGAAAGAGCAGACATGGGTAAGGAAGCTCCAGCAGAAGAGACAGAGTCCCTCTGTCTTGCCACAAGGAGACAGAGTGATGAGGAAGGGAGAATTTGCTTTGAAACATACCAAGCACATCTCAGTTTTCTATCTATTTGAAGAGAGGGTTTATTTTAGACCCTAATAAACTAGAACATATTCTAGTTTAGAGACTGGGAGCTTCTTGGTCTACTTTGATATGCTTATTTGAAAGAAAAGGGGGGGAGTAGTTCCACATGAATACTCTAGCTGATTCAGGGTCTTGTCACGGCCTATTTTTCTTCTCTCCTATGTTAATTGGCCAAATGGAAAATAATGAAAAGGGGACATAGAGCAGGCTACCTGGATCAATAAAAATGTCAGTTTGGCTGCATCAATGTAATAGGCAGAGCTAATGTCATTTGGCTAAATAAATGGGTGTGTTTTGTGTAGCATCATGGTTGTCCAGAGTGCTTTAAAAGCAAAGATGATGACAGAACTCAGCAGCTGCAGGCTAGTGAGGCCTGGTGATCTTAGAGCAGAAGAGACCTTGCCCAGTTTCCAACAGGAAATGGTTTTTATGCCAAAGCATCAGCCATACTGAGATCGGAGAGTGGGCCATGAGGCTTAGCGGGGCAAGGCTTGGCACAGTTTAGGTGCCAAAATGGAAACTGCCAAATGTAAGAAATACTACAAGTTTTTTCTGAAGTCTGGTTGGTGTTGCTGCTGCTGTCCTTGTTGCATGGTGGTAGTGTGTTGATACTGAGGTGTTGAGCACTGTATAGCTAGCAAATTTGCTGTCAGGAGATTGCAGCATTGGACTTGTCCAAGACTCACAGGTTTAGATTGGCAGCAAGGATTCAATCAGACTTATTGTAGATAAGTACAGCCACTAACATTGTTGGCCAGGTTTGCAAGCTTGCTCGATCAATGCCTTTGCAAGCCAAGCAATACACACTGAGCAGTGTTCCAGTGAAGTATAGAACTGCTTTTGCATCGCATGGAGTGGAAGGACAGTCAGTGCAACTGCACCTACGCAGTTGTTTGTTGTGCCCTTAGGATGGCTGCTTCTCTCCTGGCATTAGATCCTCTTGTTGCTATAAGGAAGTGTTTCTTCTTTTGCTCACTTTATTTCCCACAGTACTTAAGTAGAATTACTTATATTGAAGCGTTGTAACACAGTTGCATAATTCTATGCATTTAATTTCTGTCCACAGAATTGTTATTAGCAACGACAAACTAAAACTTTTTTTTGAAGAGTGGCATTGTCTGCAGTCTTGGCTGTCTAAAGAGATGGTAGTAAACTAATTTTCATGGTATTTAGTATTTGTTTTGGGTTTTGTTTGTTTGTTGGTTTTTTTTTTAAGTTTTCACTACTTGCCCAGAAATTTACAGAAGTCTTGTGCAATTTCTCTGATGATGCAGCATTCCCAGAGAGGTTTTCTTTAAATACCAGTGGAAGAGGAAGGAATCTTAAGGGTCAAAGTGAAGGAGCTGCTAGTTTATCTAGGAAGAAGTTTCATTTCAGCCTCATACAAGAAGCCTTCATAGTTATTTGATACCTCTCTTACTTCTCAGCTTTACTTTTCAGCTGCCAAATGCCGCAGTTCGATAAATTTTGTCCATTGATCATTAGATAAATATAAATGGGTAATTGGAGTGCTACCAAAGACCTGATCTATGGAAGAAGTAGCCATATGAGATGGGGGAGAATGTCTACTTTCAAGGCTGCTGAAACTTAAATGAAAGGAAAGTCTTTTAAACCCTGGCCTTCAGCTTCTGGGTTTACTTTGTTTACATTCTCCTTCAGGAGCTACATACTGGCTTTATTTATACTCAGCAAAATAAATAAGTTTGTGACCCTTTCTCCTATGCACAGGCAGCTTTTTTTTTTTTCTGGTAGAAAAGGTTCTTTATGCTATTCTAAAATTAATATTGACAGACAGCCTCTTAGTAGTCTGTATGTTACACTTTTTTGCCGGTATTTCGGTGCTTTACAAATATGATTGCGTACTTTGATCCCTTTCCCAAAGGGCAAATGCCTCTCTCAGAGGAAACAGCCCTGTTTGCAATATTGCAAGCAAAGTCAAACACCCTCTTAGCATGAGAAAGAGAAGAACTGTACTCCAGCTAACCTTAGGAAACTTAAATGGCTTGTAAGAAGAATTCAGTCTAGTGTAGAGCCCAGTCACTCTGGTTAGTGACCTGTCCTTTCAGTAATCTTCCATGTCTATTTGTTTTTCATTTCTTGTGAAAATCAAATACTGAGCTGAAGCATTATTTCAGCATGGAGTTAGATATGTTATGTCATGTGCACTCGCTGATGCAGGGCTCATCTTGAGCAAACAGAGAATGAAGCTGTGGCTTCTACTGTTTCTGTTCCTGAGGAACAGGTTGGTCTCGCTGCACCCGCAAGTTGGGTCAGTAATTAAGCTGGCTTCTGGAGGAAGCTCTGTGTCCAAGATGATGGAACGAGCACTACTTGGTCACTAAATGAACTGCTAGATTCTGCTCAGTCTGGCTACCAAGAGAGGCTGGTTATTGCTAATCCTAAAAACCAGCCAAGCAACTGCCTTTGTTGCATGCCAGGATGACATTCCACCCAAGTCTTGCATCTCTCTCCACCCCCACCAAGCCTCCCAGTACGATCAAATACCATGTCACCACCATTGCAACTTTGGTCAAGAGTTGGTGGGATGTAGGAAGAAGGCAGGTATGGATCAGGTGTGTCCCTTCACTGATTTCTGCTTGTGAACTGTTCAGGACCTGGGACAAGAATTGGGGGATGGGGAGAGGGAAGTTTGGGAAGGTATCATCATGGACTTCAGCAGTCCACGGTGGTATGGGGAATTCTACTCTTTTCCCTTCTCTTCTTGAGCTTTTCATCATTCGCCAGTGTTGAATGCGACCAGGTTCCATATCCTTGAGAAATAATGATTTTTTTTTTTGTGTGTGGTGTGTAACTAAGGCTTAGTTTGCTCAGCACCTCACCAATACAAAATAAATTGTTATAGTTTCTCCATAAGGCCTACATACCTTAAGAGGAGGTCTTAAGCCCTTTCCTACTGCTGGAGGAGAGGGTCTGCAGAGTACAGGCAGATTGTGCTCAAATGGTGTAGGGGCAGAGCACGAAACTAATACAGGAGATGCCTCACTAGCTCCAGTGCCACACAAACACTGTACTGTCAGTATCTTACACATTGCTACCGTCTTCTCCTGCCTATTTACCAAAGATGGTGCAGGACATCTCACAGTGACTTCTTTCCACTGTAGCAGGGTTTTGAACTTTTTTCTGTATGGGGGCATTGGCGCATAGGTCTCAGCCTGGCCTGGTGACTCTGAACTTTCTGATACTGCCTATCACTTCGGAGGGATGAGGAACTTGTGTGCCAGTCACACTGGGGATGACATTTCTTTTGCTGCTTTGGCATAGTCAGTATGGACAAATACACAAATAGAGCTTGATTCTTGTATGTGGGTGAGTTTGAACTGTAGTTCTATATCACATCACATTCAAATAAATTCAAGATAAGTGGATATTTCAGAGCCCAGTATTATTTCCCAATCCTTGCCAAATTACTTGAACAAATTGCTGAACTGCCTGTAGGTGAAGGTTGCATAGTCTGTCATCTCTGATCAAATAATGCCTCTGTGTGTGAGACTATCCTGTGAGTGTCCTAAGCCTGTTGCAACAAAAGGGATACAACCAGGTTCCACATGCTTAAGAAATAATGATTTATTTTTTTCTTGGTGTGTGACTTAAGTCTTAATTTGCTCAGCACCTCACCAATACAAAAGTTGTTACAGTTTCTCCATGAGGCCTACATACCACCAGCGAGGTAATAAAAAAGACTGGTTAGAACAGCATCATGTAAACCCCTTATCTGTTGCAAACCTTTGAAGTTCAGCCACCTTCACTGACTGTAAGAGTTGGTGTGCAATGCTTGTACTTTTGTCTGGTTATGCTGGCACAGATAGGGCCCCAGTAGTCATGAGTAGAAGACTGAATAATTTGTATGCAGTAGAAGCGTAGCGTGAAGAATGTGCTTCTGGCTAAAGTGAGCAAGTCACTTTATCATTGTTGTTTTTTTTTTAAAAAAAACTGAAGACTATTTACCTGGCAGCTCTGAATTAATGTGCTGATGAATTCTGTGAAGGAAGACATTACACAGGTTCCTTGGAAGAATTTACTACTTGAGATTTTTCTGTATTTAGGGGACTGACCCCTTAGCCATATGCTCTAAAATAAAGGATAAAAATTAGCCATTCTAAGACTTAATGCTTTCATTCTTCTCATACGTTTTGGAGTAGCAGTTATCTAGTAATAGAATTATACAGTATCCACAAACTGTAGTTCACAGTTAAGCTCTCTCAAACAGAAAATTACACCAAGAAATCCATAAACTGTAAGAACAGCAAGGGTCAGACTGTCTTACCATGAAGAATTATATGGTGCAGGAAGCCTATTGCCCTTTGTTCTTTCTGCTGTTAATGCTCCAGTCTCAGCTCTCATGGTGCTTTCTGAGAAATCAGAAATGTATTGTTGTATTCGAAACACATTTCAGTATTAGAGTTCTATTTTGGTACATTTTACACAAAACTGTGTAAATCCTTATGGTAGATATTTAGCTCTGTCTGGTATGTTTTATCTTCAGACTGCTCTCAAAGTAATTGATCCTCCTTGCCTTTAGTCTAGAAAAGGTGCTGAATGTTGGCTAAGGAAAACTGATCCGTGGTGATGTTAAGTGACTAAATCAGGGCTGGCGTGAAACAAATGGTTAAAGACTGCATTAATCTTTCTGCCTTGCTGGATGTATGCAAGTTGCAAAGGGCCTAACACTTGTTTCAGTTCCTGTGAAGTGATTTAAGTTCCATAGGCTGTTGAATTTCCTTCCTTACCTTTCTGCTGTCAGCCAAAGCCTGGTAAAAGAAAGCCTCCCCGGAAAGCACAATTCAATCACAGATCAGCACTGTCTTGTTTAAAATATTATATCTTCTTATAAACAATTTGATTGTTTCACACAACGAACGTGGTTAGAAAAAGCAGCTACAATATGCAACTGGATTGCCCTCAGGGACTCATGGATGATAGGATCTGTGAATCCTGAGCCCTTTCAGGGCTTGGGGTAAAAGTGCAGAGCACCAGTGCAGCTGCTGAGCCAGTGGACAACTTCACATACATGCAGCTAAGGCAGCATAATTGGCTTTACCTTTATTATCCAGACTGAGAACAGCAAAGGCAAGGAACTGGTTCTGATTTATGTAAGAAGTTTGACTTGGGTCTACTTGACCCATGGTTTCTGTGTCAGTCAAAACTGCCAGTTGCAGTAGTTGTGACGGTTAAGAATTGTCTTTGTGAAGTCTGATGTACAGAAACCAAACCAACCCATGGTATCAACGACATGCTAATAACTTTAAATTAATTGGTGTGATTGATAAACATTTAGCATTGCTTGGCAAATGAGTGATAGCTTTCTATTTTATCCACAGAATAACATTGGGTTAACAATAGAGAGAAAGATTTAAAGGCAGAACAAAGCCAACATTTTTTATTTGTGGGGTTTCAGTACCTGTAGAGGTACTATTAAACACTGCTTGCATATCTCTAGTGGCTGTAGTATCAAACTAGCCTTAAGGCTCCTTGAGAAAGGCCACAGAGAAAGTTAAGAGCAATAAAGGAGTTTAAATTGAAATACAACTCAGCCTTAATGGTATTTGCTACAGTGTATTAAGACAGCTCTAGGAGTTTCATATACTAAACAGCAGCAGTCCTTTAACACTTAAAATTAACATTTTCATTACAGATGGAAACAGCTACTGGCAATAGAAGCCTCAATACCTTAATAATCATCTCTACGGTTATGTTGTCTTCACATAGACTGTCTTTGAACACGACAACTTGGGGTATGGGGGCATTCTAGTTGATGGGGGAGATTCTACAAAAGGGATGATGGAGAAAGCCTATGGAAATTACAGCAGAGAACTAGAACAGAGGCTGACAGAGGTATTGGATACGTTTCAAATAGCATGTATTTCCTTGCTCCCAGTACTCTAGCAGGAGTTGCTGCCTCAAAGTACTGCTATTAAGCTGGAATATGGTCAGCAGCACCTACCCGATCCTACATCTACACATGCACCCTTCGCCCACTCCTTCACAGAGTTCCATGTCCCTAGGGATAGCATGAAACACACTATTGAAAAATACTGTAACCTGTTGTTAGCATTCACTCAAACTTCTCAGCTGTTAGGGGGGAGTATTTTTAATCGAATTCCAAATGAGCATAATAGTATATTACACTAAGTCTATGGTAGTTCATAGAATCATAGAATACCAGGTTGGAAGGGACCTCAAGGATCATCTCGTCCAACCTTTCTTGGCAAAAGCACGGTCTAGACAACATGGCCCAGCACCCTGTCCAGCTGAATCTTAAAACTGTCCAATGTTGGGGAATCCACCACTTCCCTGGGGAAATTATCCCAATGGCCAACTGTTCTCATTGTGAAAAATCTTCCTCGTGTCCTATCAGAATCTCCCCAGGAGTAACTGAGTTGATAATGATTAAACTATAGCTAGTATGGAACAGGTAAATTGAGGTATTGGGACAGGCTACACTTCCCCAGAAGACAAGCTGAACAAGGACTGATTATATGTATGTGGGTGTGCAGAAAGTGAAAGCTGTTCTTAGCCCAGAGGAGTAATTCTGCTTCAGCCGTGTGATGTCCCAGGAGATTTGTGCGTATGTATGTGTCCGTGTACAGAAAGATCCATTTGGAACTATTATTTTTGACAAGACCTGACACCAAACAGTCAAAAAACAGAAAGAGAAAACAATGGGTGTGTGGTGTGACTTGAAGATAGCTGTAGAATTTGTAACTAACTGCTGCTTACCTGATGAGGAGTATTTTAATCTATAGAAACATGGAGGGTAATTAAGGGGGAAGGCTGCATGCTGACAGTGTAAAGGTAACACCTCTGGCTTCTCTGCATGTGACGGACTATCCAAAGGAGCAAGAATGATGCAAAGCTGATATGGCTGGATCAGTTAAAACTGTTTCAGCTAGCCATCTTTTTAAAACTCTAGTGTAGTCAAGAACAGTTGTGCTAGCCAACAGTGTTTAACTTAAATTTCAACTTATTCTTGGAGCTCATCATCTTCCTCATGCTGCTGCTAAATGTAGTATGTTAAAAGGTGTCTCCAGAAGCTGGTTTAGTTAAAGCTTTCAGGAATCTCAAGCAAATGTAGTATACTTTAAACACTACAGAAGAAGGAAAAAAATAAAAAAAAGACAAGGTATTGCTGAAAAGAAAAATGAACTCTGAATTTCTCAAGCAGAGGGCTCAGAGTCTGTTCTCCCCCCTCTAAGACTCCTAAGTTTATTTGCTCCTTTGAAAAGTAGAGAGATGAGACAGAGCATTTCAGGAGTTCACACTGAACCTTTCATTTACGCTTCCCAATGCAGAAGTGCTGATCATGCAGGCCTTCCTTTCAAAAGATGATATAAAAAAAATCCCCAAAAGCAAACAGACATGGCATTAAGGGTTGCGACTTTGCCTCAAAGAGACCCTGAACACTTTAAGAGGAGGAAACCCCCCTCCCAGCATTTTCAAGTGTGCTGAGAACCTTAAAGAGAGCTCCTTCTGGTGTTGCACCTCTGATACAGAGGATGACTTCAAAACTTTGCTTTCAGAGATGTCAACTTTTTTTTTTTTTTTTAAAACCAACAAAACAATCCTGAATTGTTTAGAATGTGGTTTCCCATCCTCCCTAAGCACGCTTGGTAGTGGGAAGGAAAGTGTCTCCTGCAACTCAGAAAAGAATAAATGGGACTAAGCAATGAGGAAATAGTGGGTGCCATCTCCTGTCCTTTTGTGTGAAGGGAGAGCCGACAAACAAGAGTAGGTCTCTATAATTTTATTCTCATTACTTACACAGTCACTGCACTGTGCTACAAGTTATTAACTCACAGCATCCTATTGCATGTTATTAGCTTTGCACAAACCTAGCAGAAAGGAACATTCTGCTTATGGTTAAACCATCACCATTAACACTTGCTACTATCTGAAGAACAAAACCCTTTTGTTAGAGGATGCAGTCATCATCTTTAAAAACTATATATAATTTCAGTAATCTCTTCCTAATGCTTCAGATGCATGTATTGAATTTGAAATAGTTTACAGTTAGTCTTACAAAGTTCTGCTTGTTTTTCTTCCAAAGAAAATAGCAGCATACTGCGAAATAGGAAGGTCCTGTAGCAAAATATGTAGTGATTACTAAATAATCCATCAAAAATGTTTTCTGACAGTCCTGTTTCATTTCTTTGCATATAACATATGTTGCAGAATTGACTCAGACAAACTCTACACAGGTATATTCACATAGATAAAGCAAAACAGTTTTCTGTAGTAGCAGGTCAAGAAAGTTGGTGCTGTTTGGCAAGTAATTATTTGCCTCTTTACCATTTTATGATCTGAGCTGACTTGAAGAGGAAGGTGGCTGTGATCACTAAGCGCTTGTCAATTTGCATCCTCTGCCTCCTGCTTTCAGGCCTTCTTTCTTCCTGACTCAACTTTAGATTGGAAGATGAGGCACGCAGAGTTCATGGGAAAGCGTATGCGAACAGTATCATACAACTGAAGTTCAAAAAAACCTAACATCCAGAACAAGTGTATCTTGTCTGCATTAAGTTTCAGTTAATTGAAGAAATAACCTATCACTGTAGTAAAATACACAAGGAGGTTATCACTTCTATAAATCAACATCCATATTTTAATGTTCTTGAACTAATGGGCATGGGCTTGCAAGACAAAAAAAAAGCTGATGCTTTTTTTCTGTGGCAAGAGCACCATTCAAGCAGAACTACTTTCAGATGCCCACCTGCACATCCTGACTGCCTCCACAAAAAAAGAAAAATGAATGAAGACCAGGAAGAGAGGGAAAAATATGTCCCTCTCACTGGTGTCTTTGAGAACTGTTATTTAAGAGTGGCTCTTCCCAGCAGCGTTAAAGTTTGTTCTCCTGGAAAAGCTACTAAAGGTGAGAGATAAAGCCCACTATTGCACAAGTTCACCATGTAAAATGTGCACTGTGAATACTTTTGAACAGTTTAATCTTATGCACTGTTTTTCCAGCATGGTCCTTTGTAGCAAAGTATGCACAGACACAGTCTCAGCTAAGCATAAGATTATGAACTGGTTACACTAGAACTGTATTCTTATACAGCAGCTCCTGCCACATCAGCTTTTGAGTTGAACCACAGCTTTCTACTGCTTCTATTGTTTTTGTTCTGTGTGCAGAATTCTAATCAGGTATTTAAGTGATGAAATGAAGATCTGGTGCCACTAAATACAGTTCATTTTAAGTAGTGTTGTCTTAAATGTTTCCATTTGTTTTCTAGGTATAAAAGTTCCCAGGAGCATACAAAATTATTTCCAGTGTGAATTGGCTACAATCTCATTGTGACATTAAGGGATTACTTTGCTTAGGCCTTCTCTTTGCTGTTCCACTGATGACTGACAATTTCAGTAACTACACTACAACAAAGAGAATGTTAATTCATTTGTCTGGAAACTTAGCTGTGTACACAGCTACCGCAAGCATACGTGCAGTCAGTTATTCCACCGATGCATTTCTTTGAGGCTATTTTAAAACCTGTATTTTTAGGACACCATTAGTATCAGTTTTCTTCCCTGTTGAGTCTTTATACTGAAATAGTCATTGTAAGATTAAAAGAAGTGCTTCTATCCCTTAGAGTGTTATATCTAAGTTGTAGCATAGACACAGGAGGAAGTGCTGTGATTGTAGAATGAACACCACAATGAGTACAAAGTTAAATATAAATAGGACATTGTGTTGAAGAGACCAGGGGATTACAGTTTGTCCAAAACAAGAAAGTCATGCAAAATTCAAGTTTCGAATGTATTTATCACCTTCCATGGCGTAGATAAAAGCAGTTAATATTACTTTTGGACTGCTATAATTGCACCAGGACTCTTTTCAGGGTGTTGCCTGCACACTACCGAAGAGTAATTCAGGTTCTTGGGTACCTCATTTTACAGTTACATTGCTTCTCAGTCAAGACTAAACTACTTCAAAACAGAAACCAGTGCAATTAAAGACAGGCTCTGGCACTGCAGCCTTCATGGGCAATTCTTATTTTTCCTTGAAGCCTTGGCTCACACTCAGCTATAGGTTTGAAACTTGATGAAAAGGCAGAGCTGTTTTACTTAACTTACCTTTACTATAACACAGCTGTCTTGTTCAAGAATCACACACAGTTTTATAATTGAAAGTACCATATGAATTTGTGGAAAAAATGGGTGTACATGTCCTACAAATCAGGCACAATTCCAATTCCAAATGATTTTCAATTTAAATAAATTACATTGATATTCTCTCTCCCTCTAATACAGTCCATTGTTTTTTTTAATTAGTTTTTTAATTAGTCTTGTGTTTTTAGCATCTAAATGATAAAGAAACAACAGTTATTCTTCTACTTATCCATTATGAATACAGCCCCTTATGACTTGGAGTACAGCTACTCTAGGTGCAGAAGTTGTCAAAATGCATGAAAGAACATTTAAGATATTTTAAAACTTCGATGCTGATGATATAGTGCACAGTATACATTCGACTTAACTTACTTAAGAGTATGAGCAACTTATTCATTTGATTACTGTATCTAACCTCAAAATTAAGTTGACCAATACTCAGGCTACAGTAGATTTTGCCAGATTTGCTTACAAAATAAATCACTAAACTTAAACCCAGCAGAAATATTATCCTTCCCTTCCAAACTGGCAGAAAATAGTCCATCTTTCACCTATTATAAATTCAGCGTGAAGTTACTGACCTAATGTTGATATTTTCCCCATTCATATTTCTTATGTGAACTTGCAGCAGAAATGGTGCAAAATAGCAAGACTTGTTGGAATAGGCAGAAAGGAATTCAAACTTTAATCTGATTGGTTTAATTTTTTTTAGCAGGAGGAAAAAGAATAAAGTTACAAGATTCTTTTAATATTTTCACAATGTTAAACTAAAACTGAGCTCTAGGCTACATGTGTAAGTAAATCTAGAACACAAAAGGGTTAAATAAGATCTTCTTTTAAGATACAAGAACTTAAGCTTTCTTTACGTTTAACAAACTTCACAGAACAGATACTGCAAAGGAACAACCCCCTCCCCAACCTTTTTGTTTAAAGTGAACATTGTCCATAATTCACATGAACTTTAAGTAGTGTTCTCTCAAGAGCCACCTTGAAACCATCTGTGCACTTGTAACGAGATTAAAGAGAATATTAAGGAGGAACAAAATAGCATCTTCAGTATTAATGCAGAAAAGTCTTCTGTATCAATCAGAATGCCCATCAAAAGCTATGATAGGATTTTGTAGGAAAAGAAAGTGCGTATCACAGCAGCCGCCAAAACCCATGCTTTTTTAAACTCCTCACGGCAAATGTAAATAATATCCTTGGACAGTCCCTCTCACCAGGACCATTTCCTGAAAATGCAGCACATCAAAGAAGATTTTGCTGCTGGTTTCATATTCTTGAATAACAACAGTAATAAAAAGACCAGCTTGCCTTTTGGATAGCTTGCATTTTATAATGATGGGACACTTCTGATTTGCTTCATGGTTAATTAACGCTAATACAGTCAGATGCTGAATGTGTGCGTGGAGAGACTTTTTTCGAATGAGTTGTCTCCTTGCTAAATGCTCCTAGCTGGCTATCAAAGTAACAATGTAATTTGGCCTATAAGGAGTTAGTTACCTGTAACAAGTAGAATGGAGGATGACTCATACAAGCTTACTCCCAAAACACTGGGTTTTTTCAAGTGACACGTTATTTCACCCCTTTCATGTCTTCTATCTGCCCAGTATTTGAAGAGGAGACAAAATCTTTCCCTCCCTCAGGTTTTCTTACAAATTTACCTGGTTGTTAATGCCTTACTAATAAACTGAGAAGCTAAATTTACTCAGAATTAAGCTGGGCCACATTGGTACAAATCCTTTTTACCTGCATAAACCCTGTGTGCAGCAGGAGACATGCTGATTATTACGTTTGCTTTTTTGTTTCCAAACTGGTAAGACCGGTGCAATTCAGTTCAGCTCAGCTCAACGTGACATACTGTAATACAACCATAGGTCTAAACAGATCCAAAATACTCATGTAATGCTTTTCACATTCACTTGCTATACTTGCTTTGCAATAGATGCGGGCAGAGATTTTCATGAGAGCGTTCAGCTGCATAGAAAGAGGGCTGATAAAGCCCATTTGATTATCTCATTGACACTCTGGAAGTGAGGAACACAAACTCAATCTGATAAAGGGTGTTTTACCGGTTGTTCCCCAATACTGTTACTGAATTCCGTTTGCTACAAAATGTCCTTTCCCCCCCCCACCCCCCCAATATATAAGTCTAGCTACAGAAAGTCAGTCTGTAGAATCCAGCCATGGCTACTGTGCTGTGAATTAGCCTTATTTGATCAATTATCAGATACCTGCACTTAGCAAAAGGCAAACAAGAGCCAATCAGGTTTCGGCCGGTGGAAATGGCTGCACTGCTCAAGGTATGTGGAACCCATTCACACAACTCATAGAATCTCTGTGGATGCCATGTAAAAAGTATGCACCATTTACTGCTCTGGGATGGAGTTGGCTTTAAAGTGAGATCATAATTTAACTGAGAAGAAAGAAAAAAAATAAACCAAACAAAAAACCCTGATAGGTTCTTTATAGTAAGATAGATATAAAAATTTTTCATAAGAATCTCTGTCCCCCTTTCTTTTTGGCTTCCTGGGAAGAACCAGAAAGACGTTCCTACCCCAACAGAATCCCTGATGCTGGTGACACTGCCTAACTCAAAAGCCACACGCGATGAAGGCACGAGTGACCAGTCAGGTCTTCTGGGCTTAAGCAGCTGCAGTTGCTGCTCTTAGTAGTATTTCACCTCCTCAAGATTCACTAGTGAAGAAGTGAAAGGCTGCACATTAAACAGTTTGTCTGAAAGCCATGTGCATAGCAAACTTTTACACCAGCTTCTATACAACTATTTGTTTTAACTCTGCAGCTGGAATGTTTCCAGCGTAAGGCTTTTAGAGTGACTCCAGCAATAACAGAAGCCTTTGGATTTTTTCTTGTTTTGTTTAAATCCACTAGCCATGCTCAAAAATAATATTTCTTCATGTTTTATTTTTATACGGTGGCTAGCAGGCACCTTAGTAACCAGCCAGAAATCAATTTCAACCACCATCAACCCCTAAACTACAGTACCAGGACGGTTGGCTAAAGAAAGGAAACTGATTGGCTGTAGTCTGAAACTTGCCTAGTACAAGGTGTCTGGCTGACTTTGTCCTAAATAAGGCTAACATTAGTGAACTAAGAGAACAGCATTTGGTTGCAGTCTTGCACTCAGGAACATCCTTCGCCAATGCGTTGGCAAGATCTCCCTACTTTCCGATCCAGTTTCACCATTTTCATAATGGCTTCCTCACGCCCACGTCCCATGTGGTCAAATGTGCAGTCATGTTGTTCAGGCAGGCGATGTAACATACAGAACACATAACCTACCATGGAAAGGGAGAAAAAAAATACAGTTAGGGACTTGGTTAAAGTGGCAGAATCTTACCTGAATCAGAAGTGAAGGACCTCCTATTGGGGGATTACTCAGTTCTCAGAATTTAATGCCAGCTCTAAGTTTTTTCTTATCTTCCTTACACGGTGTTAATAAATATCTGATTATTTACTAGACTTTCTTGAGTATTTATCAACACAGCATCAAAGCTCAAGTCATATTAGGTTTGGGGTTTTTTTTTGCCATCCTCTCATCTTACAGAGGAAGCCCCCAAAATCTTCTAAACTAGGTATGCCCAGATAGTAACAAAGCAATTTTTATTTTATTTTTTTTTTTAAAAGCTGATCACCTTCACCAGTATCTTTTCTACTTTATGTGCAGTTGATTGTCATTTCTGAAATTCATGCCTATGCTACCTCGGGTTGGGCTCCCAAGCAGGCGTTCAAGTCAGAACTGTTAAATCTAAGCACCTTGCTTCTTACAGCCAGCACCTCAAGTTGGCAATGACTGCAGGAGAGTTCGCTGCTCCACTACTATTCCAGTTTGCAGAAGCTTCTCTTCATGAACTGTTCTGACACTAACCGTGGGGGTGAACAGGCATTTGACACAGGGACACGTTTGCCACATCATCTTGCTCTGAAAGAGGTAAGTTATTGTCTGTCTAAAGCTAGTCATGCTGTGCAGTTTTCCAGGGAGCACGCGATTCACGAACGCATGGCAATACTTCTTCCTATAGGTGAAAGGGGCATCTTCAGTAGCCACCTCTTTCTAGTCTACAATCAGCTTTTTTCTTATTTGGCCCTAATGCTTTATAACAGTAAAGAAATTGCCTCAAATTTCCTACCTCCAAAATGAATGTTACATAGTGATAAGTAGTATTAAGACGATATAGTAGGAAAAAGAGTCACACAGTTACAGGGTTCATGTACTCCCCCGTATATGAAACGAAGTATGATAATTGCCTATGCTGCAATATTTTTCCTGCCTGATGGTGCAAAAAGCATCACTCAGCCTCTCACTGAATGCTTTATATTACTGCTACTCCTTGAATGCTCAAAAGATATTAAAACCAGAAAATGGTGATATTTGAGAGATAGAAAAAGTGAGTGAATGCTTCAGAGTGTGTGTTTGTGCAGATATATACATACACACATATATACAAAAATATATGTGTAAAATATTTCAAGCTCTTGGACTATAAAACATCAATTGTAGGAGAGAACAACAGGCTACTTTTATGTTAGTGTGATTGTTAAGAAAACAGAAAGGGGAATTCCACACATGGAATTATTAAAAAAAAGTGAAGAAAAATTGATTTATCTTTGCTCTTTGTTTCAATAGCACCAGCTATGAAAAGACATGTCTATTATCTGTGGCTGGCTTTGAAACCCAGTTCTAGGAGCAAGGCAAAATAAAACAAGTTTTCTGCATTGGTATATGTGATTCAGAAATATGGATAGAAAGATGCAGATTGAATTGATACGTATTGTGCCCTTTGTCATCATTGCCTCCAATCTCAGTCTGGGTCATACCACACTCAAGTGTAGCACGTATCTTTCTTGATGTGCCAAAAATTCAAGGTCTGATTGTTAAAACGTAAACATCTTTGGACTATAGTTACAATACTGAACAGGTATTTCACTCAATTCCCTCTTACAGAAAGCATGGATTGAAGGCTTCCCTTATTTCTTTAAATAAGACTTCAAACTACTGAACCAATGTCCACTGCAGGCACACGAATACATAAATACCTGACTAGATGAGCTCAAAATTCAAGTTCATTATCTTATCTGCAATTGATGTGCAAGAAGCAGATGCAAGAAACCCTGCAGGGGTCATTTCAGTCCCCTAGGGGTAAAAAATGGTTTCAAATCCTGGTGGTTCTACAGATACTGTCCACATGGTTAAGAAGCATAAGTAGAAATGCTATTTAATGTTATCTAAAAGAGATCTTGAACATGTATAGTCTTCTACACCACTTCAGTAAGACCCTTTTGATAATTCTATAAATCTAATACGAAAATATATACAGCATGATTTATCGCTTTTGAACATGAGCTTTCAATTGCCCCATCTCACCTTCTACAAAGCCTCCTGCCTTTTGTAGACAAATGTAACTTCATGATGTTCCTTTCTACTTTGCCAAACCCCAATACAATCTATTCTGTCTTTTGCCATATCTTGATTTCTTTTCTGAACACTCTTTAGTTCTTTTTAGAGCACCTGTTTTCATGTAGGAAAAGCTGTGCTGTATGCTATTTTTATTCCAGATGAAACATATTATTTATTTTTTGTGTTTGTCAAGTATTTCTTTATGCATTCTTGAACCTAATTTCAATAACTGTCCACAAAAAATGGCAAGTGATTTTCATTTTCCCAGACTACAGAAGTATTTCTAATTTCAGCAACTAAATGATCTAAATATGTTATTCACATATCTATTTAAATATGTACTGCTAATTAGAACTGATAATACCTAATGAAAGAATACCCAAGCACATTTTGAACATTACTAAAGATAGTTTTGCATATATTTGCTGTTCCTATGGAGGGGGTTTATTCACGTTGAATTAGCAATGGAGATCTCTAGGAAGTCTTATTTCCAAAATAGACTTCAGATCTTTAGTCCCATTGCTCCAAACGCCTAAGTCACTTTAAGCGTTGGAACTTGTATTTTTGTAGGTTTTATTTAAAATGTAAAAGACTCGAACACTGTTACACAGTAGCTAGTTCAGTAACAGTAGTCCTGACTACTTTTTCATTAGTTCAGAGTGGATATATTCAATTAAGTTATTACTGCTATATTCACTCCTTGCTTCTTCACTGCTCTGGAAATCAGAGCGGACATTCTGTGGTCTGGGTGTGCACAAGTACCCAATGTCCCGTCACAGAATCACAGAATGATATGGGGTTGGAAGGTACCTCTGGAGATCATCTAGTCCAACCCCCCTGCCAAAGCAGGTCCACCTAGAGCAGGTTGCACAGGAACATGTCCAGGCGGGTTCTGAATGTCTCCAGAGATGGAGACTCCACCACCTCTCCGGTTTTTACAACAGTTCCATTCTTAACTTACATGCCCTGGGGCACGTGGCCAATATATGTACTTCTATTTTGGTCCTTAAAACCAATCCAGATTGAGAGGTGAATTCTTTTTCTCCCAAGAACTTTGCTTTTATGGTTATAAAGCAAGTTAGATTAATGAACACTTGCAGTGTATTTACAGTTAAGTTCATTATGGGAGATGTCAAATACGGGTTGTCTCCCCTAAAGTATTGTACTGCAGAAATGCTTCTTTTAACACACTATAACTAAAGGATAAAATTAATACCTTTCTGCTAGGGGAAGGAACATTGGAAAAGAGAATCCATCTGCCAGCTAAAGTTACGTTTACCCCAGTCATCAACCAAAAATACGCCAGACTTCCAATCTTAAGCATATAAGATTTCAGTCTGGTAAACATAATAATACATCTCACAGCATTGCAGTTGTTGTTTTCTGATGTAAGAAGTAAACTATGAATCATCTACTCCTCAGGCCACTAATGCAAGTATCTTGGAAAAACATTATGTCGTGCCTCAAAACCTTTGAGCTCCTCTAAGCACCCCAGAAACTACTTCACAATATGTCATCGAAAATTCACTTCAATTTCATCACCAGAGCATAAATGGCTAAAGTCATAAGGCAGTGTACTGCCTCTGCCTTGTACCCATACAGAGGAGTCTTTTGCATGGGACATACAAAAAACCATCATTCAAAGGAAGTCTAAGATCGCACACGAGCAACTGTGAAGTTGCTTTCATTGTTCCTGAGGAATCTGCTGGGCAAAGGCAATTGGAGAGGACAGAAAACAAAATAATCTTCCATATTCAAGACCAGAGAATCCCACAGATTGCTGTGTGTGGGTGATGATGAAGAATGACTGCATTTTCCTTATTGTTACATTCAAGAGCACTGTCTAGATGGGAGTATGAAATAACAATAAGCAAATATTTCAACTGAAACCTACATTTAATTCTTAACTTTTCGTCTTCAAATTCTGAAAAGAGTAAGCTGCTAAAATACCAACAAAACGTGAAGCATCAGAATCAGTTCAACTAAATGGCATAATAATCCAAAACACAAAAGCCAAATTGTAATTTTGGAGGGTCCCTGATTTTGTTAAATTTTTAAATTTTTGTTAACAGAAAGAGGTCACACCTTCTGGAACATGGCATAAATGCCCAATAATTGGATTATTGCAAACTACCAACAGAGAAGCACAGCACAGTGGTAGGACTACTCTAGTGGATGTCCTTGGCCAAGCATGGAATCCCAGACTTTTCTAATTTACTGCTAGAATATCACACTGTTATGTAAGATACATAACAAATACAATGATCTCTGTTACACAAACAGCATTGTGATAGAAAGGAAGCTCCTTTTTCTTCCGCCCCAAGAGTCTGGTCCTAATCTCATTCATGAGACATTTGAAAGCTGCTAAAGGAAGACAGATTTGTTTCATTTGTGAGCATGTTTTGAGAAGTGGTACAAGTGCCAAACAGGCTTATTAAATGTTCATGCAGCTTACACATTTACAAAGTGGTTTAAAAACATTTAAAAGCATCCCTGTTTGGAACATCTTGATATATATTACCTAAAAAGTAGTTGCATGCTGCCACAATTACCATACAAAATCAGAGCTTCCGACACTTCAAAATCGTCTTACCCGCCCTAACGTACAGCTATTTATCATTTTCATTCCCAAGTGAAAAGGCAGAAGTAAAAAACTGCCACAATTTGCAGCCATTTCCAAATTTTATTTAATAACTTGTGTTTGTGTAGATCCCCTATATAAAGCCTATTCAAAAGCTGTCTTAATAATGGCACAGGCTTATTCGTATGCAGAACTCTGTGCTGTATGCTTTGGCTTCTTCAACTGCTTCACAAGAAATGTTACCTTTCTTGCTAATTTGAAATTCTAATCAACAAGAGGTTCAAACAGAACTTAAAAATACCTTGCAACCTTAAGAGATGATGGTGCTGCAAAAATTCTCTACCAAAGCTGCATTATCTAACAAGTTATGTGTGAGTCTATAGGCAGCTTTCTGTGGAAGAACAGATTTTAACACATCTGTAAAAGGTGAACATACCTACAGTAGATCATACAACACAGCAAAGCCAGGCAGAGTAGCCAGCAGAGAAGATTAGCTCATGCAGTGATACATGCGGCTGCAGCACTGTTCAGAATAACTGGATAACATTCCTCAAAAGTGTCTACTAATCCCCAAAACAATGTTCATGCATCTGCCCCATCCCTTCCAACTGTAAAGATGATTCAATGTGTTGTAAATTATGCTAACAATAAAGCTATTTATAAAGTGCAAGAAGGAAATTTTTTTTTTCTCTTTTCGAGACGTGGAACAGGTAAGAAATGAATCTAAGAGTAGAACAAATAGCTACCAAGATACAAAGCCAAGATCCTAAAGACTATTGCATCGAGTACCTCAGAAAATACTTGCTCTCTGGATTTCAATATGATCCAGCTCTTTCCCCCAGTATTTTGGAGATTGTTCAAAAAGAACATCCAGCAATAGAAGGAAGTAAAAGTGTGCTATAGTTCAGCCGAGCAAAATTTCCAGTGCAGCTTGTCCACACTGCTATTTCACAGCATAAAAATGTTCTAGTCTGCTGATATCTTGTATTACTCTCCTTCTAGACAGCTCCATTCTTGCATATACTCTTAATTATCTCTTTTCTGTCTTCTGTGGGGAATGCTCTGCACTGGCATTGTCAGCTTTCATTACACAACTCAAGGAACATTCAGTTTTATTGACATTTTCAATAAAACCAAACCAAACCAAGCCCCAACAAGCTAAACAACAAGATTTTGGAAATCAGTGAGCTAAACTATTTTCCTGTTTCCCTTTCCCAGCTTTGCAAGATGTCATAGATTTTGATTAAGTGCTAAGTAGTTCAGAACAACTTGGCTAGGAATCTTGTCATTCCTTCCCATGGGAAAAAGGGACTAAGCCACATTATGGTGAAGCTTTTTAAACAAACATAGCTGTATTTATTAAAACTTGAGGCAGTCCTTTCTATCATTTCCACTCCACAAAGGCTGGATGGGGAAACGTTAACCTCTAAGTGCTCAAAGTTAGAAGTCTCTAAATATTAATGCCCAGTATCTTAAAAATTGCCCTCTCAAAACATTTCAGTTCCACGTTCCTCACAAACAGTACAGCTGCAAAAGATTCAGGAAACACGGAGTAGGAAAAAGTGTACTTTTCCTATCAACTTGTTTTTCTGGCCATCTGCTATGGTCACTGCAACTTGCCGTTCAGTATTTTCTTCTTTATATAGATCATCTATACTTAGTCATGGCTACCAAAATGATCAATAACTGAATCAAAAAGAGGAAAAGAAAAGAGGTGGTATAAGACACCTCAGAATGTTTCCTTTAATCTGCCAATCTGTCCCCAGGACTGGAAGTCTACTTGGGACTTCCACCTGCTCTTAAATCAGTCATCATCTCAAGTTGCGTGCTAGAAGCATACAGCTCCGTGACATCTGTGATGCTACATAAAATTTTATGTCTGAGACTGAGGATGCTTATGAGATGCTGCAGATTCATTTTGTATTTGTACTACTGGGTTTATGCTTAGGAGAAAAGAAGGGAACAAAGATTATTTTTTCCTTTCTTGCTCTATTTTGCTGTCTACCACAAAGAGGGTAAAGCAATATGTATGGGCACGCATTAGAGAAAAAAAACTACTGGTGAAAAAAACTGCTTAGGAAATGAATAGAAGAAATTGTATAGAAAAGAAAGATGACATCATCTTAATGCTGTAACAGCCACTGGACAGGTATGGTTAAAGATTCTGCAAGCATTCTTTAGACTGCAAGGCAAAAAACTTTGTATTTCCAAGTTTAGTCACGTATAACCTGTGTTTCAAAGTGTCTTCTCTCTATTTTCTTGAAGATCATAAGCCTTGGAAGCTGCTTTAGGGAGCACGCAGGAGATGCGGTTTTGCACTGTGGAGACTGCAAACAAACTACCTTTTATCCCAATTTGTGCTAATTTCAAATTCACTTTCCTATTTATCTTACTACTTTACTTGCACAGAAAGCTGTCAAACTACTTTTTCCTACATTAAATGTGACACAGATTTTGAACAGAGAATTTATATCACTTCAGGACAGAGCACATGCTGATTTTTAGCGGGTTTTTTTTTTTTTTTTAATCAACAGTTTTTAAGGAGGTTCTACGTAAGAGACTATTCTATTCTTTGACCTTGGAACTAAAAAGAAGAACTCGGAAGAAACTGTTTCCTCCTGGTTCTTTGAAGTCAGTGTATTTGGAGTGGGAAAAGTTAAGATATGGCACTCTCCTAGATTCAAGTCCTGCTTTTGCTCTAGTGGATACCAACTCCACAGAAGTAGGAAGCATCTTCAGGAACAGAACAGGGGTTTTCAGGGAATTATTTTTGAATTTCAAAGAATCCTCAGTCAATCAAAGTGATAAATACAGCATATCTGCTTTGTAATAGTATACCAGTAATAGCATACCAGTAAACTGCGGGTCAGGTCTTCCTAAAGTCAGGATCGTATCTCAGTTCTGCCATGTACCACAAAATAATGCTGGTTAAATCTTTTGTTTTGGACCAAATATTTTTCTTCGTCTACAGAACGTATGCACAAAAGAGTAACTACTTTTGCATCACAACTTCTTCACCCCACCATAGATTCATGAATTAAGGCCAACATCTATTGGAGACAGTCTAACAGAGCAACTGAGGTATATGAGTACTCCCACAGATACAGCATACAATACTCATTCCTAAACTGCTCGATACCGTAAAAGTCACTGACCCACACATTTCATCTGCAGGATCCCCTTCCAGCCTTACACACTGACCTCAATTTTTTGTCTAAGTTGCAATCCACAGCAGCCAGGCATAAGCAGTAGTTCTGACACTACAAGCTGACTTACCAGCTAGCACAAATGGTGGGTTACCACTCTTGTGAAACATCTAAAGAACTGGGCTATGATCCCACTTCATCTATGGTGATAGATGCAACTTCACAGAAATGAGAAATTTGTCACAAAATTTCTCAATACAACCAATAGAAACATTTTTCTCCAAAAGACTTGTGCAATTGCTGAAGCACGAAGGCAAAATGGTTAAAGTTTAATTTAACAAGAGAATTTTCAAAGGAACCATTTTGCTCCCAACAACTTGCAGCATCACCAGTGGGACTAGACAGTGAACACCAATGTATGACTAACTTGAGGAAGAAGAAAAGCTAGAATCAAAAAGTTTAGACTTCACTTAGGTGAAGAGCTTGCTTTTTTGAATAATCACGTGATCTTGCAATGATATATTCAGGAGGAATTACTATCACTGCTACACTTCTAAAAGGAACATTCACTGCCATGTTTGCAGGGCTGAGAACACATTGAAACAGCACTGCATCTCCCATATCATTCCATGTTTCACAAAGTTATATCCTGTAGGATGTGGGAGAATGAATACAAAGTACAGGATATGCAGTAAAAAAGCAGAATTACACCAAAAAGGTATCCTACTGTCTAAGAATAGACTCCTAATAAATTAGAGGTAAGCCATAATAATAGGTAACACCAGTAAATGGTAGTACTTCTTATGAAATAAGATTTCCCATAGGCTATAGCAGCATATAAGGAAGTATTTGTTTCCTACCCAGAACATTTACACTTGAGAGTAGTGCGAAATCTTAAAAAAAAAAAAAAGTGTCTCCTGTGAACAGACAGGTGGATGACAGAGTGACCCGAGCATCAATGCACGGCCCTGCACCGTGTTTGACATTTTCAAAAGAGCCAGATGAGTATTAATACTTCTAGAATTCTCTCTACGCCAAGCCCACCTGAGCTAATACACTTCTCCCAGAAGCTGAGGATTTAATTAAAAGCCAAAGCGTATGCAGTAATTTAATTAAAATAGCAAGCAATAGTGAGTGATTCAATAATGTATGTGTTTCATTTTGTTTAGCCCAATGAAAACGCAGGAACGATAAGGCTACTAATAAAGAACTGGAATGAATAATGAAAGGGTCTATACTAACATACTCTGTGTGTTGTATTAATTCTAACTGTTCTCCTGGATCCTGCACGTATTTTGACTTCAAATCAACGCATGCTGAATATTATTCCAGGTTTGACTTTCAGTATATTTCCTGAATTATATTATTTATGCCTTGGGTTTAAATAGCTTTCTAGAGGTTGCACCATATTGATCCACAGCCTGACAACAGCTAAGCTTGCTGGCCAAATCACTGGAGAGAAGCACTCTATTTCTTTTAAACCTAAATGAAATCTATTTTATGTCTTTATCCCCTATTTACACCTTGTGTCCAGGGTCTCTTAGATTACACATTGTGCACCACCCAAGTCTTCTACTCCTGTAGCCTCTCGCTATCTATGTCAAGAGTAATTCTTCTTCTAAGCAAAGGGAAATAGATCCCCAGTCAGAAGCTCTATGTATACACCAGAAAGGAAAACAAACCCTTACAGCGATGTATGCTTCCACACTTCCCCTTTTTGTTCTTTGGATGCCAAGACTTACACAACATTCCCTGCTCCTGCTTGTTCAGAATACGGCAGGACCCCCTGTATACCACTATGCATAGATTTGAGCAACTTTCAGCAACTCAGGAACATTTAATGGCTGTGAACACCTCTTTAGGTAAACATTTTCATTTCAATACATATAAAGATATGGTTAAATAAATATATTACTTTAAAAAAAACTACTGAAGAAAATACTGTACCTTAATCATTAGAATATCCATAAATAGTTTTTCAGTTCTTGAAACCTTCCTCCAAGGCCAGAAATGCTTAATATCAAAAGCCCCAGACACAGACTAATATTATTCTTTTAACTTTTGTGGAAACTGATGCACACTGATCTTTATCCCATTTCCTTAGAAGAACCACAGCAATCTAGTGGAGAACTCTAGCAGAAAACCAGGTAGCCTCGAGTCCCAGTACCTGGCTTTAACACTTTCTTATTCCCTAGATACAGAATTTAAGACCATAGGTGGCATTTTTGTCATTTAGGTAATATTTTACTTACTTAGTTTGTAGGGGAAAAAAACCCCTCTAGTTCCTGGAAAGAATCCTGACTTTTCAAGACAAATTTTGCCAATTCTTTTTAATATCCTTTTCCCCACTTCTTCCTATGAAGAATTTAGACTTTCACCAACAAAATTCACTGGGCATCATTCCTCCCTACCTAAGCCTTCATGTTCAGTTGAACTAGCCAGAAACCTTCCTTCAGGATTTGTCAGATGATTATAGCTTATTTTTGGGCTTTCTGCATTTACTTCAAATACCAAGCCCATTACTAAAATCAGTACTTACGTGCATAGCTGTTTGTTAACATATAGACAAATATGTTTGATTAATTTTGAGGGGGACAGTTTCTAGGCAGTATCTTCCCTTTGAGAACAGACTGCAGCACCTCCTGCCAACCAGCAGAAGCTTTTTAAATGCACAGTCCTGTTGAAGCTGTAACATGTCCCTGTGAGACTCTGGATAAATAAGAACACTGTAAAGAATGAATTTTGATTAGAAAGGGCAGAGAACTTTAACCTTCAAAAATGTTTCCTTTAATATCTGGCAGGTAGGTGGCTATTATCTTCATTTTTCTGGTAAGAAAAAAAATGACTCAAAGACTGAGCAAATTACTTCCCTGAAGGTACTGAAAGAGATGGAATTAGAAATAAGGTAGTCTCAGCTAGATTTTTATGTTCAAGTTCACTAGGCCACGTGCCTCTTGTGCATACAAGACAATTAAAAATTGCATAATCTTTTACTTCATGCATATGCTTCTCTCTTCTGTAACCACAATACAGGTATGTATAAAAGAAGAGATCTAATGTGACACACCAACAAAATGCTTATGCTTATTTTTTCCTCATATTGTAGCTTCCATGCAAAAACCACCTGAAGGCTATATACTGCAAGACTTACCACATCAGTAGTGTCAAAATAAAACCTCTTTTTGTTTTGCTTTTAAAAGGAACATGCTAACTTGTTTTATTTACGGCCAACTCAAGGACAAGAGACCAACTGACCCATTTCAGTTATGTGTATTGATTGGGACTGGAGGAAGGTACCTAACGCGCTCAGTATACATTGCTACCAAGAGTCGCCTGTTGCAGTACTTTAGGTAGCATGGTGGAAGAAATCAAAATCAGCACATGCTGTAAGAAACCCACATCAGTTGAATAGACTGGGGGAATATACTAGAGCCTTTTCAAACTGTATTTCATGATTCCTAACGACAAGCAGACCATGAAGACCGTTTACACTTTTAAAGCTGCAGACAGCTTTTCTAAAGCATTTTTCTGGGTCCTATCCTTGGAACCCATGGTACACCAATTAGTCAACTGCTTTTAACTGGTCAATTTCTAGTATTTGAGTTTGAATTCAAAAATTTCAATACTTTTTCTCTCTCTCTCTTTTTTTTTTTTTTCCTTCCTTAAATACTCAAAGCAACGTAAACTAATATGCTAGGCATTACGGGAATGGCTGAGGCAGAAGTACTGTTCTGGGAGCAGCTCTCTAAGGAGAACAGTCAACAGAAAACATATGAATATGGTACATCTTAAGGCCTGGCAGGAATACTTGCCAGAATTATAGTACGTAACCAGTTACTAATAAGATTTATTTTTCCTTTAACGCTTCTTACTGAACTGGTTGGCTCAATCTCCAGCAGCAGTGCGCGTATTTAATTTTAATCAATGGAAGTACATCTGTTATACCAATACATAATTGTGTCCTGAAGCCATTTTGCTTGGTACCAGATAAACCTCATCCATCTAGAAAGTGAATTTACCAGGGCCATTACAAATTCTTCTCCACAGAAAAAGGTTCCATGGAAATGGAACCATGACTTAGTATTTTACTGAGTTTCAAGAGTATTTTACTGAGTTTCAAGAAACATTAGTTTCAATACATGTCGGACTACTTTCATGCAAAGATGAAAAAGTTGTCAGAGCTTTTTGGTTTTTTGCTTATCTCTTCAAGTGTGTTTGTTTCTTCCTGTCCTTTTGAAGATAATTTCTAAATTAACTCCGTAAATCAAATCATTCCAAATTTATTCTGGCACAATCCAAACAAGTGCCTCATCTCCTGTGTTTATGAACGAGCAGCTCTGTTATATAAGTTAAGAATCTGCAGCTGCTTCTCTTCCACCTGTTTTATTACTGTATCACAGTGAGACTTGATCATAGAATCAAGTATCTATCAAAAAGGTACGGTCTCTTCTGTGTGGACACATTTTGTTTATGATGGTTAACAGAAATGCCCAGTGCTTGATGTTAGTCTGCTCTTTTCCTCCTCTTACCCCTCTGCTTAGCAGAAGACCAAAGCAGAATTAAAGCAACAGACACTTTTAAATAATCCCAGGAAAATAATTCTGCCAGGTTATTACAGATTTACACAGAAC
This sequence comes from Limosa lapponica baueri, assembly GCA_002844005.1. Taxonomy (NCBI): domain Eukaryota; kingdom Metazoa; phylum Chordata; class Aves; order Charadriiformes; family Scolopacidae; genus Limosa; species Limosa lapponica. The sequence continues at coordinate 939,487 of KZ505686.1, read as the reverse complement.
TAAATTAAAAATAGGGATGTGGAAAAATAAGCATAGTAACATACCAGACCTCTCTTTTTTTTATACTTACTAACTATGCTTACATGTTTGTGTGTATATATATATATATCTATACACACAGAGTATGAGACAAGTTTTTGAAATGGCTTACAAGGTATGTTTGCCAAGTATTAAAAAAAGCTTTGTACCTGCCTCTGCCAAGATTACAGATTTTTACAACTTGTTTATAATGCTTTCTCATCACAGTTGGATTTCCTTTAATCTGCATTTATTCATCAATGTTTTAAAGTCCTTTCCATTGCTAATATTTTTTATATATACATACACACACATATATATTTATAATTTGGCAAGCACAAAATTATCTTCAGAACGCACCACACTAAAGTCAGGAGATGGTTTAGGATGTACGATATCTTGTAAGAGATATAATGCAAAACAAAACAAATAAAAGTTTGTTTTTAACCTTGTTCTAGTGCAAGATAAATGTGTTCCCCATGGGTTTATTTCCTTATCAGCTTTCCTTTGAGCTACTTTTTTCAAATGACTTCTCAGATTTGTAATTTTGTTCCCATGAGTAACTTCCCTCATGATCACTGTTCACATAAAAGGAATGTGGTGTGCTAATACTTGTAGAGAAATTAATATGAAGACTTCACATGCATTTTTGGATGTACATTTTTTTGATGAGCAGTCTTAAGTAAGTTTTTTCTCTTATTTTAATAATCAACCAAAGTACCTCTGTTTCTGTCAATGATTCCTTTCATCTACTTAATAGACATTTATAATTGCCTGTCTCATTGCCCCTATTTATTCTGTTTGTTTTCAATCAATGTAGTTAAACATCCATTTACATGTTTTTTTCCCCACTGGGTGAGTAATCTTAAGATTACTCAAATGCTTAATTTGTCACTTTACCTCCCTATTTTATACTCTTTCACAGTTCAGCTTCTCCTTTATCTTTCTTTTGTTTTCTTGTATGGATCTATTTGTCATCTGAGCCGGCTGTACTAAGCAACATGTACATCTTGTACTACTATGGCCTCTTTATTTTCTGTTCTTCCTGTCCCCTCCTCTAACCTAAGCAAATAATTCAGACTCTTAAGTGTTTTTATGCATTAACCTTACGAGAAACAAGCCACAGAGTAGTTGGGGACAAAGTGCATTGTCAGCTGTTCAGACATGTTGATTTTCTGTGTTGCTAAGCTGTAGCAAGCAGCTTCCTATTAAACTCCTTAGAACTAGAAACCATTTTACCAAGACAGTCTTACCAACTTTGATCCCATCTTGATGAGGCATTTCACCAATTTCTAATAAAAATTTAACACAGCATTTATCACACATTCAGCACCATCTGGGAGACACCCAGCACACTGTATACTGCAAAGACTAAAATCTGTGTCTTCTTTCCAGAGACACACTTTAGTAGTTAGGTCTCAATCACAATGAGCAGTGGACAGTGATCTATGCGGATAATGTTATATACTATCATAAGGTTCCTAACTAATTAGGAAGGAAAGTTACATGCTCGTAGGGCCCAGTCTGTGGAGTGCTCCAGCAAGGTGCTGTGCCCTCATTCTACAGATGCAGCACTGCAAGGCAGCACCCTGGCCAACCGGCCAAGTTCGATTCTTGTTTCCTCACTCAAAGCCTTACCGCTGCAGAGGCTGCTTGTGAATGTGCATCGCTTCAGATCAAGGAACAGACAAACATCAATACTTGCCAACATCTCACCAGTAAGAGCTGCAAAACAACACATTTTGTCTTCACTCATGCCTCAGGTTAGTAGTTACTGCAAAGTCTACACGAAGAGCAGCACTGAATACATAACGTTCAAGTCTATCCATGTTCTGGGAAACTATAACTTGTTACAACACAACCTAGGCCAGTAAAACTTCAAGAAAATCTTTCCTGTCCACGGAGGCAACAAATACAGCTAAGAACTGTTTGATCAGATTGCACCACAACTGAGCGGTGTTTTTTTAATACTGTTTGATCAAACTGGAAGGTTTCAGCATCTTCCCATCCTATTAAGCATCTACTCTGGCCAAAGAACTCAAAAAAGTTGAGATTCCTATGTGAGAAGCACACAAAAAAATTGGCAACATCTCTCTAAGGCACTGCTACTGGAAGCTAAAGACAGGTTTACTTTCTAGAGCCTGTTATCTTGGCCATCCCACTGACTGCCAAGAGCTATGGAGAGGTGGAGCCTGAGCTGCAGATGTGTCCATTAGGATGCGGCCTACAAATAGGAAACCATTCTACACAAAAGCTGCTGAAGAGCTGGCACACTGTACTAATTTTTCTGTAACTGCTGACTAGGACTGGATCTAAGATGACAGACGTGAAATTCCTTTATCCTCTTACATCTTATGCAATATTAAAATTCCAACAGTATTAAAGACCACCACATACTTCTGCGTGTTGGCTTTGCACAACAAGTGATACCAGAACTACTTTTTGCTGTAAAATACCAAGCCTTTGCTTTCTGTGCAAATAATTTCTATGGCTTAGCAGTTTACAGCTCAGTATCTTTTAAAAACCTACACAACTTTATTTAGTAGTGATATACATCTAGTCAAGTAATTAAGACAAAGCCCATAAATTTATGTGTAATTTGCAAATGACTAACCTGCATTTTTTGTAAAATATATTTCCAGAACTCTGTGTTATATAGCTACTTTCACTCACAAATTCACTGCCCCTAGTTTTAAAGCAAGTTTGTGATAACCACCTGAACTGACAACTGACAACTTAATTTTCAGATCAAGGATCACAGGCAATTGATTTTGGATTGCTTACACTTCCAACAGAAATGCTGTAATAGAATGGAATTTGAAGGATGTGATTCCTGTAATTCCTTGAGGATGTAACTGCCTACTAAATCTAGTACTAAATAAAGACAGTATTTCAATACAATTGTTATCCATCATAAGATACTAAGCTATTGAAAGGCCCACCCAAAGCTAGAGAATATCGCTGCCTGGAAAACACGTCTGGTGTAACCGTCATCTAGAAACGTTTCACAGGAAGCTGGTTTTGTTCTAGTAGTGTTGATTTAAAGGTTATCCAGTCAGAGAGGTAGAAAATGAGAACGCATTTTAAAATTTCTCACTGAAGCTTGCACAGTGCATCAGCAATTAACAATTCCTATCACTTTTCCCAGTTCACCGTGTTGAAAAGGCTCAGAACTCGTCTTACAAATTGCTCTTTTGAAGATCAAAGGGAAGCCGAATTTGTCTGTGTGTGCTCTGGATGAGTTTGTAATTTACTGGAACTTTCAGAGGAGGCTTGGTAGCACGCTCGTTTGACAGCCCCAGGGTACAGGATTCAGGGGAGCTCTGTGACTCTTCCCTTCTGAGTTCCTTCCTTGCCTTTAATTGGCACCTCATTAGAAATTAATGAAAATGACATCCTCTGTTCTTCCTGCTCCAGGCACAGAACACTACAAAAAGACCCATCACAATTCATAACACATTCAATTTATATAGCAATGGCTCTTAAGCATTATTTAAGAGATGTGAATTTCTTGTCAGCAGTTAATAACTTGTACAGAGTGGAAGCAGAATGAAAAAAGATCTTGAGAGTATGCCTGTATGTGTGTAGGAAAATTAAAAAAAAGTATCTTTCTACAGCTGAAAAATGTTGTGTTTGAATTTGAAGAACCCTCACTGGAACTCCCTTCTCAGTAATGAATTGTTTTTCTTCATGGCAAAGCCCTGCAGCACTGTCAAATCTGTCTAAAACCCCACGCAGTGTCAAGGGAATGAGCTCAGCAGCGTCACCTCTCTCTGGGCAGCTCTTAGGGGAGACAGTAGGGCCAATACAGCAGTCGCCCAAAGATCTTCAAATGTGCTGTAAAGCAGATTTTCATTTCCACTATGTCTCACTAAAAATCTCACTGGAAGATTCACCAGGACACATCTGCAAAAAAGCAGATGATTTCCAGTACTTTTAACATTAGGATAAGAAGGTGTGTAACAGCAAACAATAAAATTGCTGTTCTGTGGAGTCTTAAAGAGTTAATTTGGATTTTAACAACCATGTTTCAGACACAGCTTTGGAACAACATAATTTTTATGTGGTTAATATTTTTTCCTTACATCCAAGCAAACACACACATTTGTCCTTCTAAAGATCATGTCTGCCTTTTTATTGACTCTGACTATCAGATTTTTTTTTAATGTTTACAGTTTTTTCCATATTTTCTTCCATTGCTTCAGTTAAGGATTAAGGTGCCAAGAATTTAATAGTAGTGGTCCAAAGTCCAGATCAAACAATGTTCTACCTTGACCACTACTTCTGAAGAACATAACATGCTTATTTTACACCAGTTGATTCTAACACTTCCAGTGAAACGTGCACCACTACCTATGCTTCACATTATGACAAAAAGGATAACCTGATCACACACAGATTTAGAAAACATTTTCAATGAATGAGAAGTCCTTATTCTGTCCCATTTCCCATCACCCCCTCCTCAAGGTTTTTGATCTGGCTCATCATTCATGGCCTAAAGCAACATGATTTTAGGGCAAAGTTAGTGAGAATGGTTTTTAAGGCAGCTTCTTTACAAATGGCAAAACCTACATGCTGATGAGTATTGCTAAAGCAGTTTGGGTGACATGAAGCTGGGACGACCTGTGTTGCTCAGCGGTAGAGTTTGTTTGCTTACTATTAAAAGTAAGTAGTGCAGGGTACGCCTGCCTTCACATCACACGAGAGCATCTAATTCTAGATAACTCATGTACTGAACACAGCGTTAATGAAACATTAAAGCTGCACAGATAAACCAAAGATCTCCAGTCTTTTCAGCCCTGTTGTAAACATAGAAATAGACTCCTGCCTCCCACTTCTCTCATTAAATGGGTGGAATATAAGTGTTTATTATATGTTCTTTAAACTATATAGGATGTCATATGTAATGCAGGAATGCAAATTTCCCATTTTCTCACTTATTGCTGAGGAACTCAGAATTTTTTGTTCCACATTCAAGTTTTACTAACACATTTTATGAACTTCAACCAAAGTATTTCTATAAAGCTATATATAACCAGTGGAAACAAAGAAAAAAATCCTACAACATTCATGTTTCAACAATGTTGAATTATGGAACTACTTCAAGAAAACTTGAGACGAACCAACTAAATGTATTTGTAATCCAGTTTATGAGAAAAGGCAGGTCTTATTTTTAAATTTTAAAAACATTATTAATCAGTGGAAGTCTTTTTAAAAGTTGCTTTCAGCTTAATTTCTCTTACATAACTCCAACTTTGCAGAATCACTAAGTCATCTTTTCTCCAATTCTCCCCAAACTTGTAAAACTCTCTTGCTGTCAATACTAGGGAGGCTGCTTCTATTTTAGTTAGGTACCTGTGAACAGCCTCAGTCATTTGATATGTGGCAGCAGCAAACCAAAAGCAGAAACTCCTGCCCCTACCGTGCTGAGCAGAAAGAGCTATTCCAAACCATGTCAGCGATAGTGCCAAATTTCTTCAGTTTGATAAAAATCTTACTTGGATACTTCAAAGTATCCAGACACATGATTTCCATAACAAGAATTTCCACATTACAGCTTTTGATTTCTTGTCTGGTGGCTTCACAGATAATACATGTTAATTCTGTGGCAAAGCTCCAGTATCTGAACCAAAGCCTGTCCCATGTCCAAAAGAACACAACACAACGGCAATCTCTAAAGGCCGAAGACAGACAGACGCTGAAGAACAAAGGATAATGCGGAATCTTTGTAGCTTTCTATTGCTTCTCTTCACTTGGTATCAGGTATTCAATACAGAATTCATTAACTGGGTCTTTGTAACTAGCTCAGCCAATCCTTTCTCTCCCCACTGCTCCTCGGAAAATATTTTAATACAATGGTCTACATTTCACAGGTGCAATATGGATTGTACCTATCATCTATTTCCCAATCCTTTGAAAATTATCCCCCTGCTGAAACACAGTGAAGTAACTAAACAAACTTCTCCAAATGTACCAATACAAGCATGGTCAGAGAGTGCAAGTGTAAGCTTTCAATACATGATTATATGAAAAAATAATTAGCAGGTAAAGCTGTGTGCATTATCACCGGGTCTGATGAGCACATTTAAACCAGTTATGAACACAATTGTTCCATGAAGGAGAGAGCATCTCCTGTGGAATCTAGTCACATTAATTATTGTTTCAGAAAGATTATCTGCACATAATATGAAACCCCAATTAGCTGTCTGCACGAGATTATCATCCTCAATTCAATTAGCTGAACACTGTCATCAGCTTCGGAAAAGCCAGGTTGGATGATTTTTATGTGTATGGTGAACAACAAGTCTTCCCCCCAACCACTAACTCTGAGAATGAACACATTTTCAGTTAGAGGTTTTTTTTGGTTTTAGCTAATAACAATGTAATTTTAAAATGCAGAATGTAGATGCTCATCTATGTTCCTTTAAGCTCTGTAAAAACCTTGTCATCTTTGCATATTTACTAATGTGCTTTGTGTTTCTTCTCCTGTCAAGTGGGTATGATGCTCTCCCGCCTTGCAGGGATTCTGAAGCTAAATTCATTAACATCTGAGATCTCCTGAGACAAGGCAGTACATCAAGGCCAAAGTTGTAAAGGGGAAATTAGAAAGGAACTAATTATAACTTTTTGCTACCAGTGGAAGCAATAGCTTCTGTTTAAAGTATCTTTGAAAGATAAAAAAAACACACAAGTGTTCTCCGTATTTCCACGCCTGGTACGGAGCTGAGCGTGGCTGCGTTAGAAAGCCGGACGCTACTGACAAACAGTACTCACCACAGCGACATGATCCCAGTTCCTGCTGTACTAGCTCCAGTTTTGTTTGGCACTGGAAGCATCGGCGTCTACTCTTCTGTTTGGATCGACTGGTTTCTTCAGGCCTGTCGTTACTGTCATCCAGTAGCCGTGGCCGTTTCACAGGGGAAGCCTCACTCTCCGACTGTGAATCTGTTGTGTTCACAACAAATATTTTAGGAAAAATATTAGAACTTCCTTGCTGAGGCATCCCTTTGGGCAGATTGAAGGTATATTGCTTTCAGCTGAGGTCACCACCAAGCAGCGTGATACTTCCCATCCTATTGCATATACACATTTTCTTAACAACCAAAATGAGCATCAAGTAAAGGACAAATTATCTTTGCTCCCTACAAGAACCCCTCCTGCTGGCAGTGCTGAATCGAAAATGAACTGATTAGCTTCCTTACAGCCATGGCTGGGTCATATAGAGATACATGTAGAGTACACACAAGTGCAGGCTTCATCTGCCATCTCATTTAGTTTCTCCTCTGAACCTTCTTCCTTCTCCCTGTGCAAACTGAGGGAAGCTGCTGATGAAAAATAACTGAACACGGGTTTGACCTATTTCCTCCCTGGGCAGGAGGGAGATTTTTAAGGCACAGCATGTAAACTGTATCTCTCATGACTGAAAGTGGCACACGAAAGCACCATACTGTGCTTCCCTCTCTTTCCACATGGATAACAATTTAAATGTAAATTAGTATACACCAACAATGCAAACCCAAGCGAAATAAGCTCAATCTATACATGTATACTATAAACCCAAAGTACTCAGCCATTTTTAAAGAATTAGTCAGAATACTATTTGCATTAATAACTTTGTAAATTTCAGCTTATAAGAAAATAGTGTGTGGAAAACCTTAAGAAGTTTAAGTTCAGGACAGTGTTACTTCAGGTAGTGTAACAGATTTTTGGTGGTGTTTTTTCGCTTTATTTTATTTTTTTCCTCCCTTTTCTTTTACAATGGACAGTATGTTGACCAGGGCTCTACTGTAGCACGTGAAATGCACATTACTGACTGGAATGTGGGATGCCCAAGCCTTATTTTTTTGGCACATCAGAGAAAGTGGATTTCGGTAGATCTGCCGCTCTGCAATCTGAGACAGGTCAGGCTAGAAAAGACGTATTCCCTTTCCAAACCTGTGCATAGCAGAATCAGCTCTGTGTTTCTTTTTAATAGAAGCTGCAAATAAACTTAATACAAACTGTACTAAAAATTAAATTGTTTGTAGTAGTCTTGCAAGGAGATTAACTGCTGAAAGCCATTACTGCAGTCAGCATTCTAGCGCAAGACAGAGATCAAGGAAAAAAAAGCCTTAGTTCAGTTAAATCCATTTTGAAAGGATATTAATCCAAGAAATAACAAATTAACTATATTTTTTTGGCAGGACGATAGCCTATTGAACATGTTTTTACCTTTATCTTAAGTTTCCATTGTGTGATGTCCTGTGCGTATGGAAAACATGTATACTTTGTGTTAGCTGTACTGGATTAGCCAGGAAAAGATAACTGCCATGGCTAAAACATCGTCCACATCCTTGTTATTTCAATGATTTTATCTGATCCACTGCTTATCAACATCAGGACTTTCCTTGAACAAATAGCTGATGAAGTCAGACTAGGAATACCTGCTCGCCTCTCCCTCCGGGGTTCGCTCTATTAGCTTTCCCTGGTTCCTCACATGCAGGATAAACTAACCCACTTTTCTTACCTGTGCTTTTCCAGTTGTTGAACTCCAATATTACAGCTACTATGAACATACAACTTACCTCACTTGGGTTTACTTTGTTTCTGTCATATTGGTCTTAAGTTATGCTGAAAATGTGCTTGTATTTTCAACAAGTACAAAGTTCCCTTATCTCACATTTCATAGAAAAGTGAGCTGCCTTCTGCACAGTGAACAGGTGATAAGTTTTTATTAAGCTGCAATAATTTTATCTGATGTGTGTCTCAATACAGCCTTGTTTTTGATCAATGTTGTAGATTACAACTTACACCTTATAAAATGCATCTATTAGGCCTAAATAAACATTCAGTAGGTAACGTACTCCACCTCTGTATGCCTGGCTGTGCAAGAGCCTTGGCAAAGGAAAGAAAATAGTGCATAACGAAGTAATACAGTTATGGAACAACTAGTCCTGTCTTCAATTAAATCTCTGCAGAAGATGATCCAAGAGAAAGATCAGACAGAACAGACTGCAAAGATGCCGACTCACACTCTGAGGCAACAGTCCCATCACGGGGACACTTGCTTTCGGGGTGCCCCGATGAGCAGGTTGGTCTTCAAGGTGTAGGGTGCACCCTTCAACACGGGGCTCGTGTCCTGCGAACAGGCTGACTCGGGCTGCAGTAGAAATCTGTCCCAGCCCACCTTGTTGCCAAAAATGGGGAAATACACGATTTGTTGATTCATTACTCAGAGAAACAGACACACTGCTATTTTGAAATAGTTACCTCCCACACATCTTTGCTTCTGGAAACATAAGTCATTCTGATATTTCTCAGAAGCGAATTTGGCATTCTGAATTAAGCCGATGGAAACCATAGTGGTCTGCTTATTATAAAGTCCAAATAAGGGATTCATGTGTATGAGTCAACCAGTGTCTAATCAGTTAATGAAGCCATGTGCCTTAATGAGAAAAATAGCTACCGCGAGTCAGGCTAGTAGTCCTATAATTAAAATATTTAATTATACATTTCCTGTTAATTGGTGACGACTAATTGAGTATTAACATAAGATGGTTAATATGATAGAAATGAAAATTTAGGTATCTCATTTTTTTAAAATGCATATCTTTCTGCCATAAATTAAACAGTGTTAGCATTGAGGGAAACTCAGCCTGACTCTCGGGGCCGGTACCAGGTATCTGACCACTGACCGCACAGCGCCTTCAGTGCACAGCACAAGCCACAAGCCAAGCACTCCTTAGAGACCAGACCAACAGCACCTTTACATCTTCTTATGGGCAAGTACACGGAGCAAGGAGAAAACACAGATAACAAATCAGAGCTTTCAGATTCAGTCCTGCATGCATTTCTTCCAGATCATGTTGCCTTCCACAACCCTGACACAAGCAATACAGGACGCAAAATAAATCTTCCAGAACCTGCAATCCTACAACATTAAACTTCAGAGATCTGATAGCAAAAGGAAACTGTCATGCACAGCTTTACTACCTGGATTGCAGAAAAAACCCACCCTATGAACAGGGTGAAGTGCTGCAACTAGAGTCAAGAGTAAATTCTCAGTGTGAACTATTAAACAATCAAATACAGCTACAGAGAGTAGGATTCTTTGAGCCAGTGACTGCCTTTCCTTAGAAGGATGATTTGTGCCACAAGAATTACTTCTTGCTTTGCTTTTAAGAAACATTTTCCACACTCAACTTGCATTTTAGCATTACACCTAAACCAATAAATACTCAGTCTAAGGTAGAAAAAAAAAAAAGAGAAAAGAACACACTTTTATCTACAGACATCAAGATCATAAAACTTTTCTGTAAAACTGAAAAACAACAATAGCAATGAGACATCCCCAAAATTTCACCAAGAAATTGCTCAGCAGTGTAACTGCCATTGACATTCTTCCATTGCAATTTTAATTCAAAGTTAAGGAATAAGGATTCTTCTAATCTATATCTGATGACAGGGATTCTTCTAATTGTGGTGACTATTAATCTCTCATTTGAAATGAGAGAATGAAGAAATTCAGCTGAGGAAGACTGAAACCAGAGGCTTGGCTGGAAACAAACAGAGAAGTGTTCTTAAAATTCTGTTATGTCTTAGAAACTCACATTTGTTCCTTACTGTCACTGTTCTTATGTTCATTACTCATGTTCTCACCTCAAAATTTTCCAAATAAACGGTGTAACGACTGTCAGAGCTGAATCCCACACTCTTACTCTCCTGTCACAGAGGGGTTTGCAGGCTGCATGCACGTGGCTTCGCAACAACCATGATGGCTCTCTCATGGCACTTTGGGGAGAGGGTGGGAAGCTCTAAGCCCAGCAGCAACGTGGGCTGAGAAAATGTTAACAGGGAAGGAAGGAGGAAGGAAGAGATGGGAGAATAGTAAGAGAAAGAGGAGCCCTCTTCTGCCACCACTTGCTTCATGAATGAGAAGAACCGTTTTAATCTCTGATTTATGACAGCGTTTGAGGCACTCAGGTTTTTTTTTTCTTTTCATAAAGAACCCATCACACTGACAGACAGACATTTATGATCTCAGCTGCCTGGGCAAACACCACTAAGAGCAATAATTAATGAAGCCTCAAACATTACTGCCATCTCCTCTGAAAGTATTTTAAAAGGACCTTCAGCTGTTAAAACCTCTGTCCACGAAGAAACTTGCACGGTCACAGACAATAACTACGTAACAGGGATTAACTAAATTTTGAGCAATATCTTGTTGCTAGTTTCTAGGTTGGTTTTTGTGGTTTTGTGAGTTTTTTTTTCCCCTCCTTCATTATTCCATTTTTACTTATTTCTTTTTACTTTTTCTTATTATTATATTTTATATTATATTTATATTATTATTATATATACTTATTTCTTATTCCATTTTTACTTCTTCTTATTTCAGGGATTACTTAATTCCCTGGCATGTTGACTATGCATTAGAAATGTAATCTAGAGGAAACTGCCTCTTTACAAATCTTTCCTATCACACTTACCAGAATCATAATTTAAAATAATCTCCTCTACTTCAAATGAACCTAAATTAACACAGTTGTTCCAAAACCCATTTGCTTGTTCACTATTAATGAAGAGACAGAAATTCAAGATTAACATTTTATGAGCCAAGTTAGACAACTATAACCACCTCAGTCCCTGCCTGTTGCTCTATAATGCTGTGGAAACAGTTATTTTGCAACTCTGATGCTTACATTGAGATCAACATCTCATCCCCTCACGCAATCAAGATTGCAGCTCAAAGCTCCATCAGAAACTTAAGTGAGCACCTCTTTGGGAGCACACGTTTCTTTTGTGAATTCACCTCAATTTTACTTAAAACACTACAGACACGTGTCTCAAAAATTGTTACGTAAACCCTTTGGTAACATTTAACCACGCGATCTCTTTTCCAGTACCACAGTGCCCTTAGCATCACCATTTTACTGATTTATTTTTTCCCCTCCACAGAGTTTAAAAGCAATTCTTAAAACTGATTTAACCTACACAATGTGGAGTAGGGAGACTGCATAGGAATAGTCCCTATAGAACTCAAGTCTCGTCAGCCGCTTTGCCTCAGGAAGCTCCCTCTGAAATCACTATGGAGACTAAAAATAACCCCCAGAAATTGCATTACAGGGGCTATTATTTCTTATCAATTATCAAAACCATTCAACAGTAGTTTTTTCCCACCCTAATGAGTGAAAACAACCAGCCAAACAACAACCAAAAATCCCCAGCAACTTTTAGCCTGTTTTAGATACATAATGGAGAGTTGCTGCAAGACATTCCAATCGTGAAACATTACTGATGGGCTTCAAACTCTGCCAGCAAAATTCACCTGCCCCCTTTGCAAACGAGATTAAGAAAAATGCTCCCATTACAGACAGTGACTTATCGTGTTGTTGGTTTCCTGTTTTTAAAGGAACATTAAAAAACAGCAAAAAAATTAAATTTAGCACGTATATTGCTTTGAGCGTAAGCATGACTTAATTTCTCAAAAGTGACAGCTGGCACATGATGCATGTGTTGTGAGGAAAGAAGAGGACAATCAAACTTGTGCAGTAGTAAGCAGTTTGCTAGCACAGTGAGAAGCGGCATTTGTACAACATAAAGATGCTCACTCCAGAGCATCGCCGAACTTGTGTCTATGGCTACTGACAGCAGGTTTTACAGTGCACGAGTACAGTGCTGCACTTTAGCAAGCGTGCTGCCTAACAGCACGGGGCTGTGGCTGCGCTAATGCAGCCAACACAGCCCAGGGGCTCCAGCTGGCCCGAATCTGGACAACCTGAAACTCAGGCCAGGCAGGTCCCCCAGCCACCAGTCACCCGAGGGGCTGACAGCCACAGCTACGGGTCACTTCAAACAGGAGTGACTGATTTGCGTCGCGTCATGCTTGTACCCCCTCCAAATACTAAGCTGCCTGTTTTCATAAAACCTGCAGGTGAGATTAGTGTGTTTGAGATCTTGATAACTTCGGGAAATCTGATTAAAAATAATCCAAGAGATTCAGAAGTTATTGCAGGACAAACTATGAGGGCCTTATTTCCTTAGGAAACCAGGCATCTGCCCCCCACCCCCAGTGGTTTACGTGCATCAACCTAATTTGTGTTTCTTATCACCAAACTTCAAAAATTAACACTCTCTATTTAATTTTTTTTATGTATGTGTGTGTGTGTATGAATGAGTATTTGTGTGTGTGTGTGTGTGTATGAATGAGTATTAACGCATATATTACTGCTGGCATATGATTTCAGGAAAACAGAGTAACGTAGGAGTATAACCATACATAACCACATAATTTCAGTAACATGGCACTTACACGTAAGAAAACACTTTCTTACTGTAGGGGAAACCTGACACTTGCACAGGTTGCCCAGGGGGGTTGTGAAGGCTGCATCCTCAGAGGTTCTCAAAACCTGACCAGACACGGTCCCCAGCCTGCTCTAGGTGACCCAGCCTGCCCTGAGCAAGGAGGTTGGACCAGACAGTCTCCAGGGCACCTTCCACCCTCAGCTATTCTGTTAATTCTGAGATTCATGGATGGAAAAATAAAAAAAAAAAATTAAAAAAACCAAACTAATTCCTTCCTACCTCTCATGTTATTTGTTTCCTCTAAACCCGTACTGTTGGTACTATCATGCATCAAAAAGGAAGTATACTCTACTACAGTGTAACTTAACGAGGCTATTAACTACCATCTTTAATGAAACGGAAGAGACTAATCTAGTGCCAGTAACCCAAATGAATGAAATGCAAGTTGGAAATTGTATGACAAATAGAGAACTATGTAAGCTACTGCATGCATTTTAGCTAAGTTATAATTAGAAAAAGTGTGAAAATGCTTATCATCCTTTCTTGTCAATAAATTTCATAATTGCTAAATTAAGGGAAAAGCTAATTAGTTTTCATCTCATATTTACACTCCTGTACTACATCTGTTTTATAGTTAAATACTTGCATTACTCCCCTCTACACTCTCTGATGTCAGCATCTCTTTAGTTAATGGAAGTATTCATTTATTTCTTAAACATTTTTACTTCTAGACCCAATTGATTCAAACAAGTACATATTTAAATGTACTCAGGCGCCTGTAACTGTACAGTTCCTTTGATGGATTAACTTAGGGCGTTTCAGTTAATTGGAACACTTTCTAAGGCAATTGCTGCTGACTGAAAAGACCTTGTTTATTTAGAAGACGAGGCGAACGGGGTTCCCTTTCCTGAATCACAGGCATGACCCAACCTCTGGAACCCACAACAAGAGATGAGTTTGTGAAGAGAAAACCCCTTGGACAGTCCTGCCGAGCACCTGGCCTGGTGCTCACTGCCCATCTCTTGCTACAAGGGTCAACAGCTGAAGAACCTGGTTAAAAACAGCTGCTGAGAGCAAAATCATACACAGATAGCGACTGCTGGTGTGTGCAGGCACGAGACTGAATTCCCGTTGTCTTGATTACTGGGGGCAATTTATGCAGTGTAGAAGCTTGATACTATTCTAAGGATGTTCAGGGAAGATGGTTTTCTTTTTTATTCTTTTTTTCTTGCTAGCTGACAAATAGCATCTCAAGCCCCTCATATATTCAGGCTATTCTAAAGAACAAACCTTGAAAAGGCCAGTAGAGAGAAAAGGCCACAACACTAAACTTACTAGTTTTTTAAAAACAAAAGTAGAAGTGTCAATTTGAACTTATTTTCTCATTATTAAATTACATATTTTAGCAGCATATAGGTAGGGTTGGGAGAGGGACAAAGGCAGATCCTGGTGACAATTAAAGCTGGAGAACACATGATATTGTAAAGTGGCCTAAATAATCAGAATAGGATTATTAAGTGAAGGAATAATGCACAAATGCAGATAGCTAAATGGAAGAAAAAAAGCTGTATCACAGGAATATACATGATGAAAAAGTTATGAAGGCAAAACATGAACATCCTGGCCGTTCCACAGCACCTGAAGACTACTTACTACTATTCAAATATGTATATTTACATATATGAATATGTATGTGCAAACACGCACAAATACACTTATGCTGGTTCTGATAAAACAGGAAATTCAAAAGCATTCAGCAATGTTGTAGTTTTGTTTTTGCTGACTTTAATGAGCACCCTCTTGTGCTTTGTGAAATTCTCTAATATTGGATTAACAAGAATAGATAATGCTATAAATATTGCATATCTGCTAGACAGCTGAAGAGTGCATAAATAAGCGGTGCTGCTCTGCTTCAAAATCCTAGTAGTATACTCCAACTATGTCCTCATCAATCAGATGGTGTACAGTATTCAGGAAGGTAATTCTTCAAACTAATAGCCTAAAACCAGTTCTATATAGAAACTACTTGCTCTGTTATTTTTCATTCATACCCTGAGTTTTTCTTAGTACACCCCTCCCCCCATTGGCGTAATGAGGGCTTTCCAAGGCTAAGACACAGATTCAGAAGAGGAATTGTAAAGAACTCTTGCCTGCTAGCAGTGAAAAAAATATATATTTGCAATATTTATCTTTCAAAAAACTTATTTGTCATTAACTGTAGAACTTCAGTGATGCCATTAGCAACAGAAATCTTGCAATGAGAGACTATAATTCCAAGGACTGTGACTGATTAATGTTAAGGAGAAAAACCAAGAGCTCTTGTCTTTTTGATAAAAATTTTACTGAATGCATTAGGAGTAGATTCTGAAATGCACAGCGAATCTATCTTCAAAACCACCAGGTTTTGATTCAGTTACTTTAAAGCAAGCTTAAAAATCTGTTTATATTTTGATTGTGTTACTTTTTCTAGCAATCTTTGCGGGGAAAAAAAACAACTGGCCCTGGTACAGAAGACAATTTCTGTACACCTGATTGCTGTCTACAGTACACCAGAAGTCAGGCTGGTTTCCTGGGCAGTTCTTATTGTTTTGAAAAAAGATATTTGGGAAGCACCTTCACTAACATGAACCAAAGACCACAGGGAGAGATAGAACAGATGAATGAAACACGGAGGATGCAATAGTACATGCGCTGTCTTGTATGCTATGTCCAAGCACTTTTTCAACCCTCTTTTGCCCCAAGATGTTGGTCTCATTAGATATTCCCTGAAGTTTATGTTACAGAAGCTGTTGGAGCTGAAACAGAGAAGAGAGATAGCATGTTTGCCTGACAATTCAGTGAAAATGCAAATATTTATAAAACCCTCACTTTGTAGGAAGATCCAGCTTTCCCCTGCGTATGCTCAAGGGACTTAAGCATACTTTCAAGAGATCTAAAGTAACTTCAATATATTTATAATGTCCTTGTGAAATTAATTTCTTAATAGAAAATAGTGAAAACTTGTACTTAAAGAGCTGTCTGATGCTCACTGAAATCATTAGTCAGAATAGAGGCCCTCTCCAAGAGTCAGATGAAACCTTTGGGGGCACCGCCCTCACATCAGGAAGTACGGTGCTAACAGGATCATGGATTAACTCCCTGCATGTTACATGTGTGTTAATTTAAGACAGTTTAAAAAAAAAGATATAAAAGTAAATATAAGTGGCTATGTGTTTTAAATATACGTCAGCTAGTGGGAGCATAAAGCCAAATAAGCTCAAGAGATGTATGTTCTCTAATAACAGCTCCATATCTACTATCAAAGATCAGTTAACTGATTTCAAAGATCCTGATAGTTCAAAAAACTAATCATGGCATGAAACCACCAAAAAATATTCAAGGTTAAGTTGCTTCATTTTACTCAAAATATACATAAAGAATAAAATATTTACTTTTCTGTTTGAACACATCCGAGGACAAATCCTTTGTCATAATTCTGTAAGACTAATACAAAGAGGTGGTCATACCTGAACTTTAAAAGATAGTGAACTTAAAAACATACAATTTTGTATTTGGCAAGAATTTTACCAACCAGACTGAAAACCACCTATCAGTCCATAGAGAAAAAGCGGTGAGAAAGCGATAAGGGCAGCAGCACACACTTTTTCAGGACAGGGGAGTATCTTATTTACCGAAGCACACTTTGCTTATCCTGCTCATGGCCACCGAAAACCCTGCTGCAAGGAGTACTGTCCTAGCTCTTTGCTTTGCATTGACCATCCCAAATCTCCCACCTTTCCCAGAGTCTCTCCTAGCTCTTCTCTGCAATGCTTGAGGCGTTAAGACCCCCCACTTCTAGAGCCTACCTGCCTCCGCTCTTAGTAAGTGCTATGAATGCAACTGACATTAGACTAAATGCCTTTAATCACTGAGATCATATTTGGTTTTTGTTAGTGTCACTGAAAAAATTAGGTTGGAAATGATTTCTGGGGGTCACCTAGTCCAGCCTCTAGCTTGGTGCAGAGTAAATATAAAAGCTGGACCTGGGTGATCAGGGCCTGGTCCAGTCCACGTTCAAAAATTTTCAAGGACGAAGATGTCGGAGCCTCTGTGGGTACCTGTTCCGGTGCCAACTTCCCTTAATCTGCCAGCTATACTCCTCCTAACACAGCTGATCCAGAGGCAGTGTTTACTGTTCTATCACCTGGTACTATCTTAAATTTGACATTCGAAATAGTTTTCCTACTGGCTTACAATTCAATGTGAACTCAAGAGATCATCCTGTCCTTTTGACTTAAGCACATTTTCCTCCAAGTTGTCCTACTTTGAATGTAGTCTTTTTCATAATGGGATTCAGGATATATGGAAATGAAAATAGATGAAAAATTTGAATCAAGAGCAGCAAAAAGAGATAAAGACAAGTGAAAGCTGAGGAAGTGACTTAGAAGTAATCAATGAAAGTCTTAAACAGGTTATTTGGTGAAGTAAGAATGAAAAAGGAAGGTTCAAGGGCATATCCACACATCACACAGGACAGAAGAAGATGAATTTGGGTGATTTAAGAGGATAATAAAAGGTAGTAAGAATAACAGTTTTTAAGTACCTGGAGGACATTCTCTATGGGGATGCTGGACTTGAAAACTTAAGACTCTGAATGAACTGACAACATGGTACGGACCTCAGATGGCTGGGAGTATTACGAGGTACACAGAGGTGTGTGTCTCAGCACCTGCTAGGAGGTGATAAAGGCCAGGAGACACTTATTCCCTCCACATATACATTTTGATTATTATTTTTTAATTCTATTGTACTGGTGGGTTTTTTTCCTCCTCACAAGGGAAGATAAGCTTGTTTCTTATAACCTATGCACCCCTGTATAGCGAAAATCTATATAAATTGGTAGACATTTCTGCCACTCGCAGTAGCACACACCAAATGCCACCTCCTGCACAAGGCAGCTAACGGCAAAGAGACACTGAAAAACCCCACGCTGGGAGAGCAGCAATCCTCTGTTTCTGAGGCCTTCCTGTTGTCTTTAGAAAGGATGCATTAGTAACACAGAGATGATATAAAACTGCCTTACATGCTCTTAAGAGAATTAATCTGACTTAACACAATTTTGGGGAATACAATGTTATAAAATGGGAAACATCAGTACGCACGTAAATTATCATATTCATCTACTTATCCTATTCCATAACAGTAATTTTGTTTTATTTCTGAAGGCCAGCAATCCTTTTACGAATGGCTTCAACAGATTGATTAGAAAAAGGAGTTATTCCCAAGTAGGAATTATTAGCACATTTTACAAACATCTTCAAAACACTGTGGATATTTCTAACTCATCTATACACCATGTGAAACAGGGCTTCCACGGTCACATTACATGTTTTGTCCCTTTGGCCACTTCAACTACGCAGCTTCCTCTCTTTATGAACGATGCAAAAGAAAGGAACATCTGAGAACCAGTAAGTGTGAAAGTTAATTTCAAATAAAATAATATCTATGAAAAGGATGAGTTTCCATTCATCTCAGTTTAATGTACTTTACCAGAGGCAGATGTAAGAATTTCTATTCTGATATCATAAGATGATAGAAAAATAATCTATTTATTTTATCCTGGCTGTACTGAATAGACACGGATAGGAGTCACTGTTTTCACATGCTGTCATGCACATCTTTTCATTCCTGAATGTTATTTTTTTTCCACTACTCTTCGGTAGTAAACGGCATGAGTGATTAATGTATGAACTATGAAGATGCTTGCAAAAGTTCTCTTTAGATTAAAGCAAGTACAGGCCAAATTTCAAGGCATTTTTTTCACTATGATTTAGTAAAGAGATGATTTAGATGTCTAGCACAGAAATGTGCTAGACTGTGATAGCGAAAAGATCAAGAAAGACTTTTTTTTGTGAACATTATCAATTACTGTGTGCTAACAAGCTCTTAAAAACCTCCCCAGGAACAGCTGAAGTTTTTATAACTCGGAGGCAAGGATCATCACAGCTATAGCTGACTTTTAATAAACTTTTTGATATATTGAGCCCAAACCCATTTGGTTTTAACACATTTAGTCTAAAATGCATGGGATGCATTTAGTGTAAAAGATAGCTCAGGTGACCATATCCACTATTTTTAATGAATAAGAGTGATTTTGTAACATTGAACGAGGTGATAGTGAAAATAAATCCTACAATTGCAGCAAATCTTTAGATTTGTTTACAGATATGACTATTATGATCCTTTCCATTAGGAGGATTTTAATCTACAATAATAACAACAACACTTTAAGAAGGCTCTCAGATAACCAGTAGTGGCAACTAATGCAAAGTATATGTGCAAAAAAAGCAAGCTTGAGTGTATGAGCTCCAGCTTCTTTGAGGAGGAGAGGAAACCAATCTCTCCATCCCTATAGATATGGAAGCACAGAAGAGATAATACAACACATCACAGAAACAGGCAATAAGATGAGATAGTAAAAACCCATCAACATATATCATCTGATCATGGTACAGTGTCATCTCCCAGCCTCTATTAGCTCTTGCTGCATCAGTGCAAGTCCCAGACACTTTATCCTGTTTATAATTGCTGATGAGCAGTAATAAGGCCTCCATGCCTCAGCTCCTGTCCGTTCCACTTCAGCGCCCACCTATTAGGTTATAACTTTTATTTACAGCCTTGCTTGATGCGCTGTTCTATTAGTACAGCTGGAAACTGAGCAGGGGAGGAAAAAAATAAAAAAAAGAGTGTCCCTAATGGGCACTATTATTGCCAGGGCTGGCTGATTTATTATGCTGCTGGAAGGCTGTTCTATCATCACTTTCCTGTCAGTGAGAGAGCTCCAAGAAGGTTGGATTTCTAACACAATGCCCTCCAGAAGTCAAACACTAAAGAACACCTTAAAAGTCCCTTGGAACACCAATGAAAAACATACCTCAAAGTTGTCTTAATGTTATAAACCCCCTTCAATAGTCTTTTGTACATTTTCTGCTCAGGAACTTAAGACTTTGGATCAATTAAAAAAAAAAAAAAATCTAATCAGTGGTGTACTAGGACTTTTTGTCCTTAATACAAAGATTGATAGAAAAATGATCATACAAAAGTAGCGATTTCTTGGTTTTGGCTGTTGCTGAAAATTTATGTACTTCTATTTCTACAATCTGCCCTTTCTATAACTCCTAAAAGGCTGCCCCCTCCATTGTACAGCTTCAGCCTTAAAGTGTTTACATTTCTGGCACCACTACAATCAATCACACACCTTAGTGTAAGAACATCAATAAATACGAAATTTCAAAAAGGACCATATACCTGCTAAACTGCTTTGCTCAAGCAGTGGAATAATTATTTGCATCTTTTAGACTGAAATTTTAAACTAGAGAAAGCATTGAGCAATGAGACAGATACTGTAATCTTGTACAATAGACATACTACCACGCCCATCTAGGACAGATACCCTCATAAAATGTGAGCTATATGCACATACATACAAAATTTTGCACATACAAAATATTAAAAATGCATATTTCTCATGAGCTGCTACTAAGAAATAAAGTACTTTAAAACTCATTGACTTTAAGGATAATGTGTGAATTGATTGTATCATTACTGCATTTTATCTGCCTGTTTCTACTACCTTCCCTACCACACAATTAAAAATTAACTGGGCGCACTCACGCAGTTCCACCAATTTTGTCCAGGTTTCTTTTAGCTGCATGAAAATGTTTTAAAATCTGGTTGTTTAGAATTGCGTATTAAATCATCTTTAAGCTGTACAGCAGAAAAAGAGGAGTAATATGCCACTTTGCACGGCACTTTCATGACACGGGCACCCAATATAAATGGCATCTGGATGCCCTGCTGACTGGAGTAAGCCTCAAAGCATCGCCCATCAATCACAGCATTACCTAACCATTAAGAAACAAATCAAAACCATAAGCAGCTATACAGCAGGCCACACAGTCCCATCTTTTTTCCAACAAAATCTTCAGACTGCTGGCTCTCAAAAACCTTTGAGGCATCATCCAAACTAATGATTGCAAGGCTTTATTCATTCTTTTTATTATAATCCTTGTCCTATGGGCACACTTTGGAATAGAAATACTTTTTACCACAGCGATGATTCTGGCAAAGAGGAGGAAAAAACCCCCACTATTTGGTGTTATAATACAATTTTATCTGAACAGCTCCTCCAGCATGCAAGTTGACAAGCGCATGAGGTAAAAACTTTTTTTTGCAAGAGAACTTTTCCTGCATCTTGGCAGATTTACTGTTTTGATCTTTCTTCAATGGTTACATTAATGTTAATAAAATATGAAAGGTTTATGTCTTCCTCAATATCCTCCTGATGGGAATCTGCATACAACATAAGTAGGTCAAATTTCTAATGTTCTGTCTCAAGTGCTGATACATAGCAGACTTTATGGAAAAACTATGCTTGGAGGGGGGAAAAAACTACACAAATGAATTCCACCAAAACACTTTTTCTTCAAAGCTCTTCAGAGCAGAAGAAATGTAGAATACTTAGTGAAAAGAAGCTTATACACAATGTGTAGTATTGGCAAATACTGCTTGTATCGCTTAAATAGCTTCCTAGGAAGGGAGACTAAGCTGAAGTGAACACAGTGTGAAATATTCACCTACATAGTCCGCTGCTTATGCCTGAAGATGTCACACCATTTCTGGGTAATGTTTTGTAGCCAATGTTTTCTTGTCAATTCCCATATTTATCTGGATTCCCAAATGCAAACTTTGAAAACATGGTAATTTATTTTAAAAAATAGAGCTCATTCAAAATTCAAGCTCTGGAGAAGAAAACTAACTCCTGGTAACAGGTTTATTAGTGTAAGGGACTACAAACAAAATATGCAGATCACTGAGCAAATAATGTAAAAAACATTGGGGAAAAATGAGGTAATATAGAATCATTAGGTTTAGTTGACTGAAGATGAAACTTGTGGCATCAAATTAAGAAGATCTCCTTATTTTCTAGCTAAACACACCAAATGATTAACATACAAGCATGTAGGGACCAAATATCAGCATAAACCAAAAATAACAGAACTGCTGAGCAAAGTTAGCCAACCATTTAATGGATATTTTTCAACACATCTAGTAGCTTCATCTGCTTTATTCTAAGGAGCTTATACTGTTTCCATTTGACATTTGAAATAGCAGACTTACTTGCGGTTTTGCTAATCACAAGCACATTAAAAAAAATATATTCATATAGTACTCTCAGTTTTCAGTATCTATAGCATCACAGAAAGCTTTTAAATTACGCTGCAATGAAAACCAGAATTAACTATTACAACAGCTAACGTATAAAGAAAATACAATTTAGTAACACCATGAGCAAAAGATTAGTTTGGAAGGAATACAGTGGCAAACATCCCACGTTGTTTAGGTACACCTCCATGGCTACGTATAAAAGAAAATTCAGTCTTTCCATTTTAGAGAAGTTGAATCCAGGATCTTCCAGTGCCAAACTTGGAGAGTTCTTTGGCAAACAATGCTCACAGCATTGTCACAGATTGTTATGCATTACTTGAGGTCTGCACCTCTACCAAGTGCAAGGTAATGTAGCTTCTCTTTAACCTTTCTTTGCTGCAGACCAAACCAACTTGCGTCATCGCACATTTGCTGCAAGCTAACATACATACATATGTAGAATAACCACAATTCAGCTAAGCATACAGCAACTTGAAACACTTTTTGAAAGAATGACTTAAGAGAAAATTTACATTAAGCTCCTGAAAGAGTAAGAGCCCTTAATCAAACAGGAATACCCTCCCTGTCTGCACAATCAATACACCTCAACTGGTATATAAATGCAAATATAGGCAAAAATTATTTTGGAAACACAGACTGTTAGAATGTTACCACTACCTAGATGCCTGCCACTGCCACTCCACAGGAGGTTATGGCTTCCCATAGTGGTGCTGGTGGAAAGGATCACATGAGCTCTCCTTAATCCATGCAAAACCAAAGTCTGAAAAAGATCTGAGCCAATGGGGGTAACTTGGCTGCCTGCCTGAATGAGCGCTCGCACGATTCTTCCTGACAGATCTGCTGCAGAAGCAGCAACTTCAGCCCGGGAATGACCTAACACGTCACTACCAACACTTGCTCTGTAAGAGATTATCCATCTATACTCTTCATGTAGAAATAAAGTCATTGAAAGGACCCTAAGCAGGTAAAATTTAGTCTCAAAGCAAACATACTGCACCTTCGATCAGAGGAAGTAAAGTCAATATACTCCAAACAGTTTTCTACTCCATACTTTGCATTTAAAGGGGGAATTTCCAGAACACTTTTCACAATCATTAGACTTAAATCAAACTGATTACTCCTGTATGTCCTACGTTTACAAAGATTAACTGAAAACATATTATGGAATTCAGTTTAAGAGGACTCTGAGATGAATTATCTGCCACGCAAATACTTTCCTATATACATTTCTGACAGCAAAGCAATAATATTTATGTTCATTTGGCATTCGCCAGATATAGTTACTACCCTTAACTATTAAACTATAACCATACAGCTACATATCATGCAAAATCTAATTCCTCAACGCCCAAAAAACACATACCTGAGTCGCAAGATCTTTTGGTTGGTGTGGTTAATGAGGCATGAGCTGTACTTGTGCATGGCCCACCTGGAAACAGAGAAGATCATATGTCTCAAAACATCACCTATATTTAACATTTACAACCACATCAAGATTATACTTAGAAATCAAAACCGCTGAGGAGCACTTGTCTTTGGAAAGCACATAATGGAAGTAGTCTACTATTCAAAGTATTTCTTTCCCAGTCAAATCCAGATATGTCTTACGCTGAGAAAAACAGATGAGAAGTTGGGACAAAAAGACAAGTTACATTATACTTTATAAATATTTCAAGAGGCAATTTTAGGAAAATACACACTGTAATTTCAATTTTTCCAGTGTTGACAAAGGTACTGTTTGTGTCGGAACAAAGCTAGAAAAGCACCTGAATGTGAAAAGTAACACAAGGGACAAAGCGATCGATTCCCTGATGTCACAGAGACCTTGTCACTGGCTCGACTGACTTTGCCTCTTATCTTATCTTATCATAGCTTTGATAATTGGATATTATAAATTGGATGATACCAGAGACCCTGAAATTAAATTACATCTAGTAGAGTTTGGCTATCAAAATACCAATAATCAAGTTTGCACTGGACTGCTGGTGATACAGGAGTACTACGCTGGTAATACAGCAGAGCTTAGTATGACAGGATAACCTTTAATATAAGTCTTCACACCCTGAAAAATACTTTTTCCCTTAATCTTTTTTTCAGTCTTTGCATACCTGGAAAGCAGCACTGAGGCTTTAGCAATATTTTCTCTATTCAAATATACTCATGTCTGGCCTGGTAGTAAACTCTTTCTTTTTGCCTCTCTCACGAGATGCTCCCCCTTCAAGTTTTTCTTGCTTTTCTATTTTTCAGTAAGTATCAGGTCTTGGGTAACTTTGTCTACCAGGTAAAACTCAGAGCATTGTAACACTACAAGAAGAAAAGAAACTTCTGCAACTGGGCGAGAAAGATGTGAGGAAATTATTTTGGTGCATTTGATTTCAATGAAATGCACTCGGGAGCAAAGATCTCACAAGTTTTATACTTTCAGTTTTCCAGAGGAGGACAGATAAAGCTGAGTTTTCTGTTCTCCCAGAATGTCCCTCTGGGAACACGCACCATTTCATAGTCCTGCAAAAGGGAATCTCTAAAGGGGCGGTTACACAGGCCAGGGAGCCAGAGCTGGGCCTGCAGGCAAACCCCCCGGCGTTCATTAGGGCCTGCCCTGGGGCTGAGCGAAGTGAAGGGGAGTTGGGAAAACACCCAACAGGGCCCGGGAAACGGCTGGGGGTGACAGGCAACAGGACAAGCAGCCGGCAGAGGTTACAGACAGCGCTGTGTGGGGCGGCTGGAGTTTGCAGGCCGGTAAGGAGACAGCTGGGGAGAAACAGCTGAACTCTTCAGGTAAGTGGTGGGGAGCAGTGGGGACCTCTCCGCAGAGACAAGCCCGCACGTGAGAAGAGCCAAGCTTGCTTTGGCAGTGAGGATCAAGCATCCCGGTATCACCGCAGTGGTGCTCGCTCCAGGCCTGACAGCACTGGCAAGCAACAACCAGAAGTGTTCATGTAACCTCAAATTATTTTTTATAACAGATCTTCTTCTAGGCTAGAATATTTAAAAAAAAAAAAAAAAAGAAAATATCATCTTGATCTATGTTACTAATACTATTGTAAAAGTTAAAAGTCTGAAAAAATGCTTAGTCTGGGTTTTGGTATATTTGGGAAGAAAATCAATACTACAACAGAACCCTCACCAAATTTTCCATTGAAAACTTTTACATACTTAAAAAGTTACACAGCAGGTCCATTAAGTCAGTCTCACCTTTCAAAGACCAAGTGTTTATATTATTTGGTTTCAATATAGAATTTGGGTAAACAATATATTCCACATCCTCTTGTATATATCAAAATAAATACAACAGGATATAGAATTTCAAGTGAACTCGCTTCAGAACCACAGCTGCCTCTTAAGATGCAGCAGCTCTTCTTTAAATAAGTTCAGTTATATTCTTCCAGTTTTCACTGAATAAACATTGACAGGCATCATCACTGTGGACTATCACATAAGACTAATCCTTGCAATTATTGTACAGTAAATATTTACACTACTCAATACTTTCAGCAACCAACTAAATATCTTTATTTCTCACTCTCTAAACTACAATAAGCCGTTATGTATTCTGCACTTCCCTGTGTCAGAATTTTTCTTTTATTTAGTCTTCTCTCATTAGGTATTACTTTCATATAGCTTTGATTCATATAGCACAGCACCAGAGTTTCACCAAAGAATATCCTGGGATTTGCAAGCACGTACACCACGGCCTAATAACCAGCGAAGGCGGCATGTCCTTTGCAGCACTTTCTTCTCCTTCTGTTTTTGTTCCACCGTTAAAATTTCATGCATAATTCAGTACTATGTAGTATGGGCTTGACCGTGCAATTCTACGTGGAAGTCATTATGTTAAACCTTTTGGTATACATAACGGCTAATACAGGCATCTTTGTATTGCTTGAAACACGACAGTGTATTTCCCACAGCTTTGATAAAAATTCAGCATGAAAGAAAAGGGAAGTCAGACACAGTAGAATACCACTCCTTCTTGGCTATACACAAAGGTAGGCTTATTACTGAGCATGATTCGGCATGTTTACTGTGTCCAGTTCTGGGCTCCCCAGTTCAAGAAAGACAAGGAACTACTGGAGAGAGTACAGCAGGGGGCTATGACGATAGTCAAGGGAATGGAGCACCTCTCTTATCAGGAAAGGCTGAAAGACCTGGGCCTGTTTAGCCTGGAGAAAACCGAGAGGTGACCTCATCAATGCTTACAGATATCTAAATTATAAATATCTATTAAATATCTATTAAATATCTAACATAGAGGGCAGGTGTCAAGAGGATGGGGCCAGGCTCTTCTCAGTGGTGCCCGGCAACAGGCACAATCTGGAACATAAGGAAAAACTTCTCTACTTTGAGGGTGCCACAGCACTGGAACAGGCTGACCAGGAAGGTTTTGGAGTCTCCTTCTTTGGGGATATTCAAAACTCACCTGGATGCGTTCCTGTCCAACCTGCTTTAGGTGAACCTGCTTTAGCAGTGGGGTTGGACTAGATGATCTCTAGAGGTCCCTTCCAGCCCCTACCATTATGTGATTCTGTCATGTATTTGCACCCTCATTCTCCCCAAAAACTGTTTCAAGGTAATTTATCTGTGGCACAGAAAATACTTCAGCACAAAGTGAAAGGCCACACACATCTGGCTTCTAACATAACCCACAGGGCTGTAGACTTTTTTTTTCTTAGCACAAACAATAGATTAAAATGGAAAAAATAAAGATATCTTTCTACTCTATATCCAATTAACAGATTAACAATAGCTTCTGCTCCTATTTTTTTTCCAATGTGTGGTTTCTGGCATTTGCAACTCCTCTTCCAAACAAAAGCAGCCACTGTCCAGCAATAATGTAATCCCAAGAGAAGATGATTAAAAATGCAAAAACAGTAAAAGTCACTAAAGAAATTAGGAGAATTTTGAGAATCACAGAGTTTGCAAATCCAAACACAGAATTAATAAAGGACAAAACAAGATCCTGTAACTCCAACATTATCATATATTAAAATAAAAGGTCTTGCTAACGTAGCTGCTTTGGTTTTAGCTACTGATATCCATAACTTTCTGTGATTTACTGTTAATTGTATTGTAAATATATCAATTTGGAAAAACAGGTTCAAAAACTTACCCTGCTAACTCTCTAAAGTAGTAAAATTTTATGTATTACCTATATTTCTATATATACATTAATATTTTTTTTAATTTGCTATTATACACTATCATAATTTCTATATGTTTAAATTGGCCTTCAGAATGCCTTTCTGCATTGTCCACCTCCCTTCCTGAAAGACAGGAACAATTGCCAAGGACCACCTGTCCTGCAGGACATATCCCGAGTCGGGGTAACTTCTTGTTTCCCCTTCCTGAAGCTTTTGTAAGGCAAAGTGACTCCACTCAGTCAGAACTTCCTCTGCAGGAAAAAGTGAAATACCCTCCTCTTTTTGCTGTTTGAGGAAGCGCTAAGTTTGAACCCAGGGTACATGTGTCAGGTGTATTTGAACAGCACTTGGAAGCACTTACTGAGCAGAGGAGGAGATGCAGATTGGAGTAATGCCAAGCCTGTACAAGAGTACAAAGCCTAAGATTACAATAATACACTGAAACAATTACAGAGAACACACAAGAACTGCAAGCTAGATAACAAACTAACATGAAAAATAAGTGAAGGAGCCTGAAGCCCAGTAACACCTGATCAGTGACATAAACATGCCCAAACGCTGCTTGGAGCTTTCGGTACCGTGGTGGTTCCTGCCCAGAAAAAGCACACTGACTCCCCATGCAACGGGCTGGGAGAGAGTAATAAGTAAGAGCTGAATTTCCCTGGACAGCAGCGTTGTAGCCAGGACAGGGAGAATTTCATGGCTATTTGCAAGACAGGAAAGAATCCACCTTTGGAAACCTGTTCAAACCAGTAATCTAGTTGTGCATTTCCTGAATCGGTACAGACATAATTAATTAATCTACACAATTGAGTTTGAAAACAGTCATTGATTACAGACACCAATACATAAACAAATGGGAACTTAAATCTCTAAATTCAGTCTGCACTGACAGAATACACTCTCTTTAATGAAAAAAAAGCAAAAGAACGATACAGCACTTAACTGCTTGTTTGCTGCAGAATGTGTAAGCTGCATGATAATTTATGTCATTGTTAAACAGATAAGTGGATCAAATCACATACAAACATATACTTTTTAAATTCTAGCTTTGCGAATCTGCCATTATTTGCTTTTGTGGATTTTTATCTACATGCAGCTTTTGGAGAATGAAGTAAAACTGGACTGCTGTGCTGCTGCTGACGGCTGATAAATTTAACAACTATAAGGAGGTAAACGGAGACAGGATTCCACATTTTTCCCCTGCTATTGTCTCACTCTGTTACCTGCTTTTCCTCAGTTTCCTCATTTGTAAAATAGACATGACACTTTCCTACTTTATACTGCAAGTTGAAGTGTAAAAATGTGCTTTTGAAACCGGTAGCTAAATTATATTTTTATAAATAATTTTTATGTAACCTTGATAGCTGTGCAGCTCTAACCCACATTTTTCTTATGTGACTGTGTTTCCGTTTCATGTTCCATGGGGTCCTTTCACTTTAATTAATGGGACTCTAGGATACACTGTCTACTCTGCAGTGTGAAGCGACTATAAATCAGAGGGAACAATTAACAGTGGTACTGTTCTGCTGGTCTTCATTATGTTTCAAAATTACCATGCCACAGACATGGAAATAAGTGTTCATTTCATAAATCTGTGTGCCAGATCTTTGCTTAAGATGTTAAAAGAACCAGAAATGTTCTTTAAATGAAACCGGATCTGTAGGGATTAGAGTGAAACTTACAGAAAGATCCTAACGCCATGAAATGATATTGAAGGCAACACTTCTACTAGACACTGTTTTGTTCAAATTTCTAACTGCCTACATGTTCTGCACTGGCACTGAATACTAGTGGCATATCTCAAAAGACAACTCGATTAGCCCACAACTCAATGTGGTTTTATATTTGAAAGCATTCTTGCAAATTCTGAGAGAAAAAGTGTTGCATTGATACTAAAAAAATATGTATTTTGTGATCAATATTCAAGAAAATTCAGGTTTAATGATAATCCAAATGAAGAACTGAATTATTGTTAATTTTAACATAAAAAAACAAGAGGCTATTTCTACATAGCATCTAATGAAAACATGGTTAAAAAAATACCTTAAGATGAAACACCTCTTCCCATTATCTAACTTAGTAAAAGAAAAAGCCTGAGAAAATAGCTAGCTCTTATTCTGTGGCACAGAAATACAAAGATGACCGTAATATCAAAACCCAGCCAGGTGCATGTTCTGTATTAGAGGTGTGTCCCCTTTTGCTCTGATACAAGACACACAAAATTAAGTACAAGAAGAGAGAACACATGACAATCTTGTGAGTTAATAAGGAAAATTAGAATTATTCATCATCGCCATCACCTAGCTGCAGTTTTCTTAGTTATGTTCGTGTACAAGTTTAATTGCACTATTAAGTCACGTGGGTCAGGTAGGCTAGTTTTGTAGCTAGGCATAATTTTAACAGTTACTGCATTCTTTTGGATCAGTGAAAAACCTATAAATCAGTATCAGAATACATGAGGTTAGCAATAAAGCAAATTATTTTCTACAACCATATATGAGAAGCAAGACAAAAACAGGCAGCTGGCTCGGTCTGTTTACACATCTAATACTTTATGGAAGTGGGTATGCATGTAACTTGCAGTCAGAGATGAGGCAGAAGAAGTTCCCCACAGCCAGAACTAGAAAAAATACAGACAGTATGTACAAAACTGACTCCTATTGCAATGAGCAACTGAATTCTCAAAGCTGGGGCATTTAGAAAATTATACAATGGATAGCATCCCAGAGCAATTGTCATTTTAAAAATCAATGTCCTTACTTAAAAGGCACAAAATGCAATTAAGGATATAAAAATAATAATTCAAAATACGAAGTGTTTTCAGAGCATAGATAGGAAAGCTGTCATCTCTGACTCTGCTGACAAAGCCAGGCAAAATGCAAAAACTGTGAAGTCATTATAAATTGGTAGAAGCCTTTTGCATAGTGTCAGAGAGAAGGCCATTCAACAAAAAAGAAAGGATGCGTTTGTTTATCCATTTTTCATAAGGTTATGTTGAAAATACTGACATAAGATTTTTTTTTTTATTCCAAAGACAGAAAAAAACCCATTACTTTTCTAGTACTATAGCCTATGTGGCTTTTTACACAGTCACGCTTCAACAAACCATGAAATTCAGAGTATAAACATCCAATAGGTGCAGTAGGGAAAAAACCCACAATCTCTCACCTTTCTGCCAGAGATCTTTTAGAGAAGCCTGGTGCATCTCCATCTCAGATGTAGTACATATTACGACATAAAGTAACTTCACCAAAGTAACTTCATAATTGGGGGTATTTCGGTGCTTGCAGCACATGCAAATACTTAACAAAATAAACAATGTTTTAAAGCATTCTTCAAACTTATCTTGCAAATGTAAGTGTTTGAGATAAACTAATGATGTTTTAAACACTTAGCTTGACATGCAACACTTCAAAATCTGGAAGGTATAAAATAACTAGCCAAAATTCACAGGCATTCAGTCCTGAAAATTCATATTTAGGCATCTAAAATTCAGCACACACAGAGGTAAGGTGTAGTCAGTGATCATCACCTCCTTTCTGGGCTGAAACCTCCAGGGTATTTTTTGACATTTACAGCAATATCTCAGATCTTTGTGTATCTTCTTATAAAGTCTTCAAAGTAGAAATGTAGAGCGTTTAACTGTTCTGGAAACATCAGATATTCCTTTTGTCCTTTTTCAATTGCGGTTCTTACTAATTCAAGGAAGCCGGGAAGAGTTAAGCACATAATTAAAATAAAATCATGTCAACTGAAGCTAAGAACTACTGAAATATCAAATCTGATCCAGCTGCCAGAGTAGGAGTTGTTCACATTGACATTTCTCCTGTCACGTAACAACACAGTTAGTTTTAAACCTGCAGTGTCAGCTTTAAGTCTACTCATATAGTGACAGAAAAATAATATGACAGCCCCAAAGAAAGCAATGAAAGCCTGAAACTAAGCAAAATTATTCCAAGTGCAGTGTGACCTTTTCTTTACCAAAATATGTAGAACCTTCCTTAATAAGCTAATTTTTTTTTTAAGAGTGCCAGTGGCTGCAGGTAGGGAGAGCGAGAAGCAAGGGCTGTTGTCAAGTCCCTTTTTTCCTGTCTGTTAAAAATAAACAAAGACCCTGCCTACCCAATAAGACAAAGAAATCTTTGACAGAGCAACCGGCTCATATGGTGACTGTCACTGAAATAATTACCATTTAAGAAATGAAGAGAGTAGATAGAAGGGAAATATGAGAATAGATTAAAACTATACAAGAACTTGAACAGAGATACTCATCTGCATGTAAAGCAGCAGCAGAACAAAAGTTAGACTGATTTAACCATCTGTTAAGAAACAGATCAGTAAAATCCATACTTTGACATAGTAAAGCTACACCAGTATCAATACACTCCTTGTCTGCAAAAGTTAATTTCAGAAAACATACATACTGCAACTGATGAGACCTGAAGGTTCTGTACAGAAAGAGGCAACTCAAGAAGCACGTGTGGGAGAAAAAAAAAATAAAATAATTCTTAGAACATTCCCCTCCCTCCAAATTGCAATGGCTTTTTTTTTTATTATTAAATTGGTGATAAATATTACTTCACAAAAACAAAACACATGTGAAGAAGGAAAAAAGTCCTGAAGTCTGTGTCACTCTGGGCATAAATCCTTAACACATTTTTGTTGACTGTAAGACTGAGAACTACTTTTCATCTACTCTGGGCAGGGGGGGAGATTAATCAGCAAAGCAGCCACTGAGGCAAGTGATTGTTCAGAACTGAGGGTGACAGGAGATGGAAAGACACTACAACCTGGTTATGTAGATGGAAAGACACTACAACCTGGTTATGTAGATGGAAAGACACTACAACCTGGTTATGTATATAAGACACTCTGGAACGCAAATCCAACTCTCAGAGGAAATCAAAACAGTAACAAAAAGAGGCAGAAATACTTGCATAATGTGAAATCGACATCCTGCAAAATCCAGTCCAATGAACTTTTCTCCTGTATCAGTCATTCTGTGTTAAAAAAGGAACTGGCTACTTAAAAACAAGTACAAAAAACCCCTCTCACTTTCTCTGACAGAGAATGTGAATCTTACCACATGAGATTTCTATGATTCTCTTCAGTTGTCGTAACATGAATGGAATTTGTTAATTGCCTAAATGACTTGCTGCAGTTCTGTCCAATCTGTTTACCCTATGGACTCAAGTACTGTGGCAAAAGCCTTGATGTGAGACTCTTCTCAAAAGCTTGAAAGGGAGGAGAGAGGAGTGGAATGCACCATGAGAATCCTTCCCGAGTACTCCAATCTTTCCACACTTTAATAGGGATTACCATCATGATCTCATACATTGATTTCTGGTGAATTACCGCAATTCTATTCAGACAGCACAGAGCTGTACACCATCACACAGCACTACAAAATATCAATCTTTGAAGAACACAGCTGTAATGAGAGGAGTGCGTGCTTTGTAGAACTCGCTGCAAAATAAATAAATATTGCACAGAAAAAAGACACCCTCAAATTAAAATCAAACAGACATTTAAAGTTTGGGCATTCCTCATTACGTGAAAAAATCTTCCATGCTGAGGCCATTATCCATCAGAAAAGCTCTGTCTGCACATAATTATTTCTGACAAATGATATTAAGCTTCATTAAAGAAGTAGTGGGGATGTGAGAGAAGACAGAAAAAGCTCAAGCTGTAAATAAATTTCTCCACTGTATTTCACTTAAAATCACCCCAGCAGGAAGTCATAAAGAATTTTTTAAAAGGCAATATTTTCAAATCCTCTTCAGGCTGTGCTGCCTAATATCCATCACCTTCAGTACATGTTCACAAGCTTACAGCAATTCAGGATAAAGGACACTATTTAATTTCCTTCCCTCTTTCCTGTCCCCGTAATCACCCTCCCACTTACTCCCAAAGTCCTCCTCAGCCACAACAGAAACACTTTGTTTTAACACAATTTAATTCCTAACTGAACAAATTTTCAGAAAACCTGACACAGTAAGCACTGGAGAAGCACCAAATAACAAAGAAGTAGTGGATCCTGGCTAATAAGCCATCAGAGGTGCTCAAGACCCCTGCCATGTGAAGGCTCAAATGTGTTGCTAAAGCATAATGTTTTGCTGAATTCTCTAGGAAGGTTGTTTTAAGGCCTTGTTTTTACAGCAGACTACAGGTTTCCCCTGAAGAAGTGTGGACAGAAGGAAGAGATGATGGGTGGTCAGCAGCAACTGTGTATGCAAAGGAGAGACAAGAGTTACACAGCAAGTATACTCTTATTACAAGAGCTGGTACCAAAACGTTCACATTTGAACCCTGCTGTATTTCTGACAGTATTCTCACATACAGATAGGAAAACAAGAATTCGATTTTAAAATGTTATTTTAGTTAGTCTAATAAACTACCACAATTCCAAAATGACACTTTGTGCTTTGTCTACAGCCAACCTGTGGAAGTAAAAATAATATATATGCAAAATCTACATACCTGTAACAGAATAAATACTGCAGCAACATAAGAAAACCATTCTATATAAACAGTTAACACAACTGAAAACAAGTGTAGCGTATCAAAGATTTTTTTAGTCCTAGTGCTTTTTAAGCATTGTTAATTCCAGCAGTTGCCTCAATGTTCAAGAACCAGTGCGGGTTCCCTACTAAAAAACAAGCATGTTTTTCTTGTGATGTGTACATGTATTTACCAGCCAAGGGGCACAAGCAAACTCAGCTCACGAAGGATTCTCTCCATCAAGCATCTTCCAAAATAAAGCTACAGTTGGAGGAAAACAAAACTACAAATTACATAGCTGAGCTTAAGTTGTAGAATGCAGGTTTTAAAACTCCATATATTAGACACAGACCATATATATAGATTTAGATTAACTTAAAACATGACTTTATTTCACTGTATTTGCTAATCTTTAACATCTTAGCTTACCTTCAGGGAGAATTTTTGCCTTAGTTCAATAAAGAAGAAAGATGGGTCATGAAAGAGATGGATTACCACATGAAACTTAAGTTTTAAGTAAGTAACCTAGCAGCAGTCTAGACAAACTTGCATCACAGTCAGTGCTATCTGCAATTGCAATTATTAAAACCCAAAAGCTTTTAAAGTAAAAATTTACAAAACATTGGTGTTTAGCCTAGAATATATATATTAATTTACCAGCAATGCAAGAAAAATTTTCTCAAAATGAGAGTGCCTCAAAATTTTCATTAAATTGTACGCTGCAGTTCAAACAGCTGTAAAGTTAGAAACTCCTGCGACCCCTTTTAACTTGTTCTTCAGCTAAAGCCATCAATGTCTATTTTGGGAATAACATCTAACCTTTCCCTTTGCCCCAAAAGACGGGCCATTTAGTTCCAAAAGGAGTCAGTGAAATATAAGCCTGAGAACAAAACAAAATGTTTACGTCTCCTTTGCTGTCACTGAGGACTTGTTCACTTACATTCCTCTTTGCTCGGCGAAGTTACATTCAGTTCTGTCAAAAGTTGCTGGTTGGAGTTAGCGGCCTGCGTGGTTAGAGAGGTATTGCTGTTGTCACTGTTCGTTTCTCCAGAGTACAAATCTGACTGGTTGTTGCTTGTGCTGGGAGTAGAGTCATCATCTGGCTGCTTCTTCTGGAAATCTACCAAAACCAAGATTTCATACGTCATCCCACTTGCTCAATCTAATCATCTGATGTTAGCAAAAAACCTGAGCATAACAAAAAGGACCCCAGAACATTGCCAGAGGTATTGTCGCTCTGATCATTTGTATATCTCATACAACACAAAGTTAGAGCAGCCTTCAAGTTTTTATTTCAGATGTAAAGTATCTTAAAAGTTATTTGTTACTGAACAACAACAAACAATTTTGGAACTACACACAGTTCTTGTTTCCACAGCTGTTCAAGAGCATCCAAAGCTTACCAATGTGTATATCGGTACACAGCACATAACATCCTTTTAAAAATAGTTCAGACAGAGCACGTACAAAGCCATAAAGGAGCAAACATCGGATGAAGGAAGAACTAAGGCATGTAATACAAGTATAAGGACATGTTACACTTCTCTAAAAACAATACTTCTCACTGCTGTTTTATGAAATAAAACCCTTACCCACCCTGTAAGGGTTTTGGCGAAGCTAGTGCAGAAAGCTATGGTTTCAGGTTAGCATGGAGAAGCTGGTGAGGGACTTGCATCACGCTTTTGATGGGGGTTTGGTGCCTGTGGGGTGTGTGTCGGTGTTTTGTTTTTTTTGTTTTTTTTTTCCTCTTTCCTTCACTTACTCCAACATTGGTATTAAAAGTTGGTCATTGGTTTATGGCCACAGAATTAGATATGGGAAGTAAATCACGACAATACGTTAAAGCTATGGACAAATGATTTGGCTTCAAAGTTTGCCTTTTGTTTTCTTTTTAGTCAGCAAGCGCCAAATCACGCTAAGTTCAAATTCCATGTCTTTTATAGATGCCATTCTCAGGCTTACTTTGCCTCCAAACCAGATCCAGTTTGAGGGGAAATACTGTTTTCCTTTTTACGTGCAAATCCTCCCTTGCAGGCTTTCCCAAACTCACAGTCCTGACACCTGATTAATTACAGCATTGGTCTCCATTCCTACCAGCTACGCTACTGGATTCCAGTCCGGCACAGCTCTGCCACTGAATGCCCCCCGGGAACATCCCTCCCAGCCAAGCGGATTTTGGTTTGCTTAACATCTAGTTACTCTCACAACGAAAAGGCACCTCTTCCTTGGTAAAGAGACAGCTGAAGATGAAGTGCACCACCTCTCGGTATCCCTAAACACATCTTTCTAAAAAATGACATACAAAGGCAGAATTTATTCATTATGCAAACACATACATAAATCAGTATCGGTTGCTCATTACTGTGTCATGACAGAGAGGAAAATGGAGCAATCCATAAATATTTGCAGATGATGACGTGTTAGAAACATGGGTCATCAAGATGACTCACTGGGATTAGGAAGCACTACAGTCAAACAGTCCCCAAATGTTGATTTAGTATTTAAATGATTTGCCAGAGAAATTAAGCTGTAACTTCTGCTGTGGAAGAGTCAGCCAGGAGGTGGCAGACAGGAAATCATCCACCTCTACAACACAGCTCTGAAAAACTGGTGGGATGCTTTTTGTCAGGGATGAGTTACTGGATCCAGGAAGATGTCCTACTCAGGCCTCACTAGTTATCAACAAAGCCTCACCCAAGTTGGGCTCCTGGCTATTATTAGTGTGTTTGTTCAATCAAGAAAGCTTCAAGCACTTGGGATTCTGCATTAGCTACAATCAGACAGCTGCAGCAATTAGAACTGGAGTCACCACCCCAGAAGACACCCAGCTCTTCATGCCTCTACCGAGGCCACGGTCCTGCAGAAGGGTAGCTCACAGCTGGAGATGTTTTGGGAACCACCAGTCTATAAATAGCCAGTACAAAAATAATCAATGAAACTCTCACATCTTGCCTGCAAATATAAGGCAGCTACAAAGATTGTGTTTTATGTGAGATTGCATCCAAGGCAGTGTGCAGAAGTACAGCTGTGTTGTGTCCATGTATCAGAAATGGGAGCAACTCCATCTTCAAGGAGCAGAGCAAAACCAATGGTTATGCTCAATACTATATACTGTGAAGAATCTACAAAATGCATTTAAAAAGCAAGTGTAGAGTTACAGAACAGCAATAGATACTATGAAATACACTAAAATTCAGCAAGTTAAAAATTCTCAGCCATTTATTTTGTTATTTTGGGGGTTTTTGCTAGGTAGCTGCAAATACTTTACTCAGGCTGCACTAGCTCAGTGTCATCCACAAAAGGCATTTACAGAGAAATGTAAAACTTTTTTACAAAATGGTCTATATAATAAAAGTCCGGATGGTCCTTTCATGATAGTATGGTAAGTACTAGTGCTACACCGTGTCTCCCAACCTGCAAGTACATTGACCAAGGTGGTTTTTTGGTGTTGTTTTTTTTTTTTCAAGTAAAACTATTCATTTTTGCAACCTATTGATAAATTCTCCAACTTCAAAGAGAGCATAAAAATCTGTCAAAAATGGTCACACAGTGACAGCATTTCCCAGGAAGCTTACTAGTGAAACAGTTCAGAGCTGTCACACAGCAGCAAAATCCACCACGGCAGTTAAATGTTCTTCTGCCTTCATGAATCTAGGACTTTGTGTTCAGAACTAACTTTTACTCAGACTGCAAATCAATTAACTTTCAAAAAAGTCTTATCCTGCTCAGTTGTGTGGAACTTGTGAATGTCTCCTGTCTCCCCTTTTTAACCACTTTTTCACTGCAGAACAAGACTACCTGAGGGAAGTGTTGAGACTTCTTGCCTCGAGCACCCGAGACGCACTAACTGTAACAGAAGTTTTGCTTGTTTACACTATAGCAAATTATTAACAGTTGCCTTCGTAACGTGATGTCAACAGCAATGCAGGACCTATACAGTAACGTAAATTTATATAATAAATTTGACCTAAATTATCAACAGATTTCTGAAATATTGCTTTATGATTTGTGGTCCACAATTTACCTGGTACCAATACATATCTAATGACATACTGGTTGAACTGTATTGTATTTCTTCTGTGTATCAGTGAATGGCATTTGGCTTCTGTTAACCAGGACTCTCATTAACACAAATAACTTGCAGATCACCTTCATCTCCCCCCAAGCACAATAAAAGCTGGCAACAATTACAGAAGAGCCGTGTCTGAATAAATCCAGTTAAGCCTTAACTGCTTAACAAATAAAACAAAACGAAAATACACACACAATACAGGCAAGACCCTGGCAAGTTCTGAAGGGGAGGCTTTATTCTGATTAAAATCAGAATGTAATTCTGTTGACAGAACAATGACCTCTCCTAATAGTCTCAATGAGGAAAACACAGAACAAGAGTTGGCAAGACATTAATCATCATTTCCAGAAGTTTCTATTTAACTAGAGATGCATATGAAATACTTTCATTTAAATTATTTTTTTCCTTTATCTTTACTAGGACTTTCACTGTGCTAGCAAGATCCATGCCAAATTGCACAATGACTGACCGAAATTCCATCTAATCTACATTCCCCTTTCCTGGTTAGTGAAATGCAACTTTGTAACTTTTTACAAGGATTTAGTGGAAACAAACTTTCTCCATTTTTCAGAAAATGCATTTTCTTCTCAATATTGTTCCCTTTTCTTCACTGCCTTCAGGCTTGGTGTTTGTTTTTTTTGTCGTGGTGCTGGGTGGTTGGGGTTTTTTGTTGGTTTTTTTGTTTGTTTGTTTTTTTAAGTGCAAGATACCCTGGTGTTAGTTACAAGGTGCAGACAGGGCCAAAATAAAATGTGAAAATTAGCCATTCCTTGCACAGGGGAATAACAGAAGGAAAGACGTACCAACAAAATGCATGAAATACATCAAATAAACTACTAGTGCATGGCAGAGACACTGCTAGTTATAAGCAGCAACGCTGCCAGTGTTCTAGCTCCAACATCCTTTTGCTTTGTTCAGTTTAAGGGTAGCTCCCAGCATCTCAACTAGCTGAGCAGGAGCAGAAAATCTCAGGCAGGGCTCTCATGCACTGGCTGTTAATAGTAAGAGTGATATTTTTGGTTTGTACTTAGGATTTCTTTGTAAACAAAATGACTCTGTGCATATACAGACATGATGCAAACATTTCATATTCTATATATACAATGAATTCAAAGAGTTTAGACTGAAAGAAGCCAGATTTGTTTCCAGACTTCAGAAGACAAGTTCCTTTGCAAGAAGATCTTTTGCCCATTTCTATTCACAAAATAACACTGAGAATGAAAGCCATTACCTTTACAGCTTCCAAATCTAACCCATAAAATCATAGGTGTCACACAAAATCACATATTCTGCACAGGACCAAAACTCCTTCGTACATTTGTCCAGTTATTGTTACCAGGTAACGGTGAAAAAGAGCCCATCTTCCCAGTATGTTCATTTCACCTATTACCTCAAGATCAAACTAACAAATATTTAGAACATCCAGCCTTTTCCATCACCCAAACTACACCCGATTCTGTGACACAAAAAATCAGACAGTCCCAATTACACTATTTAGTTTACTTTAGCCATCCACTTAGTATCCAACAAAATACCTAAGGAAATACTGAGTCCTCAACTTTTGCTTAACTCTAAGGGGTGTGTAACTAAGCAGGGAACAACCCTTCAGTTTCTGGTAAGTAACTTCTGTGATGACAGTCACTTGAAACTTGAGGGAAAGGCAAATTCAAGCAGTATCAGTGTGTCATGAAGCATTTTATTCTGAAAAAGACAGGCGTATTAAAATATTACATGAAATGACTTAATATTAAGCCAGAGCTTTTTCTCATTTGCACTCAAGCTATGGTAAAATAAGAAATCATAAAGTTTATGAAACTTCCCAAGGGTCTTAAACTTAAGCCCTCCTTTTGGCTTATTTTAAGGGTCAAAGTTACAAATTTGCTGGTCTACAACAGATGTTTTCATTAATAAGAAATGGGTTCATTCAAATAAATTACAGATGTTGCAAGAAGCGTCAGAGTAAGCAGCCTGCTAAGAGGAGAAAATTAGAGTCGTTAAAGTAATTATTTTGGTTGATAGGCAATATTACACCACTTCTCTATTCTTCAGTCCTACAGTTCCCATAACTTAGCAGTGTGAACTAGCAAAAAGTTGTTTGGAGAGTGTTTGTTTCTTACACTGCATTAAATGTGCAATGTGCACATTTTTTATTACCAGAGCATCTTGTTGTTTTACAGAGCATAAATTAACGTGTGTCACATCAAATGTCTACTAGTCCATTAGTATCCCAATATACACAATAGGCTTTTAACTTACTGTAGTCTAACCAGCAAACAGTTCCACACTTAGAAGAAAATGCCTTTTGAAAGTACTTTAGGGGAAGTAACACAAAGATTATGACATTGAAACTGCTGCAATGAAATGTTTACTTTAAGTTATTGCATCATTTATTCTTTTTCATCACGTACCTAGAAAACCTGTTCATATATGACCATGGAACAGTACTGCAAGTTCTAGTTTACTTATTTATTGAGAACTCTTCTCTGGACTTTTCTGAAGGCATTTCAAGTGTCATTCATATATAACTACATTTTGCGTAATAAATTAATGTGAAATGGATAAACCCTTTTATTTAAGTGCATATCTGAATGCAATCTAAAACTTCAATAATGGCTGGCAATAAAATTCTACTTGGGAGGAAACGATTTTTTTTTTCTTCTTTTTAAATAACACACAGACAGAAAGATGCACTAACCCACATGCAGAATAAACACAGAGATCCCGCCCTAAGGGGAATACACCATAAAATTTGCATAAGCATTTGTATTAGGGGAAGACAACCAAAGTCATAAAACGGAATCAGAGGTAAGTACTCTACAAAATCATACTTATAAAAATATACACAATATATTTTTAAATATATAAACAATATCTTTTATTGTATGTGTATATGCTATATATTTCTTCATACATCCACAATACTAATAGCAACAATAGGTGGATGAATTGAAAATTAGACTGGTGAGTATGAAATATCTATCACAGTATACTCTTGCATGAGCTATCAGCAGAGCTCATCACTGTCACAGTTAAGCATAAAGTACAGGGAGAATTAACAAACCAGGAAAAACATTAGAAAGATTATTTTCTATACAACTGAACTTAATTTCGACTTGTGAGCACATGTGGTACAGGAAAGTACCTTGGGGTCTTTATTAATAAATACAACTTTTTCATTTTTTTTTCTTTTTTTCTTCATATTTATGAGAAGCTGAAATGAGTTCTTTATGCTTAGTTATCCTTCATGATTGCTATACTTTTTTAAATGGCAGCACATTATTAAGAGTTTCAAATAATACTGTGATTTGCATGTTGCATATACTGAGCTTTTCACATATATTTCATTTTCTTTTCAAATAAGCAGGAAAAACACTGGAAAAATGGCAAAATAAACACAAAAATTAAAAAATTATGGATCTGCAAAGGTGGTAAACAGACAGTGAGAACATGGCTGCAATTACATGTATTTATCATTCAGGAATTATGATCGAGTCATACAATAAGATCATCGTATTTGTAAAATTACTGGGATGTTTAACATGATCAAGTTTTGGTGGTTTTTTGTGGGGGTTGGGGTTGGTTTGGTTTTTTTTTTTTCAGGAATTCTAATGACACTGTGTTTTGAGGTATTTTTCTCTCAAAAAAAAGATGCCTCTTGCTTAAAGGTGACATTCCATAATAGGCCGCCTTCTCCTGGCTCTATAAAATGATTCTCCCCCAAAGCTACAGAGGAAGCTCAAGATTTGACTACCAGATTTTGCCTATGATTTAGTAAGAAAATTTATGAATAACTAATAAACAAAGGCTAACAAGACAACAAGCATAACATTATTATAGATTATATTCAACTTAAGACCCAGGTCATCAATAAATATATATGCAGATACCTTCTTAAGAAAAGAAATGCAGTTTTGTATAAAAGTGAGTGGAAGAATCTACAGTAACTCTATTAACCAGGCTTATAACACTGTACATGACTGCCATGAAGAAAGTTGCCATTTTTACAGCACATGATTCCACCATCTCCAAAGTACTTGTGACATCCTGAATTGATGAAAAAGGAATTTCATTATCATCTACAAAAGTATCCTCTGAGAGCAGCTTCCCCACAGAGTAAACACTCTGTGCTCTGCCTGATAGTAA
The DNA here is from genome assembly GCA_002844005.1 of Limosa lapponica baueri. Classification (NCBI taxonomy): domain Eukaryota; kingdom Metazoa; phylum Chordata; class Aves; order Charadriiformes; family Scolopacidae; genus Limosa; species Limosa lapponica. Next base: position 897,118 of record KZ505686.1, on the reverse strand, counting down.
CAATTTGCTTACTGCAGCTATTTCAGTACTGACCAGGAATAAGGTCACTGAAAACCCCTGTAAATCACATTTTAAAAACCCTTGTGTCGCATTTCCTTTTGTTACTTAAAGTAGCATGCTTACATTATTTCAACTAAAATTTCATTATTCCATAAAACTCACCAACACAAAGAAGAATAAATATCCCCGCCTGTCATAGCAATCCACTTGAAATCTCCTGTTACAGAATCCCTCCGGTCTGCGGTTAGCGTTCATCCTTGAGTTCATTACAGAGTAAGTCCGGTGAGAAAGTTCTATATAAAGGTACTATTACACTATAAAACCTAAAACCAGTGAGGGGTTAGCTATATAGTACCTGCATCTGACAGTGGAACTAGTAAATTAAGGCAATTTATGACCCAACTAATTGAGACTGTATGGATTTTTGAATCCATGTGAAAGGATACTGGTAACAATCCAACCCAAGGGGAAGAATGAACTTTAAATAAAACTGTGGAAAACAAAGCGGCCACTCCTTGAGCATGACGGCAAGAAATATTTTATTTTTCAATGATAAGTGGAGTGGGAAGTCATTAGGAAGAACATCTACCAAAACTGACTACTAGTAAAACACCAAGTGGGCAGCTTTGCAATGGACTCTTACATGCTGCCACTGCAAAAGATAGCAGTGACAATACTTTGACCAACTAGTGAGAAACAAGAAAAGAAACTCCAGTATCCAACAGCTAGAAAAAGTACACTGATAGAAGCTTATAGAATTAGTCTGTAAATCTAACTGGTTGCAGCTATTCGAAGGATCCATTTGGCACTTACAGAGAGCAATCATTTAATGTGATCTGAGGGTAATACAACAGCTGAGATGTTAAACATAGGAGAGTTTTAAAAAAAAGTACCTGGGGAAAACATCTAAGCAGCTGTGATCTACAGAGTTTATTCTCAAAGACGACTTGGAAAACATATAACACAAACATTTAAAAATGGACAACACAAAATTCTAGAAAATACTCAAAAGTATAAATTTATAAATGACTAAGTGCAGCACTTAACCTATAAAAACCACTCCCCTAAACATCTCTATCTCTAGAATTCTTTTAGTACTAGTATCCCTTAATGAAGCACAACAAATCAGTATGAAATGTCCCATTTCAGATTAAATTCACAGAGTGATGATGCATCAAAATCTATGCACCTAAAGGGGGAGAAATATTAATTTTGATTAAAAGAATCTGATCCATAAACCCATAAGCCAAGCACTTTGCAACAGAAGCAAGTCATACGAAGTAAACTAATGAAGTGAACTTCTCGAGGTGCTTTTGTAATAAATGACAGATCTTGAAAATGGCACTGTTAACTGACAGAAATAGAATTTAATTACCATTCATATTTATTCTGGACACTTCATTCACCAGGCACGTAGGAACTTATATTGTTTTAATAAAAGAAATGTTTCAATTAGCTTTTCTTGTACTGGAGCTATCTTTTAAATTACCTTATCATGCCCTTTCCAATATCTAGAGAGAACCCTCCAATTTCAAAATGCATGCCTATCATTTCTTAATTAATTCCTCCAGTCTAATTTATGTGGTTCCAATTAAAGGGAACGTTTGCCTCATTTTCTGTCAATAATAGTCACATTGATAGTTTAAGCATTCCCAAATATTTGACTATGCTATAAATTGTCAAGATTTTCTCCGGGGATAAAAGGCCTCTACAGTAAATTAAGTTTAACCTTTCTAATGCTAACCCACAAACCCCTCATCAGTTTCCTCTCCCTCATCTCCAGTTAAGGCACCTGAATAACTACCATTACCAAAACTCTCAAAACGTCCCTCAGAACTACTCATTTATCAGACTTTCCCCACAATCTCATTTGAACAGCCAAGAGACGGGCTGGAGACCGTTCTGGAAGAGCAGGCACTCTCATTTCCTGGCCTCACTTCCCCACAGCCAACCCGACCTTTTGAAATGTGTGCCTGTGAAGAAGATGTACTATTTTATCACTACTCAGGTTTTACCACCAAAGCAACGAATGGTGAGATGAAGTATAAGAGGTGAACTTCTCACTCTTCTCAATCTTTCTGGAATTTGATGCTTCTTGTTGTAATTAATATCTGCCTTTCATATGCAGTAGCTAGAGAAAGGTGTGGAGAGGAAACTCCAAGTCTGACAGTCCTCAGTTCTCGGGGGGTAAAAACTTTGCAATGGCTGGAGTTTATATGAGCAATTTGTGACTGCAATAATCTGCAATAATATGAAAAAAACCCACAACAGGTCATGTTTTAGTCACACAAGTGAGAAAGCTCATTGGAAACTCATCTGACACCTTTGTGCCTTAGCTTCAAGCTCCACATTTCACTAACTTCCCAAAGAGGTTCCCAAGGGAGTAGCTGTGGTCTCCGACTTACCATTCCCTCCATCCTATTCTGTAATCACTCAGAAATGCACAAGATCACAGTGTTCAACCTGCCAACAAAACAACTGCAGAAGTTCAAGGACCAAGGAAAGGAAAGTTTATCTAGATTTATGAATCCAAAAGGTCAAACACAGCAAACTGTTACTAGATGCGGTTGTTGCAAACCACTGCGTTACATTAAATTCTGACTATGGAACACTATGGCTCAGAAACCTGACCCCAACTTAAGCACCCCTTGCTTATTTTAAACAAACCTGGAATATACATATTTCTTTTCCAGTCTTTTAGGAGCAAAAATATGAATATGTGCAGATATCAAAGAACTGCCACTGTCTACATAAAATAAATATTGCTTAGGCCTCTCTGTGAGCAACAAAACATGCAGAAATTTTGAATTAATAAAACCTTTTTTTTCTTCCTAGTTTCTAAAATTGTCTTCTAGAAGAAGATAGTAGGGATGTTGAATTCAAGTCAATGACAACATGCATTTCCATTATTAGCCAATTAATCCCAAAGAAAATAGCTGAAGCACATCTCAAAATTTGAAGTCAGTATAAAATGGCTGCAAAAACAAGTCACCTAGTGAGTTTATATCTAAAGCTTATGGATTTTTAAAATGTTTTTTCTTACAGATGCTGACGATTTCAATATTTAGATGCTTCTCTGGTTTCTTTATATTAAAAGAAGTGTAGAAAAATAAAAGGAATGGAAAAGCTACTCTCCTCCTCCTGTCCCCCCAGTGGAAAAGGCAGATAAATACAAATACATGTGAACTTAAAGCATTCCTTGTGATGAAGAAGTGATCCTTCTGCCTGTCAGTGCTGGAGAATTGCTGCTCAAACTGGCTAAAACACATACTCTTGTCTATGTCTTCACATGGAAATAAAGAGAAAGTGCAATAAAGAAAAAAAAGCATGAAAAGAAAATTATGCTTTTGCTTCTCATATCCATGATTTGTGATTTGATGTGATCTGACTTCTTGTGCGATCACTTGCAAGCTACTGGAGATAAGAAAATTAGCCTTCACCAGTGCTGTTTCCAGAGCTCTGGGTTGCAAATGGTTGTTATTGGCCATAAGAGACCTGGAATCCCTTAAATGGTAGTATTCACTAACAAAGCATAAATCTCTAAATCAAGCAGCGATGTGCCGACCTTGAACAATACATTAATTAAATGCCAGTAACACTGGGATCCTGAACACGAAAATAGATTCCGTGGCCAGTCCTCCATGTTCCAAATTTTGTTTCTATGAGTTGAAGTGTCACAGCCATGGAATTAGGACTCCGACTCACAGAAAGGCCCCAGCTGTTTCACTTTTCATCTAGAGCCTTAGAGAAGATTTACAAGGTTTTGCAGGTTTTTCTGTAAGTGACATATAAAAAAAGCAAAAACTATTTCAAGTGTTCAACCTGGGGCGGGGGGGTTGACGGAGAACAGCAGGTTTCATTATGCTCTGAAAGAACAACAGGAAAAAAAATCATCCTAAAATGCTTACTAAATAGAAAGGAAAACAAGGATGAAAAATGTTATTCTCACAAATTCAGCTAGTTTCTTACACTTTCTGAAGTGCAATGGCCATGAAATGCAAGGAACCAAAATATGCTTTCAAGAAGCATTTGAAAGCATTCTTCCAAGCATTCTTTGTTACGCCTAAGCAGAACCAGAAATAACAATTATCTCCTACCTCTTCGGGGGCTCACATTCTAGATTGATAGATTGAACCCATTCCTGAAAAGTTTATAGAGAAAATCTTAGAAATTATCTATTTTTTGGTGTTAATAAACTACAAGATAAACAGTTAACAACAACCTTTCTCCTCCAGTTAGGGTGGCTAATTGTGTTTCAAGTACAAGTAATTACAGGCATTACTTTGGAAACTACCTGAGGAATGGCACGTAAAATTCAGATAAACAGCTAAATATGAATAAACTAAAGGATGAATAAATTTTCAGAAAGAGCCGAATGATTGCTAGAAGCTATTAGCTGTTTGGTGCATGCTGTTCTGATTACCTGCTTAAAGCACAAACATCCATAGAGCCTATCCTTACAGCCCAGCAAAACCGGCAAAATGCAACCAATCCCAGCAGCAAGAGGGGAGAGGAGCAGAAAAATTTAGTTAACTGACAAACTTAGAACAAACTGGGTCAAGCAGCCCAACCCTCCCCCATCATACTCAAAGAGCTAGAGTGGCAGGAAACCATATATGCAATTCAATTATCTGTAAAAAAAAGTTTGACTAGTTCTCCAGGAGAGTCTGAGAGACATCCCCCACCATGAAGTTTCCAGTTCAGCGTGTGAAACAGCAGATTAAACTATGTAATGTCTACCACCAGAGGGAGGTGTTCTATTATATTGCATTTTCCAAAAAATTCCTTCCCTGCACGTTGATTTCTATTCTATTTAATCACCATCAGTAGGGAACAAGCTTCCTTCTTTCTGTAAAGATACTTTGAAGAGTCTCTTCTTACATATATCCACTTTAGACTAATTACTGTCATGGCAAATTTGATTTTCTATTTAACAGAAGCAACTTGGTAACTCTAATCCATCATTTCCATCTCAAACAACCAACAAAAACCCTTCTTATCCTCTTTTTCCAGCCCATAACACAAATACGATAGAAATGCTCATCTTCCATATGACTGGGGACCATTACAGAATTTTTTTCAGAACAGAAACAACTACTACTTTTTTTAGTGGGAAGAAAAAAAAAAAACGTAGCGTGAAGTAGCATCACCTTGCTACAAATCAGTTCAGCAAATCATCAAACTTGAAAGATATACAAATTAAACAGGAGAAAAAGAGAGAACTGCAGAAGCAAGACTGATGTAATTTCATCTTTGGTAAATTCTGCTGTATAAATTTGTGGGAACAACCAATAACATTTTCCTCAAAGACACAGGAGCAGCGCCAACAATGTCTAACTGCAAGCACCTAATTTGTGCACAAGTGTGAGTGGACAGAGGCAGACACCTCTGGAAAAAGATTCAAAGTGCCTACATGAGGAGAAAAACTACTGCAACATAAAGCGCCTGAAACATTCTCTTTAAATACTTGCCTCTATTGACTACAGTGGGCCACTCAGTTATGCACGGGGACAAAAAATAATCCCACAACCCAGCCATCTTACTTTAGGAATAGGTTCCACCTATTCTGCACAAGTAATGAGTAAAAAGCAAACTCCTTGTGTTTGAAAAAAGTTAGTTACATGCTTCCTACAGAGCTGAACAACTAATACCTGCAAGACTCAAACCAACAGCAAATAGAAATACAGATGAAAAAGAGAGGATTAGGTTTTTCTGTGTGCATCACCTCAAATACGGCGTACAGCAACTCCAGTCTTCAGGAAAAGAAACCTGTCATCCACTGCATTGGGTATTTCCAATTAAAATCTGCAAGTTCTTCAATACGTGAAGATTAGATGGTAGCTTTTATCAGGAGACTCCAATGTTAAATCTGATCTTGCTGGAGAAGCAGAAATATATGTAACAAAAAAAGGGGAGTAAAGTTTTCTGTATTAAATAGGTTTTGCTTGGAAACAGTGACAGTAAACAGGCAATACCCTGGCTGATTTTCCACTATTCTTACTCATCTAAAATGCTGTAAGGTAATATTTTAATGCTGCCTAATTGTACATTAAAATATCTCTGAGGCAAACAACTTCGGAAGGCGTTCTTCTGAAGGATGGATTTTATTCTCATAATCATATAGTAGGACCATAGTCACAGACACAACACCAGATACATTTTTATGCCTATATATAAAATAAATTTCAACAAAAGCTATATGTTTAGTGCCAGTCAAAATGGAAGACAAAGGAATTTTTTCCTATATGGGAAAGGAACACTAGAACCATTACTTTTATTCATACTCCAGTCTTGGATTACCTCTAGAAACACTACTTCTACACAAAGATGTTTTATATGTCTATTTAAATAAAAAATGGGCTGCACTAGCTATTTGAAAAGTCAACTTCAGGGAAGATTTCTCTTTCTCTTACTTGTCCAAGGTTTCTGTAAACATTAATACGTTAAGATTCCCAGCAAATAATAGTGGCAGCTCAACTAAAAACAGGAGTAAAATGAAGGCATTTCAGGTGATTACATCAACCCACAGCCTAATGTTTGAGGGGTTTTTTTCTAGAACTAAAGTCCAAGTTGATGCATGTCTTCTCCAAGCTTTTAACCAAGAAATTAACTTGTAGACTTGCATGCAAACTGCACTGATATTCCACAGGAACTCAGAATTTGAATCTTAATTCTTGTTTCATAAAGGCAAGTCTTCTGCAAGTCTCCCGCATTTGATTTCACAAAGACCCAAGAGCCTTCCTGGTCTTGCCCTATCTTCTATCTTTTTCCTGCCAAACTCAGCAATGACTAAGAACACATTAGGGACTACAAACATTCTGATATGAAACCCATGTATCCAGTTCCATCAGCATACTCCCTTGCTAATTAATTTGTGACCTCTGCAACACACTCTGGGACTTCAATCTACAATCTCTTCCAGTTCCCAGTTCAGAACATAATTCAATCTTGACTGCAACGCTGGTCTGGCTTCCTGCTTATTTCACCATTTCCAAGTTCCCCAGGCTATATTAGAATGTGTCAGCTGCATCTCGGATAAACAGTGTGATTACAGAAGCTCAACTTTCAATTATAAGATTTCAAAACCTCGTATTTAATTTTAGGAAGAACACTCATTTTTATATTTTGCAGACATTTACACTAATAGCTGTGCTACTTCTGCTTTGCCTAGTCTGTCCTGAGTCAAATTCTGCTTTATTAAATTACCACCAAACCGAGTTGTGATGCTGCTCAAAACAGTAGCTTTAAATTTGCACATTTTAAAGAATTTTTTGGAGAACAAAGACTAATAAATCAGTGCCCCAAAAGAGACCATGGTGGCAGAGGTGACAGACAAAAATCCAAGCTTCTGTAGTATGTTCAACTGGATTATTTTAAGCTGCTTTATATTAAACTTTACAGCATTTAGAGTGAAAAATGATCCATTTTATATGTTTGAAGGTAAAGTTTGTGTTTATTGTTGAGTGATCTTTTCAGTATTTGCAAATACACTTGCAGTGCTGTTAGCTACATTTTCATAACCATTCTGTAAGGGTATCCAACTGCTTTTAGAGATAGGGAAAAGCTGTGCATGAAGAAAATTAAGCCACTTGCCCAATTTCATGCTGGAGATGCATGACAAAGTCAGGAAGTCTACATACATTTCAAATTTAGGAAGGGGTTTTTTTTGGTGGCTATTTTTAGAAGTTTTGAGAACAGTTTGTCCTGTTTTCTTAGTCTGGCACTCTTGGCCACTACTGATGACAGGGTGCTGCCTAGTCATAGCTTTGGCTGGCCCTGTACAGACATTCTTTTATTCAAATTTCACGAATTATTTAGGAATTATTCACTTGTGCACAGGAAACAGGTTGAAGAGAGTAAGCAACGCTGTAAAAAGCATGGAGCTGAGGAAAGAAGAGAAATCAGCAAAGAAAGAATATAGTTAGGAGTATACTGTGTGCAGAACTTCATGCCACAAATCAGTTAATATGAATATTCTGATATTAGCTATTTTGCTTGCAATTTGTAAGGCTTGCCCTTTATCTCTTGCTTAATCATACTGACCCTTCTAGACAAACAAAACCCGTTTTTAAAAATTATTTCTGAAAAAGCACTCACCCAGTCCTTCTGAAAAGAAACACTTGTAACATCTTTATAAACATTACACAATACCTAAGTAGCCTATTATTTTGCAAACAGCAAAGTGACTAGCATAAATTTAAATATAGTAGTGCCACAGCTGACATCAAGAGCTTTTCAGTCCCTGAATTTTGCTCCCCTTTTCCAGAGGACCCTGTAGTAGCTTATCATCATGTATGGAAAAATTACCACTTTCTAGAGCTTCTTGTTCTTACTCATGAAACCTGAAATCTCTTCCCTTCTCCACAGTTCCTCAAAAACAAGAAGTTTTAGAAACATGAGCCATATGTTCTCTGTTCAATTTAAAGATTATTTACACATTCTGTATTTCCCATCAAACTTGCTTTACAAGAGAACTGCCAATGATACTGATTTGCAATGCCATGAGAATAACTGCATCCATCTGAAAATCTGCCGCAGGCCTTCACGTTGAATACACGGCACTAATCTTAAGAATTTTTAGACTGGTCTTCTCATCAAAACTAAGCAGCAGAAGAGTAATGATTTTTTAAAAAGCATTACAGTCACAAGGAATAGGTTTGTCTGTCAAATGCACTGCAGTGCCAGATTCTCAAGCCTTCTGTTTAATTCATGCTAAAGATTGAAGCAGGCATTGTTTAGTGGAGGGTGGTAGTTGTACATGCCCATGAAAGATGTGTCATCAGCTTCTAGGCTCAAGACTCATGATTATGATTTTCTGCCTTTCCTGCCTGTTAGACTTCTTTCAGTGCTGTAAAAGGCATTTTATCTTAGTGATAGATGTCTTTTCATCACTTATTTTTGGGAGCCAGTATCAGATCTTACACTGATGGACGCTTCCTGCAACTTTTTTTCCTCCCTTTTGATAATACCCCCAAGCAAATGTTATCTTAAAATATTCTACAAAAAGGAAGTTAAGACTACTGTTGGCCATATTTGCATTGTCTTCTCACTTTAGTGTAATTCTACTTTCTTTTTCTTCAGTGATTCTCTTCTGCTACCAAGCACAAGGAAAAAAAAAAACAAGGCTAGCAGCAAGTAAGAGAGATTTTATTCTTAACATGCTGTGTTAGCAAAACATGCAGTCCCAATGCACCTGAATCCTGTCAAAAGCAGAGCATGCTGACAGTATCACGTTTAAGAAGATCTGGAAGTTCAGTCAATGTACAGAGCTATCCCTCTGCTATTTCAAACTCATTTTCATAGCTTTGTTAAGGAAACAAATCTTAGCCTGCTACTCTGATGCTGAGAAAGTAGAGTTTCTATTATCTTCATTACCTGTTCAATAACAACAGACTGAAAGCTTTCATCAAACCTCATGTTGTGAAGAAGAGAAAGCTGTAGCTTTCCACCTGGATGCCTGATTAGTATGAAAATATCTTCAAAAACACCTGCTTTTAAAAACAGAAGTTGGAAGCATAGCTCTCTACTTTAATACAAAATGACTGTCTAATTGAAGTTAAAATGAAACTGATCCAAAACTGCCAAGCTACAACTACTTTTCAGATTTTTGTCTTACTGACAAAGTTACAAGTTTTATTTACATTGCAATTTTTCACAAAAAGAGAAGAACTGTCTAGAGTGGGTTATGTCACAGACCTATCACTGACGCCTAAAAGTTCCTCCAAGCTCCCGTGCTTGTGACCTACACTCACTCAGTTTTCCAGAAGGAGTCTGAAGCCCACAACTGGAAATTTCCGAAATTTTTAAACAGAGATTACATGCCTTGTTTAAGCAAAAGCCAACATCTATTCCGTATGCAGCTGCAAGCGATGGATTTTTGGATATATCATCTAAGCTAAAGAACTAGAAGTCACATCCAAAAAATAAGGAACACTAGAATATATACGCATCCACTTAAGAACAGTCACTGTTTCTTGAAAATGTCCAGAGTATGCACCAATACCTTATGTAGTTCCTTTAAAATAATTCAATTATTCTATTAGAAATCTGTAGATGCAAATGGAGAAGCATCCATGTGATACCAACTTCAAGTATTTTTCCAACTAAAACTGTCCTAAATACTATTTTCATTTAAAATGCCGTTCAGCAACTAAATATAATGAGAGCAGAGAGAATAAATAGAGAGTAATTAGCTATACCAAGAGAGAAAAGATGCTCCTTAGGCATCATGCACCTGAAAGTAATTTTATTGGAGAGAAAAAAAAAAATATCAGAATGGGCCTCGCAATGAGACATTGCAATAACAGCATGCAATTTACATATTGCTTTTATTTAAAAAAATAACCATTTGACATCTTTAATAAACACTAAATATTCCTAGGTTAACTAAGATTCAAAATTATTAGAGAAGTATATATATACCAAGCACTCACTAAACTACCCCAAAAAAGCCATTTAGTTTGGTTAGTTCACTTTAAAGAAAAATGCATCAATAAATCTCTCAAGCTCAATGAATTTTATGCATACTTGCTGCTCTCCTAAAAATGATTTGGCAAGTAAAATTTTTGTGAGGAAATCCAATAGGTCCGTTCCTTCTCTGTTGTCTCTGCAGAGATTTTGAGTAGGCTGGGACACGTCTCCTCATCTAAACTCTACCATAGTCCTCCTTTTCAAATGTAAATGGTGCGTGAGAGCAGAACTACTTAATTTGCCCACTTAATCCTCTTAATATTTTGAATATGCCAGAATTTGGTCACGATGAAGAAAGCTTTTCTCTTGTGGCACAGTATTACCTTTATCTACTGTATTTCAGTATCTATTTTCCATGCTCATTCACCCTAATTAGGGCTTTACTGAGCAAGAAGGTATCAATTACTGGGCTCTCTAACCAGTATAACATTGCTTCTTCTAATCAACATGTTGTAAAAAGATCAAAAAACCAAACAAAGCACCCAACCAAAAAACCCCCTGAAACCTAAAACCATCAAGTTATTTTAACACTGTACCATGACAGGCAGTTATTATCAGAAATAGTGATACACACTATACTGTCAAACCATATTCTTAGTAAAACCATGAGCTAGAATTACAAGAGATGTTACTTTTCCCGTTTTAAAATCCAAGTCCACACTCAAATGTATAACTTGAATTTTTCCACAAGTGAAAAGAAGCCAGAGCAATGAAGTGCAAAAGAGCAGCAACTTACATTTGGCTTCAGAAGCATCTACTACTTGATTGTTTTTTCTGATTTCATGGCATCTTACTCTTACTGATTAAGAACCTTTCCCATCAGGTATGTATACTGGTTGGAGAGACTCCACTGAGAAGAGCAGCCTTTTGTATAAATATTAATGTTTTACACCTACAAAGGCAGTCAGCTGTGGAAAACAGTTTTTTCTTCAAAACTTCATCTTGATTTTCTGTGGCTCCACCCAGTATCATATAAATTGAGTTAGCTACAGGATTCACTTGAAGATTTTTGGAATTTGAAAGCAACTTAACTATTCAGAACATCTTCTGGCATTTACATTTAATATAGCCTTAACCTGCTCACAGCACTCATTGAGTTATGGTCTGATAAAAAAAGGAGGAAAGTGGAAGAGAAGCAAGTTGGAAAACACACAAGTATTGTGATTATACTGATAAAATCCTCAGAACTGGCAAGTTACTGAATGTGTCTGACATTTGGAGTCAGTATTTTGCTTTAAATCTGACCATCAATTTGCAAGTTACAATCAGTAAAATATATGGAATATATACAGCAATCAGTAGATATACAGATCTGTGTCAGACATTAAACATTCATCAGATTTCAGTTACAAGCACCTAAACGAAGACAGGTTTAACTTGAATTAGTACTTTTCAACTTTGCAACAAGTCCTTGTACTTGTGAAGTATCTTGCTTCCCTGTGCTAGAGTCTCAAAGATCTTTCATTAACATATTTGTAATTTGATGGTTTGCTATTTATAAGTGTTAGAAAGTCTTAACCCCTCTTGCTTAAAGCTTCCAGAGTTCAAAATCTTCCTCAAGCCCCACTGACATTCTGAGCATATGATGCAATCTCCACACAGCTGAATACATATTAACCTTCAGTGTACAGGGCCAGGAGTACAGGTTTAGAATACAGGAAAATATTAAAAAAATTCTTTCCTGGTTGTTGAGCTGGTATACTAGCTAGTGCAAAGATCACCATTTTTTGTTTACATGGTATTCAGACCTGAATTTCTATCTCAAATATTTAAATGGCACCGATTGTGCCATTTAAAAGGCAAACTGTGAGCAACCTGGTCTAGTGGAAGGTGTCTCTGCCCATAGCAAGCGGGTTGGAACTGGATGATCTTTAAAGTCCCTTCCAACTCTACTCATTCTATGATTCTAAAAGGACAAGGGAATCATCAGCATGAAAATATCGTACTTTTTCAGCACTATTGGAAAATGCTCAAAATATACAGTAATACATGGTACAGAAGCATGTATAAAATAAAACGTCATACAAATGTGCCTTAGAGCTGATTTAATTCTAACTAATGCTGGACAAGATGGAGTAGTAGGCACCCCAATGATTTTGAGAGGCAATATAAACTATGAAAAAGTTTCTGCAGTATCAGTTTACAAGAATATTTGAAGCAGAACACGGAAAAGTTGAAAGTTAGCATTTTTTAAAGGTTTTTGGGTTGGTTTTTTTCTGGTTGGTTGGTTGCTTTTTTAAATTATATGGAAGTAGAGCACAACACAATTTTTAAGCATGTCCAACAAAATCTAGAAACTTGAGTGGACCTTTTTTGCCATTATCAAAATCTGAGTATGTAACATTCATATTCATAAGACTCATTTCTCAAAACTGGTGCATGCAGTAAAACATTTTTCTTCATTACATATCATGTTTCACCCATTAAACTATGAGCTTCCTCAGAGGCTAGAAACAAATCACAAGCCATGTTTAATGTGCAAAAGCACCAAGAATAATTATGAAAAACTACAGAAAACCCAAGAGACAGTATTTATCTTCTGTTAAGAGAGCAAGTCCCACTAGAATGGGAGTAGATGGAAAAAGGAGACACCAGATTTTTTTTTTTTAGAAGCAATTATACATTTAAAAGGTAGGGGTGTTGTTTTTTTTTCCCCTCTGTGAAAGTGACAGTTACTCTGGAAAATAAATGTGCTTTACAACACAGCGAGGGCAATTGTGTGAATTTCATCAAAGCATTTTATGAGCAACAATGCAATGATTACTAAGGAGCAGAAAGGAACTCCAAATATTTCAGTCAGATGATGAACATGGTTTTATGCTAGTACCTTCAAGAGGCCTAGAAACTAGTAAGAATAGAACACGCCTGGGGACATAGCTGATTTTAGTCCTACACAAGGATTAGATTTATATCCCTATATTTGTACACAGCATAGAGATGTTGGGTAGAAAGAAATACTGCATAGGGATAAAACACAGAACACACAAATTATGATGAGAGAAGGTATTAAAGATCTTAATCATCTTTAAAAATTGCTTATTTCCCCAATACGCTGTGATTAGTGGAAGTAGAAAGCTTATCCCCAGCAGGTTTGGCAGGAGAGGTAAGCACCTGATCATTCAATAGGACCCTTAAATGGCAGCTTGAAAAGCACCAGTGAACAGCCCTCAAAAGACGAATTCAACAATACTCGGCAAGGGGTATAAAGAACACAGATTCTGAAGAGAACACCACTGGGTGAAAAATTCATGGTCCTGCAGAATGTGAGAAGACAGAGAAAGTGGAATGAATAGAAGAACATTTATTGCAGTCATTTTTAGAAGGCTGCACTGTTGAGTGTAAGAGGACATGTTTTTGTATCAAAGCACTTAGGAGCTATTCTGCTCCAACACTGACTTTCTGGGTGATGTTGCACAAGTCACTTCAGCTGAGTCTCTTTTCACTTTCTCCAGTTGCTGAGCTTGTCAAATTAGCTTGCAATCCATCAACAGAATGATTTGCTTTCAAAATTCACCTAAAAAGGATGTTCAGGGAAGTTAACTCAAATTAAAATGAATTCAAAGTCTGAAGTCTCTGAGCATGCGGTTAAGTATAGTAAAGACTCACATAAATTTCTCAGAGATACCAAATCTTTAGATTCAACTTCATACCTCCAGTCAGGACACTTAAGTTTCCTCATGCCTTGCGTTTGCCTTCAATGCATGTCCACCAGTAGATTTCTACACTGAGTGTTTTAATACAAGCCTGAATGCATAAAGTTACTACTTTATTACTTATTTATTATTGCCTTTACTGCTTCAAGTAGTACTAAAATTTCCACCCAAAAAGAGCTTCTTTGTTTTAAGAACTAGAATCAGGATCTTCCATTTGCAAAAATACACCATATTAATATGCAGCAAACTAGCTGCAGCCCACCAAATTAACCTAGCACTCCTTTTCCATTTTACTACGCCTCTTGGAAAGCCTTACACCAATAACCCTAGTATATATACTGACTTTCATGGACAAATCATTAATCTTCCCCACACTGCTTATCTCTAGGATAATGTTTGATCTAATTCTAAGAGATTTTCATTTCAGAACCAATTGTAAATCTCAGCATGGGGTTATGTACAACTTCAATGAGAAAGTCTCACCCAAGAATCTGCTGACGTGCACTTGTTTAGATTTGCAGTATTTTCCTTATGGGGGTGGGAGCTCAAGGAGAAAGGTTAGTTGAAAATAGAAAATTTAAAAAGAAGTGACATTTTCCTGCTAATCATATTGATATGACTATATATGAAATCTGACTTAACTGCTCCTGGCAGTTCTATTTACCTTTAGAAATTTCAAGGCAAACCCTCTTGTTCTCTCTTTATAGGTGCTTTTCACTGCATTTAGTGAGTTGCAGCAATTAATGCAAAGCAAGAAAGCAGCTCTGTAAACCTGCTGACAACCATTTAATGGGAGAGGTGGCAAGTGGTGGACATGTCCTGGCAGTGTGCTTAATGGATACACAAACACCCACAGTCGTCAGCCTAAAGTGATGCTGGCAGAAAATTAACTGAGAGATACAAAGCTCATTTAACAAAGAGACCCACAGCAATCTGGACAATATAAGACTGTGTAAAGGTTAGGAGAGGGAAAACAAGAAGATGCATTTCTTCGAGGAGATGGCAGTCTTTAATTTCACAAGTCATTTTATTTAGCCTTGTTGCTTCAATGCACAAACCATCGCCTCTGCTTTGCAAAGCAAATGCTTTTGTACAGATCTGTAAGCTCCCCGGACAGAGCATGTCACAGACTTGCTTGAGTTAAAAGGAGATTTTCATGTTAATAACACTGCCACCATATCATGTTTTCTTCAGACACTTCAGAACGTGGCTGTAATAGAAATTATAGTCTCCCTCTCACGTTATGACCATTTCAAAACTCAAACCTCAACCACCGTCAGACCTGTTGCAATTACTGACAGAAAAGCAAACCAGTATATTGACTTGTGCCGACAACTGGCATTGGGAAATAAAGAGAAAGACCTACCAACAGTGATTAAAAAACAAAACAAAAAAACTGTACTACACGCTTAAATAAGAAAAAACCCAATTCTTTATCTATTTATGCTGGTAATAACCAAACCACCCAAACAGCGCAGGGCTGTACGATGTAAACAAAAGAGAACATGCAGAGGCAAGACTGCAAAAAGTCTATTTGAGATATTACAGCATACTTCAAATATTGTAAAGAAATCACAAGTTCAAAGTCTTCTGTAACATTTCTGTGGGATTCCGTCTTTGTGGTGACTAAGATAAAAGAGCAAACCACACTGGTTTGTGATCTAGTATAAAGGGCAATCATCCTTAGTTAATTAGTATGTTTAAGCAACTTTCTGTGGCAGTGAAAGCATGCTTCTTATTGCAGAGTAATGAAATTTCAAGTCTATGAATCCTCTGCAATAATTAAAATGAGGAAAATGTCAGGCGCTCTGTTTTCTGGGGTCTGGCACTCCGCAACACAGAACACAAAATCCTGAAGCGACCTGCAAATCCGTTACTCGCTCCCTTCCTCCAGACTTTCTCTTTGAGCTATCTGTGTACCAAGAGTTAGAAAAAAAAGTCTATGAACCGCCAAGTAAATAGCCAACATTCCCTGAAGTTTTAGAATTATGCAGCTAATGGTAAGCCTTGTCATCCTCCATTCTTACACAACATTAAGAAAAAAAAAAGTTTTCACAATAGTAAAAAACAGTTTTTACCCTTAGCAAAAATAAACCTCCCTTCACTTTTTAAAAATAATTTTTCAAATACAGTTCATCTAATCTCTAGTTGAGGGTTATTTTATTCCTCAAACTGGAAAAAAACCCAAAACCTAAACCTATCCCACCCAACTATCTAAATGAGCCAAAAGTCTTAAATTTTGTCCAACACAAAAATACGCTAAGCACTTTCCAACCAAAGTGTGTCCAAAAGAAGATGACTGCATCATTCAAAAATCTCACCTTGAACAGGGAAAGACACCACAGTTCAGAAAACATTTCTTTTAACAGCTGAGGCATTTGAAGCATCTCTCCCTGCATGTTTCTCAGTCAACCATCTGACACTGTGCCTTCACTGCACTGATATTACGGTGTGATGAACCACACCAGAAAACTGATCTGAATGTGGAAAAAAATACACCACCTCCTCTCATCCCAGAGAACCTCACATACCAGAACAAGCACATTTTTATTGTCAGTTTTTTTTTTTTTTTTACTCTGGTCAGCATCACATAGTTCCCAGACCAGTTACACAACAGACCTGGGGGAGCAACACTGAAGAGGCAATAAACAACTGGGAGTCCTTGAAATTCTATCAATTGCAGAAGAAACGTGCTTGAAGCCCTGGCTTTAGTTTCATATAACCAGAGTAAGCACTGCCACAATCTTCAGAGCAGTCATGTTTTGAGTGTTTGAAGCTGTTTGCAAAATCCAGTAACTTAAGTTATCTTTGCTTCAGTAGCTTTATGGTGAAGTTTTCTTAAATGCCTCCTCTTCCTATGGAGGCAGACATGCTTTAATATCCATGAACAGTGCTATAATATGGAAATTGTACGTCAACACCCTTCACCTCTCTCCCCCTCTCTCCATGCAGCTGAATCAACTTTCTGATAGCAACACTTTAGAATACATTTCGTTATCCTTTGGTATGAGCGTCTCAAATAAGACTTTCAATGTACTTTTCATCTAGAAGTAACTCTACAAACCCTAAGCAAGTATTACTGTCTCTGACAGAATTAAGTATTTGTAACAAACATTCTAAAATCAGCCACGCATCTTCCACAAGTATCTATTCTTTCATTTGTTAGCTAAAGGACAAAATTCCTTTCTTTGTAACCATGAATGTCTTCGCCAGCGGTATCATGGGAGCCAGCATTTTAGACAGATTTAAGAGAGGCAACATTGTCTATGCTTCTATCTAAAAGAACAAATAAATTATAAATGAAACCCTCCTGCTCCAAAGGGAAATCAGCTGCCAACAAGGGTCAAAAATAAGTCTCCTTTTGCTATCAGTTATTAGACAGTTGTGCATTTTGAGCTCTAGATATTTTTTTTTTTTTGCTCCTTTCTTAGGAAGAGCCCTGGATATTTCCCACTCAGACAAGGTTCTGAATGCAATCTGACTCAGTGCAGTAATCTTCATGACATTCCTTAATTTCTCTCAGCAATAATGAAGGAAATTTATAAATTTATTTTTCTATTTTGGCTTTCATGACTGTACTACTTTGGCTGGAAAGCACCTCTAAGCAATGCCCTGTCCAAAACATGTTAGAACATGTCATTAGCATCGATTCCCTTTTTCTAGGTTGTCGAGATGACAAAAGCAAGGTATCTCCAGTTATTCCTAAACTGACTTTCAGACAATTTGACAATATATCCCTTAGTTAATTAGCTTATTAATTTCCACTAGCTATCATTCTGACCCCTGTGTAACTGCCTTCTTCCTTGCAGTCTCAAAGCTATTTGTGAGGTGGTAAAACACACTAAAACACAGAACTCATCCAGGTGTTTGCATTTTGATGGGTTATTTTTCCATCAGCACAGTCTGCTGTGTGGCCAAAACAGCCATACCCGCAGAGAGAAACAGCAAGTCAGGCTTCCTATTTGGTTTACTTATACTGTTTCATATTGCTGGTGGAACTCTATAAAATGCAACTTAAATTTTGAGTTAAATTTGAGCTAGCTTGACTTCAATCACCTAAACATAGAAAGCTTAATCATGTACAGCTTCAGATGAAACTCCCCGACACTGAGCCTGGAACCGGGTACTGAGAGGGGGAGCAAGATTGGTCAAGATAGGCAAACTTGACAAAATAAAAACAAAGTTAACAAGCGTAAAGAGCAAACTGGACAACTTGATAGCTTAAGCACTTCTTTGAGGCACACTACTGTTCAGTAGGTAAGAGTGGGAAAGAGCAATGAAATATATAAAGTCTAACAAAGAACTTGATACCATCATTTGTCTAATTCTACATGACTCATAAGATGATCTCCAAAATGAAAACAAAATTAGAAAGGTAAAGTTTAGAGTGGAAAGATATTAGATAAAAGCAGATTTTCTGTGATTCTGTGAAAAGCAGCTTATTAAATCAGTAGACATAATAGGCCTTCTAAAAGTGACTTATAGAAAAAGTAGTAACCTGAAACATAACATGATGTCTCTAGGGGACGGTTTTATCTTTGAGGTAAAAAAATTGAACACATCATAGTGTCTCTTTGCTATCTGCTAAGAAATCTGTATCCTGTCACCTGCCCAACTCAAAGGACAACACTAGCAGAAATCTGAGCAGTGAGCTCCCCAGCTTCTGAGAGGTTATGTGACTTTCTGTTCTTCCCTTCAGGTTAGGCAATAGCTACAAAGATGTGGAATTTTGTTTTCCTCTTACTGCTTCCACATTCTCAAGAGACAGTAGAAAAGGCTTTAAGAATAAACATACATTTCAGAATTTATCTTGAATCCCTGTATGACAAAGCAAAGAGATGCAGTAAAGTGTTTTCAAAAACAGCAACATTGATATAGTGGAACTAAGCAGATCAGGGTTTCAGACTGTATTTTAAAAGCACTGAATACATGGCTGGCTGGGCACACTAATAACCAACTTCAAATACCAGCTGAAGCAGCTCTATAATGGAAAGACAGCCTAACTAAATGAATGCCAAGCAGGAAAAACAGCTTATTTTTCCATTACTTCTATTTGCTTGTCCACAAACCCCACCATAGAAGGCTAATACTTTCCCTCTATCTAGGTTATGTTGAAAACTAATAGACACAAACTTGTGTAAGTGGAACTTCAGAACTATTTTGTGTACAAGGCTAATGACTTGGGTTATATTGCTCAAAAGTACTCTACTGTTTTGGTTGCTTTAGAAAGTGTTACCCACTGTTCTAAAAACAAAGTCACAATTATTGAACTATTCTGAATCTGGATAAATCTTATTTCTTTAGATTTAGGAGCACCACAGTAAACATTTGCTTTTTATTTTCCTTATATCCAGAATAGCGAGAATGACTTCTCTTTTTTCCGTGTGCACATGAGTTATAAACTACAACTGCAGTCCTCATTTAAGTTTCTGAAGAACAACCTGGCATGTTCTCACTAGGCATGGCGCAGCACTTCTGTTATTACAGCTATTTTTTATTTGAGCTCAACACACAATCCTGACTATCTTACATGATGCAAGTCAGAATCAACCCATAGGTACCAATGAAAAGTCTAACAGATATGGTCCACAAAAAATATTTTTAAACCATTACAGCAGAGTAGTGGGAATTATGAGATGTAACACTGTGTAGATTACAGCAGAACCCAAGATACATATCTTGGCTCCTTAACTGGAAAGTCAGTTCTCAGAAAGTCCTGTTCTCAAAAAACTCCCACGCTGCCCAAAAACAAGGTAAAGCCATGAGAAGACACATAAGAAGCAAGAGAATTAGCAGCTAGCAGTGAAAACAACAGGATAATCTCTTGACCATATGCATATTAATTTAACATACTAGAACAAAGTCCAGTGCTGGCTGTCACTCAAGGTATAAACTATGTTTTCTGGGAGAACGCTTTGGGATATATACAGGACACAAGTTCTTTAGCAGCAATAGGAATTATAGGATTCGTTATTATTTATAGTTGGTGAATTGTATTGGCAACCAGCAAAATGCAAAATTTAAAATTCAAGCAAGGAAAGCAGTGTGGCTTACAAGCTTTGGTTAACCATCCAAATATTTATCTCATTAGTATCAGGAAGCATGGTGCCAGATGAGAAAGCTGGGATTTTCTAAAAGGAATTACAAGCTTACAAGACGACAGCAGAGGTCCCAAAGTACAGAAACCTGCTTTGGCAGGTTGCTGCAAAATCATCAGATATAAAATAGAGATTTAAAAACGTTATAGTGTTTCATCTGTTATTACAAATTGCAGTGTATTTGAGTTGCATTTGGTGAGCTAGTAGATAAATACTGTTCTCAGCAGATATAAGGCTGTGTTTTGGAAAGGATACTGCTCCACAGAGATGAATTATGAAATATCACCTATAACTAACAAATAATAGTGTGTGCAAGAGAGATTGTATAGGGCGCTGCTTTTGTCATTTGCACACTGAACATTAGCAAATATTTTCCCCATGGCATTATATAAAGACATTCAAATAAACAGTAAGAATTATCATACCAAAGACAGTTGTTCATTGTTTTGGAAGGAACAGATGCAGCTACTGCACCATTTCTGTTAGAATGACATTAATATACAGTAAAGGAAACTTTCAATAACAAGTGTGAAACAATAAACAGCAATTTACCTTAAGGGATTGATAATGCAGACACACTTGAGAATTTATTCCTATCACAAAAAGATAATTCAAAATAAAGGATTGACATATGTCTTCTGAGCTTCTTGATAAGTATTTCTGTTCTTAAAATATTTAAAGTCCAATAAATTTAAGATGCTTTTGTACTGTAATTCTGCTCAGTCAGAAGACAAAATAGTTAACTGAACAAATACACCATCAGGGTCCAGCTTAAGAAACGTAGTATGGATATGCCACATCAGCGTTCCATTAGAAGCAGACAAGGCTAACATTTCACATCATCCATGATCAACAGTTATTTAGTGGCACAGCTATTCCTCACCACTTGAAGTACCTTCCAGTACATAATGCACAATAGCCAGAATTTAGTATTTTTAAACCTACACAGCAAGGCAGCAAAAGATTACGACTTCTGCCACTCATCACGTGGACAGGCTGTTGTGGTGGGGGTCAGGGAAGGGGCAACAGCAATAAAATTATGTTTATATAAACACATGTAGTAATTGATCTCCTTAAATGAAGGACACCCTTTATTTTGCTCACCCAAAACCAGGAATATGCCTAAAAAATATTTTCTTCTTGCAATTTCAATGCTTCTGAACCAAATACTGATGACATTTAATTGATTTAAGAGCAGTTTTCTGTATCATACAGCCAGTTCACTCATCATCTCACCTTAACACTAGGTTAAAACAGTTCATAAAAATTATTGAATACTTCAATCAAGAACACGGGCTTTGGCTTTTTTGATTTTCCCCCCTCCTAATTCCTTGAAACAGAAAAAACAGAAAATGCATGCGTATTTCCTAGTAGAATGTTATTTTCTCAGTTACAGAGCACTTAAAACCATGTAGACAGTTAAAACAAAAGAGAAACATTACTGAAAATTCAATTCACATTTACGCCAAGGCTAGCTTCTGCACATAATGATTCTTTATATAGTTCACTTGTGTGTGTTTGAACCATTAATATCTCAGGGTCAAGACTGGAGAAGAAAACTACGTTCACAGCATATATATGGACAGGTTTCCATTTAATTCTAGGTACACTGAATAAATGAACACTATTTTGATTATAACACTTCCAAAGAGACTTTGTAGCTAAAACATTGATTTCCCCTCCAATACATCTCAGCTTGAGGGCACTCTTCAACTAACATGTTGATCCCTGAAGTAACTCTTATTTTTAAAAAGTGTTCTTGTATTACAGATAGCAATCACCTTCTCAAGAGGTCTCTCATTTATGGTGCATGACTTCATTCTGGACATTCTTCAAATTAGCTGACGTTAAGATGCTACAGCTTCTTATAATGAGGAAGTACTATTTATTCTGTTAGTATACGGCCCAACCTTTTCTGCTGTCCATCGAGAAATACAAGAGTTACCAAGGGATGGTATGACTTCCTAATTATTTAGAGTCTCCGAAATTAAGACCTTCATCACCATATTTTATATACTGACAAAACTCTTCTGAATTCCATTCCTGCTGATTTCTTCCTGAGAATCACTAGCTATCCCTGTGACCTCAAGCACAGGAGCAAAAAATCACATTTAAAGGCAAATTACCAGGATTTTGAAAAACTATGCAAGTTATTACGCAACTATCCAAAGTAAAACAATCCAGGACAAACTGTAGTCTGCTACAGTCAATAAATCAGTCAAGAAATGAGAGAGACGCAACTCAGCAGCACAATTTGCAATGAAGTCCTGTTTCAACTCACTTAAGAAGTTACATACGGTCCCTTCAAGGCATATCACTGGAGGAGTGAATGTACTTTGGAAATTAGTTCGATTAAATCTCTGGGTTTACATTTAATTTAGAGAGGGGCATTCTCTTAATTGCAAGAGCCTTTTCATGCTTTGCATAAAAAAGAAACAATTAGAACAATCTGAAACAAAACGAGTGTGAAATTTCTCCACCATCTCACATGCCACTGCAGCAAGTGCAGAGACATGTAACAGATGGTCAATTTAACTTACATTCTCAGTTATTAAACATTACCTGCAGGTCCATTAAACTGCTTTTCTGCTGGAAGCACTATATAAATTACTTAGTACCCACAATGCAGAGGATTAACTTGACCTTTCTCTATGGTGTGATACATGCCTGCTCAAAGCCATTCAAATACAAAACTAAAAAGATATTAGCTGTTCTTCTAGTGTCAAATTTTACAGTTACATCTTTAGTAGGTGAGCTGGAGAGTGTCAGTCATCCACCTTATTGTTTCTTTATGACAAACACCATTGAGTTAATGGGTACTAGAAAAAAGCACAGTGACAGATCGAGGTACTACAAAACAGTCGTGTGAACCCAGGAATTGAAAATCCTGGTCAGCATAAGAAGGAGAGAAAAAGGCTGAAGTACTGTTTTACACTGTTGCTATCTGTGCCTGTTGTGTGTAGTTTACACAACAACTTTTGCCTCTTCTTATAAACACGCTTCAGTAGATCCTGAAAATGGCAATACAAACAATACTGGGCCACTGCTTTTAATCCTCTGCCTGGAAAAATTAAAATAGTGAGAACTTGATCAAATACTGATTTTATCCAAAGTAACTGCTTGCCTTATGGCAAGCTACAAATTATTAACTATGTATATCACAATAATTGTATGTAAATTAATGTGACTTCTGAAATCCATAATTACAGCTCCCTTAATTATTTGATTTAATGTATTCAGATCCTTGTAAATAGTATAGAGGATTAAAAACGACTTGTTACTATTAAAAGCTCAAGTAAAACTACTCCTACTTCAAATGACTACATTTTGGGAAGTACGAAGGCAGGTTCTCCCATGCTTTCTATCATGTGGCCTTTAACACCTGAACTGTCAAGAAATGACAAACTCTTCAATCGGCAACTACACTTTTGCTTGACTGAGCTCTAAGACACAGAAAGTTAGGAGAAAAGGAATACTGCTGTGGGGCATACAAAGAGGATTCAGGCATTTATTTGGTTGGTTTACCATTATGCATTCAGATATATGGCGGTGTCAAAGCAAACAGAACTTTGGAAACACTGTTCTTTCCACATAATGGCTTCAACACACAAGAGCCCAAGAAAGCCATAAATATTCCTTGAAGCAACCTGAACGATTAAGAATCTAACTATGCATTTCCTCCTTCACAAATACTTATTTTGGAATAGCAAAGATACTTATTTGGACCACATGCTCATCCTGCTCCTTCCCTGAAAACTACATTCCTTCAAATATGGGCAACAGGCACAGACTGAAACCCAGGAGGCTCCATCTGAATATCAAGAAACACTCCTTTTACTGTGATGGTGACTGAGCACTGGCACAGGTTGCCCAGGCAGGTTGCAAAGTCTCCATCCTTGGAGACATTAAAAAGCCTTCTGGATGTGGTCCTGGGCAACCAGCTCTAGGTGGTCCTGCTTGAGGGGAGGGGGGGTTGGATCAGATGACCTTCAGAGGTCCCTTCCACCCTCCACCACTCTGAAATATGTAGCGGTCTGACCAATGATAAAGAATTCCTCTCTGCATAAAGCCATTCTCATTAATTGCAAAAAGAGCTATCTGCCATTACTAAGACTGTATTCCTGATGCTACTGTTTGAAAATAGAAACAAACAAAAGATTTGGACATCGTGTGGAGCATCAAATCAACAGCACCCATGTAAACCATGGATGATGTCTTATTGTCAGCTTACAGGAGACAATGATCTATATACCAATATTTACAAGTAAAAATGCTCTCTAAGAAATGGCTGCATTAGGGCAAGCTGCATCCCATCTAATGGTGATGATGTAGCCTCGACTACATTCAGCTATGTCATACCCTGGATGCTCCACAGCAATGCTGACAGCCCCAAACCCTCAGGGAACTACAACTAGTGCTGAACATAGCAGTCGTCATCATCATGCAAGTAGCACATGAAACCTGTCCATACCTCTGTACTGGCTTCTCAGAGAGGAAATTCAGGCGAGATCTCAGATCTTACCTTTGTGAAACCCAGTTGTCTGCCAACAGAGATACTAGAAGGCATCTGAAGAGAACCATGCAGTGAACCAACACACCCCAAATTGCCTAAAACGAGGGTGAAGCTCCCCTGCACAGCACTGACTTTTCCCCACAGTCAATTCTTAAGTCTGAGTAATGAATTCCTCCAGAAACTAGAACTACTGCAAATATTATCAGTATCTTCTCTAAAGGCAACGTATACTTCGGTGATCTGGCTTTCACTAACAGAAATAGAGAGCAGAGAATAAAATAACACATTTAGTAACAGCCCTACGGGTTTTACCCTGGGGAAAGAAAAAACAAACCACCCATAACAGATGTTAATCACATTGCTTAATTAATTTCAGGCATTACAATAAGGAGAACTATATATGAAATAAAAACCCATACCAAGGAGGTAAATTCATTAGAAAACGCCACATTTGAGTCAACACAATTAGCAGTCCAGGACACTATGAAAACACTATGTCTGAGGGAGACAAGTAGCTATGCTGGAACACAATAACCTCTCGAAGATATGCAAAGCCACAGAGAATTAGTAGAGCATCTGTGCTCTTGCTGGGTAGACCGTTAACATGAAGGGCTGCCAATGGCTTGAAAGCATTATTCTGTAGACACTTACATAGAGTATTCGTAATTCTTACAATATTTCATAATAAAAGAGAACAGTACCAAGAACAAAAAAAAATCCAAATACTTTAGTATTGACAGATCATTCATTTTGAAGAACATCTCTGGATCCTTCTCAAAGACATCACGTATAATTGTTTAATTTCTCTTATGAATTTTAACTTGATTCTGTTTTGTTTACATACCTTCCTGTTAAAACAGAATTTTATGTATTGGGTTTTTTTTGTTTCACTGGAAGCTAACTCATTTTTGTCTTGTAATATTGACAAGCACTAAAAGTATAGAGTGTAAGTGTAAAATTGGAAGGTCTTCACCAAAGCAAATGATTTGCATGTTTACACTTCATGTCAAAAGGCATTCTTATCCCATATTCTACATTCAATGCTAGGGTATGGCAACTGATAAATTAAAGCAATGTACGTGTAAGACTCTCTGGTCTTCAAAATGGGCAAAAATACTTGTTTTCTTCTCTTCACACAAAAATATTTTATAGTTATACTTAATATTAACGACATATTCATTTTGTTTAGCACAGTTAAGAGCAAGACTCAACTCCGTTATTAATTACTCTTTGGAGCTACTGTCTTGCTTTGGAATTTACTGCATCTGTGGTGACAATGACTGATGCCATCTTCTCCACCACTATTCTCATCTTTCAGCTAATGAAAATTTTGCTTTTGAAACAACACTTTGTACAGTTTTAATAATTCTTAGCTTCTTTTAACAACTTTTGTATGTTAAAATTTTTGTATTGCTCAATCTGTATAGCAATGACAAGGGTCTTATATGAATTGAAGGAAAAATGATAGACGATTTAAATGAGAAATTCACAGGAGAGTAAAAGAAGGATGCAAAAAACAAATGTATACGGTGCATATGTGAAAAATCTAAGTACTGGGAAATAGATTTAAATGCTATAAAAGTAGTGTAAGTTTATCTTTTAATTTACTGCTCAAAACCAAAAAGTAAAATGCACGGTTTTAATTATAGTAACATCCCCAGGAAAACTGCTTTGAATTATGCCTGTTTATGTCTGCAGATAGGAGATTTTCATAAAGAAGGATCAAAGTCTAACTTAATATTGTATGTTGAGGTTCTTACGCAAACAGGGATTCTTCTTTTCTTCTCTTTACTGTTTCACTAAATTCTGTAAGGTACATTTTCTACATTCAACATCTGAATCATATCATCATCTTCTCTTCCAGAAGAGAAAACATGTTTGCAGGTAGGATGTACATTCACACACAGCAGAATAAACCCATGCTAGAGACAGCACCAAACATAAGTCAATGAAGAAATTTTTAGTTTGATTTGCCTAAGGCAACTGAAATAGAGATTTATTTCCAAGAACTTGAACTAAAACTCTGAATAAAAGCATCTGATAGAAATTAATTTCCTTACACCAATTCAACAGAGGCAAAGGGAAAGGTCTGTGACAGATTAACAAATTAAATTTCTACTGAGAAGCTTCCTAAATTGAGAAAAATCTGGTTAATGGAATCTGTGCAAGCGTCAATAGCTTCTACTATGGCCCTGACACAGGACAGTGCATCAATAGACCTAATATTCTTTTACAAATGTCTCCAGTATTATAATGCTGTCACCTTCCCTTTTCTGTTTTCACCTCTCTCTCTGCCATTCATTCACTGTCACATCCAATGTAGCTGATCAATTCTTATTTCACTAGCAGCAAGAGAGATACTTTCTACTTAGAACTGTTGTAGAGGGCACATTTCAGGCCACACTCAACACATTTTCCCCTCCCTTTTTAAACAGCTACATGACATACAAGCATGTTTGATGAGCCTTTTGTCAGGGGAAAAAAATAAAAACAAAATTAAAAATATATTTACATATAGCACAGAATATGCATAAATTAGAGAATGTCCTCTTGAAAAAGTCCATCCAGAACGCCAGTAAGATTTGAACTATAAACACATTCTGTTATTCTGTGAAGTGTTCCATAAATGTTAGAAGCAAGTTGGAAAGCACATGAAATGGCATTTTGCTGATAAAACATTTTCATTACTGCAAAGCACAATGACAGGTAACGAG
Organism: Limosa lapponica baueri; assembly: GCA_002844005.1. NCBI lineage: Eukaryota > Metazoa > Chordata > Aves > Charadriiformes > Scolopacidae > Limosa > Limosa lapponica. The sequence continues at coordinate 869,670 of KZ505686.1, read as the reverse complement.
AAGAAAGTATATCAGTACGTAGTCCTAGAAAGTAGAGTATCTTCAATCAAGGAATGAAACTTGAAATGAGAAGTATTGCATCCTTCTACTGAAATTGGGATAATTGTCACTTATTTCTATGAAAACATAGCTGAAACAGAGGGGAAAAAGAGAGTCTGAGAAACATCTCTATATAATTGTGAGGGAAATAAATATAAATAAGTGTGTGTACTCGCACGCCCACGCTCTTCCTTACCTATTCTAAGTCAGCCCCAATGGTCTAATATCACTTGAAAAACAGAAAGAAATTTATTACATCAAAACATGCCAAATGAAGTGTCCTTGGAAAGGAGCTGCTCTCAGAGTTAAAGAACAATACATTATGCCCTAAGAAGAAAAAAAAAAAGGGGCAACAGTTTCAATGGTTTGCTGCCTTCCGTGTTTTCAGAAGCTATTACAACCTACACGGTTTCACAGGACAAGCTTTTTACAGCCTCAGGCAGAGCACCCTTCCCCAGTGCCACCTATACTGAATCCTGCACTTCCATTTCTCTGACAATTCCTTGCTTTGGTGAATGCAAGAAAATTTCAACACATACTAAAGGACCTATTGTTCAGAAAGCAAGCTAAGGAACACTTCTTTTTAAAGCAGCTTACTTTAATGAATCCAAAATATGCAACATATAGGGTCATCTGATCAAGAAAAAGAAAAAAATCTGATGTGCACATGCCTATGTACTTCAGGAGCATTAGCTGACTTCTTTTGCTCACAACATTCCAGGTTTAACCTCATGAGTAAAAATCCTACGTCCATTACAGAGTCTTAAATGAGTTCTGTGCCTTAGTTTAACCTGCACCTATATTTTCCATAAATTGTTCTTCTGTATGACAGCAGAAGTTAAAAAGGAAAAGAGAAAACGCTGCCTCCATTTATAAAGAGGCATTTCTTTGTAAGGTGGTACTCCAAAACAAGCATACATTTGTGATCAAAACTCATTTTGCTCTCCAGCAGGAAACTCCCCTTAAAAGCCCCCGAGCTCCACCTTTAGAGGAGAAAACAGAACTCATCATTCCAGAAAGAACTCTTCTCCTTTTTCCATACAATCTATTCAGTTATTTATTTCCCTTCTCCATGCTACTTGTTCAGGATCACAATCTAAGAGAAGATCAATGGCCACTGAACTAAGTCAATGAAAAGAACAGCCTGTAGGCAAGGTGACTACACAGACTGAGCTCTGCTGAAGTATCTTCAGTAGAGGAACTTCTTTACTTTGAGGGTGGCAGAGCACTGGAATAGGCTGCCCAGAGAGGTGGTGGAGTCTCCTTCTCTGGAGGCATTAAAAACCTGCCTGGACACATTCCTGTGCAACCTGCTCTAGGTGGACCTGCTTTGGCAGAGGGGTTAGACTAGATGATCTCCAGTGGTCCTTTCCAACGCCATATCATTCTGTGATTCTGTGATCTGTCCTTTCTCCCCCTTTCAATGTTAAGGAAGTTACTCTGAACCCCAAAAGCCAACATAATTCAGTTATTTATGTACCACAGCAGACAAGAGACAGACAAAAATTTCTTATAAGGATTTTTTTTCACTAAAAATGCAAATGTAGCTTTGATCTACTAGTTATTTAATTATACTAATTTTTAACAAATAAAATAAAATTTTAAAAATTCAACTCAAAATGCAACATTGAGAATTTTATTATGCATGGAAGTTTTTGCCACTGACATGGAACAAAATTTCAAGAAGCAGAGGACTTCTCCCACTGCAAGAGCCCTGTCTGTGTGTTCCTCCTACCAGTGGCCTCTGCTTCCCCAGCGCACTGCCAACCTCCTGACTGTCGCACTTGAGCTCAGGCTGTGAATCATCACTTTTACATGTACAGTACACAGCTCTATTTTTGACTGAAGCACACAGAAATGACAAACCCAATTGCCTAAACAGTAGAAAATCCACACAAGAAAATTCCATAAACACTACTGCAATTGTAAAACAAAAACGAAATTAGCATCCAGATTTTATCATTGTTTTTACTGAAGACCATTTAGAATATTTTTTATAGTGACTAGAGCACTAGGGAGTAAAGAATTTTTTCAGGCTTGCTAATAACTTTTCATCACCAGTGGTATTACATGGTACTACCAACCTGTGCAGATTCAATTATTTTTAAATTTACTAATTACTGAATAGCTTTGATGGGTTCTGAAAGAGTAGTGCGATTTTCCAACCCAGCTGCCAACCCTATGTGAGTGCAGCGCTATCGTTTAGTGCTTTCAAGAAATTTGACAGGAGTGGTATGACATACTGCCATACTGTAAATAAACAGCAATTCAGATTTTTGTTAAGATGTTTAGCCTGAATCCTAAGATTCAATAGGAATTCTCAAACTTTTCCTCTATTTTACACACTTTTCTCATCTCTTCTGCCCTACGGATGAAGCTCTGCATATCCACCTCACTGGCTACTGCAAAAGAGAAACTACAGCTGTGATTCCCCCAACTGTATGAGGGAGTCAGACACATGCTACTGAACAAAAAGAAGAATTAAATATTAAATATTTTCAAAGTAAGCATAGTTTCTCTATGGATTCTCTTCCAGTTAGCTACTACACCTTTCACAATCTGTCAGGACCTAGTAACTTAGCCTTATCTTAAGTTTTTGATCATGGAAGAGTTCAATATTACACACGTACAATATTGCCAGGTTAGAGTTAAGATTCATTTTCAGTTCCTTTGGAAAAGTAACATATAGAAAAACATATTTATTCTACTCATAGCCCAGTACATTTCAAGCATGAACATATCTGAAAGCCTTGATCAGAAACTAATACAGTTTTGAAACCTCATTATAAGAGTTAAAAGAAAAGGCCCAATCAATTTAAACACCAGACAGCACAGATGCAGAAAACTGCTTCAAAAAATGCAGCTCATATTTACCATTTATACCTCAACAGAAGAAGATGACGAGGGGAAGGGAGAAGCATTATCACAAATGACTTATCACATTAACAAAGAGTAAGAACTGTTAATGTTTCACTTATTTTCTCCCAGTGAAAAACACTAGGAGCATGCTGCTTAACATTTTAATGCACATCTGCTTCTTAGAGAAGCTTCGTAATACTGGTTTTACAATTCCTGAACACTGTGAGTTTGATTTCAAGAATTTAAAGAGGCTGCCACAGAACGCCTGATTTGTAAGGAACACTTATCACTGATCATATAAGACAGGCAATGTATCACACCGTAGGGATTAAAACTGCTTCTCAGAAAGCTATGAGAGAGAAAAATTCAGTGAAATTCAGTGAAATTCAGTAAATTCAGTGAAATACAGATGCTTTCCTTTAACCTTCTTGTACTGCACTCTAAGTTATTACCACATCAGTAATGTGGTAATGCCAGACAGATGCGTACCTATCACTCATCTTCTGAATCAAACCAGAAAACAAAAAAAAAAGTGGGGGGACAGGAACAGGACAGAGAACTGTCCAGTATATGGGAGCTGTTTCCAGCAGACACATGTAGACCTGGTGGGTGGCATCACAAACCATCGCCATCTGCGACACAAAGATCCCAAACTCAGTCCCTCATTTAATGAAGTTTTTTCTGTTGAAACAGATCCCCCATTTTCTTCTGTGCATTTCTGTAGATCAAATTGAAATCTTTAAAAAAAAATATAATAATGATGCATTCTGAGTTGGGACCAATCATGAGTATGCTCTGCCTAAGGCAGGAGCTGTAGCCCATGCGGCCAAGTTAGAAAAGCTAAGTTAGACTGACAGCACCGTAAGAATATTTGGAAAAAGGCAGCTCCAGAGTAAGGTACGCCTCAGATTCTTTATGTCTATTCAGAGTCAATCTATACATGACATCCTGTGAAGGCCTTGCTTCTCAGAAGGAAGAAGATTTAAAAGATTTAAAATATCAGTGTCACTCCTCACTTATTTTAACCCTTGAAAGCTCACACTCATGTCTGGCACTTTTTTTTGGTAAGCTAAGCTAAGCACAAACCGTTGTTTTTTTTATTTTACAAACTCTCTAAAAGCCTTTAGGACCAAATTTAGCTCAAGTGCAAAAACACCATGGTGTTTGACACGAAAATATAGGAAAAAATGATATTTTCTTGCAGAACAATACTCAGATTTTAAGTATATGTATTTCAATTCCTCTTGATATCTCCTTTGGCAGATATGAAGCAATCCCATTAACTTATTTGCCTTTTATACTCAAAATAATTGCTGTAGCCCATATCACATGCCAAAAGTAGATCAGAAAACCTGTATTGCCTGAAGATGGATGAGGTGATCAAACTGGCTTTAATTCACTAGTTTATGGCTTCCAACAAACCAAAGCTTTCCCTTCACAAATGCCGTTACAGTAAGAGTCTCTCCTATCAGATGAAACACACAATTCAGACTTTTGGCAGAAAAGTTTCCAACTATCCCTTTTGCAATCTAAATTTCAGCAACACGCGTCAGAAGAAAGAAGCCAACTCTAACACTAACTTTAATATGTCAACCTACCTCTCCAGACAGTGCATGACTCCAGTTTAACCAGTAGTTACCAGCAATGTAAAGTGTTTTAGGCACAAAACTACTGAAATTTACTTTACATTAGTTTTCTTTTTATATCTGAGCCAGATGAACATAATTTGAATACATTAACCAAATGCGTTAAAAATATGCCTTATGTGATTGTGATGCCACTCTACAAGACAGTAAGTAGAAGACAAGGCATTACAAAAACTCCTGGAAAGACAGAATTGTCCCACAGAACAAAATGAAGATAATTTTCTTCTTCCTCAGCTATCACACATTGCTGGCCATCCCACCAGAAGAAAAACAAAACAAACACAAAACAGTAAAAGCAAATCATCAGTTGCCTAATGAATATAACAGGTTCTGAAATGACCAATTTAAAAACTCACTCTCAGAAAACTGAATGCTTCTGTCCAGGGCTGTTAATTAGTGAATTATTTGCCACTTTTTTTTTTGGTGAAAGTGCTGAGTGTCTTCCTTGCACACGTCATCCCTCTTGGCAGAATTCTGTGCTCCACCACTTCTGTCAAATACCAGGTTACCTACATTTATGCCTAAGCTTTGTCTGAAGGACTGTAAGTCTCTAAGTAGGGTGGTGAAATTATCTTAAAAGCCAAACAAAGAATTTCATTTCACTTCTCCAATCACAACTTCCTACTGGTTATGCTGAGCACTCTAGCTCTATCTCTTTCAAGACCTACCTCTTTTGTAAAAGTTAAAAGCAAATGCTTCATCTGGAATATTCTGAAATTTTGATAAAAGTATTAAATAGAAACTGAATTATAAAGCAAATTTGTCTTCCACAGGCAAACAGAAATTCCTTATCAATAACTTCTAGTTAGGGTTGACCCAAGTTGAATCAGAGCAGAAAATCTATAATGCAAGCATTTGTCAAGTGCCGGCTCCAAACCTGCACCCAGTTTTGCAAAAAGTCTCTTTCAAAGCAAACAAAAAAAAACCCCAAACAAACCCCAACCACCAGGACTGACATTCAATTTCAAACAGCTTTCTCACCTCTCTGTACATCACATGAAATTCACATCACCAAATAACAAACAGTGTCATAAGACAGTTATAGAAAAGGCATTTTAATGCTCGCTAAAGGCAGAAGTCTTTCAAAGAGTTACTATCCCTTACAATACTGGCATGGACAGACACGGGTATCTCTTTTTCTGCACTTTGCCCTTTCTCACTGTGATTTCAACACATCTTTACCTCCTGCATTCTCCTGATGCCCCAAATGCTCCAAAAGCACTGTTTCACACATGAAAGCAAATGCAAAGCAGAGATTGATCTTACATTATAATCCTTCTAGAAGAATTCTACTTCAATCAACGAACTACTTATCAAACAATTAATTTTAATATTCCAGCAATAAGATTTTTTCCTTTATGTTCCAATCTGAAGACATGAACAATCCAGTAATAGAACGTCAATGTTAATTTAAGAGGAGATGAAAAATGTCTTAATAACACTGCAGCAGGATAACTTTCTACAATAGGCCATGGAGGCATAAAATTTTCAACAAATTCATTCGTGTACCACTGTATATTCCTGCTAATAGACAAGGGCACAACTGAAAGATTGTTAATACCTTGCTGCACAAACTCATATAGCAGAAAGAAAAGCCAACTTTTATAGTCTCAGTTTCCCTAATCAGCAGTAAAACAGGGAAAAGAAGCAGGAAGTCTTCTACTTGCTTTCCCTTGAGCAAAGGGCAGAAAATGAGGTGCACTTAACCACAAAATTCAACTCCGTATTAAGCCTCTATTTAATAAATGATACTAAATAATACCATTGAAAGGTTTTAGCAAAGAAAGTTCTAACTAGACAGCCAGAACAGAACAGACCAAAAAAGCCATGACAGTAATTTGCTACTAGTTTCACTCAATCACCCTCCAACTGGACTCTGCGCTACAGTCAAAACTCAGGAAACTTTCCCTTCATTTATCCCATTACGCATGAATTAGCTTTTCTAAAGGTGCCCACGTCCTTGTCAGAGTACAGCCTTTTGCCGTATGCAATATAAGACACAATACAAAAGGGAAGAAGAGTTTTCTAATACAAGACGGGGGGGGGGGGAAGTTAACATTTTGGACACAGTAAAGGCCACGCCACTGTAACTTCTTCCCCCACCCAACTCTAAGCCTTTCAGAGAATGGGGAACCAAAGAGGAAGGTTGGGTAGAAACCAGCAAATATCTCAACCCTTGCAGTTAGATGCTTACACAGCCTCAGACTTGGTGGAGCATGCAAAAGAGAACACGGCATTTCTTCACCTGCTTAGTAATAAAATCTCACACTTTTTTATGCTTTTCTTCAATTCTCAGGCCCTGAATTCCCTAGAATTTCACTAGGAAAGGAGAAATGGAAGAAAGTCATTCTAACCTGGCAGCTCTAGACAGAATTGTCAGATATCAAACTTAGTAAGTGTTATTCTAATCCTGTTTCACAAAAGACTGATTTAAACCCAAATGTTTTATAAATTGGTGATTGGAGTTTACACACTGATTCTCTGTTACTGTTCACATTTAAACATACCAACTTGCAATAAAAGATGGTTTTACATGAAATTTAGTACTTGTTTTTGCTAACTAAAAAAACCTAAAAACCTAAAAGATATCTACATGCATTTACAAATAATTAAGCTTAGTATTTGTCCTGTTTTGTTGGACATTTCTTGTTTGCTAGTTTATACAGCTGAATGCAAACTGGAATTAAATAGAAAGCTTATGAAGAATTTAAAATGCATTACTTGGTTAAATAAAAAATTACCTCAAATGCTTTGGATTATTTTTTTTTTAAAAGTTTAAAACATGCTTTGTATTTATTTAGAAGAACTACTTCTGTTAGTAAAAATGACTGCTTCAGGCATCCTGCATAATATTCCATCCCAACACTGCTGTTTACAGATTAACGCAGAGGCTCCAGGAAGCTGGTTTTCACTCTTATTGTTTCACAATTTCATGTTAATCATTGAAATAATTAAAAGAAACTAAAATTAGTAAAATACTTTCTCTGCACTCCCAGAAGAGGTTGCTATAACAAGAGGTAGTTTAGTATTTCCATGCAAGTGCTTAGCCAGTGACTTTTGTAACTTCATACCTCATCTGCGCCTTTGGAGCATCCAGCAGGTAAAAGCGAGTTGATTCAAAAGAACGTACATGGCATCTGGCACACCCCTGAGGTCTTCCAATTGCTGAAGGATTATTTTGTTTGCGAATGTGACAATATAAAATTCTAAAAAGCGAAGTAACTTCATAACGGGAAATACCTAACATACAATTCAGAGTAAAAAGTCACTTCACAGCCTTTACATAAAAAAATAGAGCACATATGTAGAGAGAACCTATATACTTTTATTTATAAAGAATGTCTAAGTACGTGTGTATATGTATAAACACAGACCAATATTTTAGCTTATTTCCCCACTAAATATGTAGACACACAAAAAATATGCTCCAGAATAAGAGATCTCTACTTTATTCCTGACTGTCACTGAACACCATAGGGAAGAGAAAATGCTAAAGAACTTCAGTATTTTACTACACACTGAGGAATATTTAAAAACTTATGTAGAAAAGAGCATTTAATCTGTCATTACTCAAGCATAGTTTAAGAAGATGCAACATTTCTGCTTGATAACACAAGTCTTGAAATGACACCCTAACACATATTTATATGGGTAAATAGAGTAAAAATCTCTTTAAAATTTTGAAACCTCTACAATGGTTTCAAAGTTTTTTTCTTAACTAAAATCTTATAAAGTCCATGAAATGGATTCTGATCAATTTTATTGGAGTGCAGAAAGGGTTACAAACTGGTTTTGTTCTTCACAGAAATAATCTTCAACTTGAATTTATATAAATTATGTGTCATCACTCCACTAAGATTATCTGCTTAACTTTGTTTTTTTTAAAGGAGCTAGACTCTCATTTGAATATCTTGGTAAGCCTAACTACAGAACAAACTGCCATAATAGCATACAAGGTTTAGTACTTTGATTATTTTCTGAAGCTTCCTAAAAGGAGACGCACTTTCAAGTCCTACTGACAACATCTTCAGAAGTCAAAAGTGAGCAAGCTGTAAGTTTTCCTTCCCTGTAGGTTACGGCATGATTTAATTTCCAAGGCTCAGGTGTGTGTATGGAAAGAGTCACAACTGACTATTCATTCTTCCTCTACAGGGAGTTACTTATTGCAGCTTGCTGTGTGGAAGAGAAAACTGTTTCAAGTTAAAAACAAAACAATTACTTCTGCTCTCCTGTAAATGGACATACTGTGCTATGCTACAGTACCTACAGAAAAGGCCCCAACTAATATCTTAAAATTCCTTTCACCATTTACTAGGGCACAGTCAGAACACAGAGCTGCTCACCATGTCAGATGTTTATTCAGTACTAACTCACAGTAAGTATCTTAAAAATCAAGGGCAAAATAGTTTTCATTCTGTCAAAAAGAGATCAAGTGGGAACAAATACATGAAATCTGACCTTTACATCAAAAAAAAAAAAAAAAAAAAAACTTTTTGTTACGACCAAGAAAAACAGGTTCTGTTGCAAAAAGCTTCCAGCACTCTGCATTTCTAAACCTGTTTGATGAATATTCCTATATATTTCCCCCCAACTGAGGCAACACCAGGACCCTTTCAAAGAAAGGGAAAAAAAAAAAAAAAAGAGGAAAAGAAAAAAGATTGACTGAAATGCACTGGAGACCTATTGCTATCCACAGCAGATACATTGATTTGGACAATACTGCCAGCCATCTTGATTTTGGATTCAAAGACACTATTTTTGTCAGTTGAGTTGTTCATAGATCGAAGAGTCCAATTAGCAAAAAAAAAAGTCCAAAAAGTTATTCATATTGGAACCAATCCAGTTACCTCTGATTAGCAGAAGTCATCCATCAGCTATGATTTTTATATGCTGATTATCGAAATGAGTGACTTCTATGTCTATGTTAAATTAAACCCCTACAGTTAAAAGCTTCCAGTTATACAATCATTTTAACTCCTTTAACATTATAATTACAGACACTAATAGAAATGGCGTAGAATAAAGATTAATATTTGAGGTATTTCTAAACATTAACTAACCTTTGCCAACTGGGTAGATGTCAACACCCATTACAGGCTTATGCATTTCTAGGATTATTTATATTTATCACAGTTTTCTCTAGATACTAGTGAGTCTCATTACATAAATAAATAAAAAAAGGAGCCAACATTGTCAAAGCCTAGCTTTTAAATTGCTGCTCAAAGCTCTTCAGTAGACGGGAGTTCCACTGAGGACTTGAAGTGATGCACAGACTTTCTTTAGGCACAGAAAATGTCATAGTGAAAGAGTGCACTCACCTACACTGAGATCAGCTTTCTATTTCTTCACATATTACAGGGCAGAACATGCCAACCAAAGTGAACCATGGCTCCTGTCTATTAAGAGCAGTAACACTATAGTAAACATCACTAAAACACAATGGTAGATAGCACAATATATTTCATTTTCAGCCTAGAAAAGAACCAGACTGGTATTTACCACCACAGACACTATCCAAAGCGTTGGAGGGTTTTTTCCCTACTGTGAAGAAAAAAACAGACAGAAGATAAAAACCTGCTATCTTTGGTTAAGAGAGCAAAGACCAAGTTATATGTTTAACAATACAGAAATGCATCTTTTATTGCTGATTTAAGCTCACAGCAAACAAATTCTCTTTAGCTGAGGTGAAAGTTAACTGGAAGCAAGTCCACTTTGAGCAATCCTGAAGCACTTGAGATGCACAAGTTTACTTTTGGTCATTTCTAATGGTTACAACCCCCAAAGACATCTATTGGCTGTTTGCAACTTGCTCGCCATTTATATGGCACCTTTCCCACAGAGCTTCCCCAATCTCAAAATATAAAAGCTCCTGTTATTTAGGAACTGAGATCAAATAAAAATGCTACCAATTTTGCTGAACTGCTAATGTATATAAATGTACATAAATACAAAACAAAGTTTAGAAAGCTTCAAGGTTTCCTCCTTGTACACTAAGTTCATTAACCTTGTTCATCATGAAATTTATGTGTTGACTTATTCAAGTAAGAAACAGCTATGCTGTGGGTAACATTAGTGGTTAACAACATACAAATCAGAGCCTCCCTCCAAATGACAAGTCTTAATGCAATGGAGAGAAAAAAATCTTGCATTATGCTCTGAAGACCATTACTAGAGCTGCTTTGCTCTTTTCCTGCTCCAGTTCGGTGGTAGCCTTTTGAGATTGCTCTTTTCCTGCTCCAGCAGGAAGGCTACCACCGAACTGCTCATTCAGCTTCACTACTTCTGATGCCAACTGAGACAGAGCATTTGGGTACAACTTGTGACCTTATTGCAGCCCAACAGCTCAGAATCTACACTCCTGACTCACGGTTTCCAAATGCTTTTGCCCAGTAACAGTCACAACTCCACATAACTGAATTTATTTGTACCAAAAGGACAGCGGGGGGCATTACAGGATGGCAAAATCCTACACTAAGCTTGAAAAGTCAAGCAGTCTGAAATCGGGATGTGTGTGACCCAATAATTTTTGTACACTTGTGATCTGGCCTCTTTATTTAAATTATTTTATAATGCATGCAAACCCTCATGGAACTTCTCATTTAGAAGACTGTTAACTTGCTTACTGAAATAGAAAGAAGTTCAAAATATGCAATCAGAATTTTACAGAAAGCAAAGCTCCTTTCTGCTAGACTCTGGACTTCATTTAACCCCCCAGAAAATTCTGAAGAGAAATCAAAGAGAACTCAATTCTACCCACTGTCTCTGCTACAGAATTCCTACGTGATTTTTCTTCCTCCTCCTCGTATTTATTTTCAGGATGTTCAAATAGATATTCTTAGGTCCACCAGCAGAAACATTCAATACCCTTTACAATTCCATAAAGGGAGGGAAGGTACTTTCAATGTTTAAAGCATCATAAAATTACATGCTTTAAGAGAGGGAGATTAAGAAAGGATCACAGTCCTGAGGCTTCGCAAAGTTGATATCCAATATCTGTGGATGTCTGACATTTGTGATTTAGATTCTTATCTATGTATCATGAACAAGAACATCACCACCTCAACTCACAGAAATGTCAAGATGTAAATGACTTATTTTCTTGAAGCACTAGGGGGCTAATTAGTTCTCTAAAGAAATTCTGTAAAGAAAATAATTATTCTCCATTCAGGCCAATGTGCAAATGCTGTAGTAAGAAGATATAGGGCATGACAGAATGTCTTATATTGCTTCCTATTCAGTACAATGAATGAAAGTACAATTATGTGGAAATGTCCCTATAGTGTTGCAATTAAAAACGTGTACCTTATTTCTCACTTAATAGTGAAGGAGGTTATTCATTAGACATACTAGCACCCATGGTGTATGCTGAACCCCTCACTGTCTTCACATAAGGACAGGGTGTCTATTTAAAGAAGACATTTTCAGCAAACAGAGCTTACCTAGATGATATTTAATGACCTGTGATTTAAACTAGGCGATTACAAGAAAGCATGAGATTACTGGGCTAATTTTTTATCCTTTTAGCACAGTTAAAAGACAGTTAAAATGCATACACACAGATTGGATTAATTATTATGGCACCATAACCTGTAAGTCTTCAGTGCCAGATTCAGTCAATGGTCTATGCTTTCTGCAAAGGAAAGGAACAAAAATCTTAGACATTCAGTTACTAGAGACATAGTTAATTTGGGTATCTTTCAACAAAGGCCTTATCTACAGCCCTACAGGCTTAGAGATCTCCAGGATAAGACTTCCACCCTCCAGCCCCATTATGGAGACTCACCTACTCACAATTAAGGTTAAAGCCAGATTCCTGCTGGAAGCTATTTTAACGTACTATTATTCTAGCTGAATAATAATTAAGTGATATTTTGATGTGATCACAAGAAAAAAATTTATCTAAAGGGGAATTTTACATCCCCCCCAAAGGTCACAAATTAGTCCAACAGTTTGAATGTTAACTTTTAAAAATTCCCTTCCATTCAACATAAAGTAGTAACTTCTATATCTCCAAAGCAAACAGTCGTTATACATTTCACTTTTCATCTAATTAATACTACACGTAAACTCATTCACAGGCAATTTTAAAAAAACAACAAAATAAACAAACAAAAAAACCCAGCAAAGTTATAGCTGTATTGACTAAATCTGCATGAGCAGTTTGCCCTCTGGTGACTAACTTTGTGAGAACATACAGGATTTGTAATAGATATATGAAGACTGACATGAATAAAGAATAACTGGAACGTCTGCAGGCTCCACAAGAAACAGCATTAAAAGGGTTAAAAGAAATCGTATCCATTAATTCCAACAATGCAATGTGATTTCATTCAAATTAAGAAGAGAAACAAAAAACTAAATAAAGATAAAGACTCAGGAACATGAAGAACAGAACTGCAACTGTAGAATAGCCACATATAGGAAAGAAGAGAACTGAAATTCCAGAATTTTGCTTAAGAGTTATGAGGGCTAAGACAAAATAAAGAAGCAAAAGATCCCTCACAGCATCCATTCCTCAAGGGTATAAAAGGCAAGTCCAAAATCAGCTTGTCGTCATAGTGAGGGCCCAATAGCCAGAACTCCTTGTTCTCCATGTTGCACACAGGTGATGTTGGGCAGACTACTTGGACATGCATCGTGGGGCTTGTGAGTATAAGGGTGCGAAAGTATAAACAGACAACTCAACTTAATTACAGATTTTGTGAAATAAGACTGACTTCCTCCTCCATAAGATCTGATAGTAATTTGTTACACTAATCTCCTGCACTATCACTGACAGTGTGCCAGAGTTGGGGGGTGGGTGTGAATTTACAACCGAAGGACCAAGCATCTAACCCAGTTTGGGTAATTTACTCAGCCTGAGGGCCTTGACTGACTTTGAATACAGCCAATTTGCATTTTAATCTAGTATGTGCTAATGGCATGCTTACTTGAAGCTAATTTGGAAGAGGAAAGTACAGATATTGTTCCTCAAAACAACATTTTGTTGTCCAAGTTTGGGCTTTAGATTTATTTCAGTTCCTTAGACAACCACTGTTACTGTACTGAACAACATATATATTTTATCTTCACAAACATTCCAGTAAAGCAGGGAAATTTATTCCTCATGAGAGATGATAATAAGTGGAAGACAAAAAAAAAAAAGTGACTTGTCTAGTATCACAAAGAAATGCTCATTGCTCTCGAGCTCCTAGCTAACTGTCTAGCTGCTAGATCACATTCCTTTCATATAAAACAGACAAGCAATTGAAAAGTCATCAGTTACATTTTGTTCTATTATCCAGATCACGTTTGTCCTGCACACCTGCTTATCTAACAGCTTAAATCACCTCAGCAAGCAGCTATAGTTCCCTTACAGCTAGCTGCTGAGCTAGAAGGTTTTCACAAGAGAGGTCTTTCTTGGTCTTGCCTTGCTTGTGTATGCAAGGACTGTTGAAATGTTTTCTGAATCAATTGCCATGACTGTTCACCTAAATTCTTTTTCAGAGTCCGTAGCTGAAGGTTATTGGTGAACAGCAACTTCCTCCCTTTGAAGAAGGGATGCACAAGAACATAGAATGTGCAAGTTAAGAGGGAAAAGAGAGGAGAGAAGAGGAAATGTTGGGGCTGGAACACAAGAAAGAAATGCAAAGTAGAGCTGACTTCTAAAATAGTTTTTGTGTCTGCTTGAATTCACCGGGAAGTTCAGTTAGTTTAAAAACCAGTAGAACACTGGATAATTTCTGCAACAATCACAAATATCGATGGTCACAGAGGTACCCTTTCCCAGTTCCCTCAAAATGGTAGAGTAACAATGAGCCCTTCCTTATGGTCACCTTGCACATAACCATAGTACACCTATTTGATGAGAACTGCTTCTAGATTCCTTCCCTTGTAAAATACATTTTGAAACTAGCTCTTTTACCACCTGGCACTCTTCCTCTCCTATCTCAGCCTCTTGTGTAGCAGGACAAGTGGAAAGAGAAAGGTTAGCTGCTCATCCTGTACTATTTCAATGTGGCATTAGCCATTAGAATCCTAGAAAATATGCAGTCAACTCAACAGCTATCCTTGTGCATTCCTAAACACTCCACACGCAGTACTGTGTAACACGTCTCCAATGACAAACTAAATTTTATTTGCAAGATGAAACACGTATCTGCATCACACTTTTCAAAGGAATAAGTTGAAGGTTTCTAATATGTGCTTACTGATACTGACCTGTCTTTTCAGAGAGAAAGAGTTAAATATCCTCTTTTATTCCCTGAATGCTGCTGGTCCCGCGCAGAGGTGCCATGTTTTATTTAAAACATGCTCTCTCTCAGTAACCACTTGTTCTAATTGGCAAGGCAAGGCTGGGTCCCCAAAGCACACAGCTCGTTACATTCAGTTTGGATTACAAAAACACGATGAAACAAACTGCATCGAAATGTACAAATTAACAGCTCAGGAGTGCACGACACGGACATGGAATTAGATTGTAATATGGAACATACTCCACAGGGAGGCTAAGGAACAAATCACTAGTGTCTCTATAAACTATAGAAGGTTTCCAAACGAGCAAATACACACAAAAAAAGAGCACAGACTTTTCTATAACTCAAGCAAATTGCTAAATGGGAAAAAAAGAAAAACGTTCCCTCTCCTATCTTATGCATGCATTTACAGGAGAATGGAGTTACAAGAAACTTTAATAAATTAAAGCTGTGCACATTCTAAATAGGTAACTCTGCTCTCATGCTGGCAATGTGCAAACATCATGGCAATTAAGTCATATTTCTAAACTTCTTTTTTTACATCATCAGAGAACCTATACACAAGAGAATAAATTACAGCTGGTGTTTCAATGAGTCACTTGGAAAGGTAATGAGTTAGAAGGTGAACAAGATATTAACGAAGCAAAAAGAAACTGGTCTTCAACATAAGGAAGAAAACATACCAGAAAACTAAGCTATGAAAACCTAAAAATAATACAAGTCTGAGACAAAAAAAGGGCTGAGCTCTTTTCTTTGCTAGTAGATCAATTTGTACAACGGGACTGGCAATCCCCTAACATAAGAAAAAGGAAACACATGGAAAGTATCCGTTATGTCTTGTCAAGACAGAGGAAAAAATTTAATTAAAACTATCTGGCAGTCTTTTCAGGTAGCCAGTATTGAGAAGAGGTCATATTTTTGTTTGAGTGTAATTTATATTTTTAACAAACAAGCTCCAGACTACTAGACTGTGAATTTAGCAAGATGCAAGCCAATGAAACAGTCGTTAATGTCCTACAGGGTAGTTTGCTGATAGGATTGACCGACTGTAAATTGCTAAATTTCTTAATTAAAAGGCATTCAAGTTTCCTAGACTGTGTTGCTGAAAAGACACTTTCAATTGTGACTGGAAAAAGCCCTACCAACTCGAAGTTACTAGTAGCCAGAAAGAAAAAATTAGAAAACCAAAAAACCCCTCCTACCTCAATACACAAAACTAGAGCGCCAGCTATGAAACAAATTCTCTTTCTTCCACCAACAATTGTATCAAAGTACTTCATGGGTCTGTCCTCCGTCAGTGCTTGTCCCTTCCCACTATTTTATATGGAGGAAGATGAAGGAGGAGGAAAAAGATGAAGGACTGAGCAAATCAAATCAGCAGCTGAGCTGCTGGCCCTACTGACACCCTGCGCTGCATTGCTGTGCACACACCACCTTCACACAGCCAGGCCCCAGGCAGACGAGGGCTGTGTCTTCCATTCAGCATCTTTAACACCTTTCTATATAATGCATAGCAAAATCTTCTCAGTATTGCCACAAAGCAACATAGGAGCCCTGTACTCCACAACTTCCATGCCATGATAGTTTAGACAGAGAAAAAACAGGAGACCCCTCAACTAATATTATACTAACTTCACTCAAAATGTGATCTCTATTTACCCCTTGAAAGTCCAGCAAGCCTAGAAAGCTTCAGGTATCTTTCTTTCCCGTATTTCCAGTTCTCCTGTATACACTGAGTACTAGAAACACGTAGCATAATTATGCTGGATAATTTGGTTGATGGTACTATTTTTGACAGAAGTAGAACAATTAGTTCTAAGCTTAGGCAATACAACTGCATTTGATTAAACTAATTTTCTATTATTTTGTATTTCCCTTCCAAAATGTTAAGACAGGCTAGGGGAAAAGGAATAAACTATTAAATAACTAATAAATAAAAAACTAGTAAATAAATCCTTTCACAATCTTCCACAAAATATTGCCCTATTCTAACAACCCAAACAGAGCTACTACTCAGAGATCTTTACATTTTTTTGAAGCCACAGAATAATGCATACTAATGGAATAAAAAGAATCTTTGGGCCAGCAGTGTAAATCAAGCTTATTTATAAGTGAAGCCCAACTAAAGTAATTTATCCATTTTTTCCCCCCTTAATTTTATTTCACGGTGATTCTCTTTCACGAGCTTAGCATATATCTCACCTCTTCAAGTTTACCAATTATTCTGACATCTTTTCCCTACCAGCCTTCCCCTTTTAAAAATTCTTTGGACACAGAGTAAAAGAAATTAAATGTATGGCAAACAATATCTATGTCTGTATCTGGAATGTTATAGTTCTTTATTATTAGGTGCACTAGAAATTGGAAATATTTTTATTGCCATTGTAATCAGCTATACAATTTTCCAAAGAATTATTAAGCTTCAAGCCTGGCTGTGTAATAAAAGTTAAAGATGAAGCTTGACTACTTCCAAGTGCTAACCAGTGAGCACTGGTTTTTTGCAGAAAGCAGTCCATGTACTTCAAAATACAAAGACAGCCATGAATACAACAACAAATTCTAGCCTAACGAAGCAACAAATTGAGGCACCGGTTTCCATTAGGTGCCAAAAAAAGGGAACACCATAGTGGAAAAGAAACATTTTGTGTACAGATAAAGAAAACTAGTGCTTAGTGCGGTTTTCAAAAATTCTGAAAACGCTTGCTGCTTTTCTAGCAAAGTACTAAAACATGTGGATTCACTTCAGAAATTACAAGGATATGGAAAATGCAAACATAGCAGATTTTTAATCATTCATTTAGGAATAAAAGCTTCATGAAGAGAAGGGCTGAATAAAGTGTAATTTATCATACAACAGGATAAAGCAAAAATAACAGAATTTGAACTAGCAACATGCAAGATGGACCTGTTGAAATGGTTTCCAGTCAGCAAGCTGAAAGCTTGACTGAGGATCAAATTAGCAGTTGATTAACAGCAAAATCTATTTAGGCAAGAACACTGATTTTTGCCAGCTCAACCTTACAATAGGTGATATTACTGTCAGACAAGGCAGCATCCAAAATAGCTCCCAGGTTTTACGAAGACTGAGAGAAGAGGAAACTGTGTTGTTCAAGTGACTCTGAGTCACGTAAACCCCCAATTTTCTAAGCTCTGAAAACTGTGTGACTTAGGCATGACAAAATAAAGGTCTGCTCAACAAAGCAGAAAGGCTAAGACACACAAAACCATGAAATAACTCCACAGTCAGACATCTGAGCGAGTTCAGGAAACAGAAATAATAGCGAATAATCTGATACTTCTAGAATTGGATGATATATAGATTATACTAGTGTCTTCCCCCTTCTCCCCCCTTATCAGATCTTTCAAATTCAGGAGAATAAAAGATACTATTGAAGTTACAAAATTTCATAATCTGGCATAGAGCTACGCGTATGTACTGAAAATGCCTATGTGGTTCCAGCAATATTGATTTCCTAGTTGATAGATGGAGACTAAAAATCTATTATTTTTACTCATCAAGACACCAGTAAGTCAAAAAACGTCTGATTTCAAACTAAAAATAAAACTGAACTAAGAGTTGAGGCCCCTAAAATTCAGAGAATTCTTGGGTTACATGGTTGAAGTATTTTCTCAAATTCAGTGATGCTGATCTAGTGCTTCACAGAACACAAACATAAACTTTACATAGTTGGATTAAGAAAAGCCACGGACACCCGCCTCTAAAAGTTTCAGTTACACCTTCAGACAGAAGGACTATTAAATTGATTTACAAATCCATGAATACTCTAATCATCGTTTTATCTTCTTTCAATTTTCTGAGTGCATCTCTCCACCAAACCACCCAGTGCTACACTTACCTTCAGCTTCACATATTATTGAACAAGCTGAAATCCACTTCCTGCACCCTTCTTTCCAATGCTGATTGCATCGTAACACAAATTAAACTTTCTAGACTCACAATGGAATGGATTAAAGACAGACTGCATTTCTTGGGGTGATTTAAGTAGAAAGTCTAGTTTTACCGTTTTCTGTATTTAAATATTTATTCTTACTCTGTAATAGTTTGTTCTGTGACTGTTCCCAGAGGTTTCAATTAAAATTGAGTTCTTGAGGTACCAGGTGGTGTTTCCATGAATGTTTGCAGAATTCCTGCCTGAAAGAGCCTACTTTGTAAAAGTGGCTTTTCAAAAGTACTCAATGTCCCTACCTGAAGTTGTTATTAAAACTTCCATAAACCTAATGGGAGCAAAGATAGATTAATAAAGAATACTTTTGAAAAATATCACTCATCACTATGCTGTATTTTAATCATTCGGATTCCACAATTTACCATATTGAAAGAAGAGAGGTTGCAGTATTAGCAAAAGATGTGGTGCACTAAGGGAGATACTCTGGCCGTAATTTGCATTTTTTCACTTACCAGCCTACATTCTGATTAAAAAACAACCCACACTTTATTGCATTTGTATTCTGGATGTGCAGGAAGTCTGAGGCAAGTATGCCTTAACCATCTGAAGAGCAAATTTATATGAAGCAATTTGATATGTAGGATTACGCTTGTACTGTATCTGGAGACTCTGAGGCATTGATAGCCCGTGGTCAGCACTGAATTGGAGACAGAATGTTGTAAAATACTTTGCAGAAGTACAATTAACTTGAAAAGATTTCAGAGAGGCTCTTGAACATTTCAGAGTCTGCTACTTCTACAGGGCTTAAATAAAACAAGTCAGGTATTCCTTCTTGGAACAGGCAGATGGGGTGAAGAGGAGGCAAAGAGGGCTGAAGAGGATCGCTAACTTCAAGCTCCTCTCCAGTATTCATCAACCTTTATGTGCAAGCCAAGAACTAGTTTGTGGCAAATGAACAGCAGACTTGTGGTTGTACAGAAGAGCTTAGTGAACCTTCTAGATCTAGGTCAAAACATGGGGCTCTTCTAGGCAAACGGTTGCACGTATCTGTGCAGTATCTTGCCATACAAAGCTGAACAACCTAATCTCTATAATAACCTGTGAGAAGTATTCCCGTGTTTAAGAAAACGTACAAAGATAACCAAAAACAAGGAATTCCAGTCTCCCTGCTACATAATCTGGTTGCTTTTGCTGTTTGTTTCATTTTTGGACACATGGGAGTGAAAATCCAATGAATTTATCTTGATAAGAAATTCAGAAATGACAAGTCTTTGGTCAAAAAAGAAAGCAAAATAACAGCCCCTGACCATTGCCCTTTGCTCCATTTCTGTGCTAATTAACATCACAGACATCAAACTATGACAAGGGAATGGGGAGGAGAGGAAGCAAAGAAGAGCTCACAATCATGTATTTACAACTTGTACATAGTTCAGAAAGTCTAAAAATACCAGTAAAGATAGGAAGATCACACATAATAACTCATATTGTAATGCAAACCAACCAATGTTTTCATCTCTTGCTGACTTGTTGCTCTTCTCCCCTGATCTAAATAAAAAGGTAATACTTAGACAAATGTAAGGGGATTTGCTGCTGAGCGTGTCTGAAATTAATTTAAAAAAAAAAGAAAGTAGGAAGACTGGATTCTATCCCTTCCCTCTGAAAAAAAAAAACAACCAACCCAGTCATTTAACAAAGTTACTAACCTTTTTCGTTGTGTGGATTTCTTTTTTCTAAAATAAAACAGAAAGGAAATGATGGTCAAGAGAAGTAATAATTCCCAATTTTCTCTCGCATACAAATCTGCTTCAGTATATTTGAATAATTTGCCATATTAAAAGAGAAACGAGGAACTTTTTTAGCATTCTATCTATGGAGTGCCTGGAATGGTGAAAATATGGTGAACAACATATTTCAACACCTTACTTGCCTAAAGTCTTGCTATCTGTGGTGGTTAAATTTACAGAAACAGTATACATCTTTCTCTTTCAATACTGTGGCTGGAAACCCCGTTTAAAAAAAATTTGTGAAAAATATTTCAGTAACATCACAAAAAAAAAAAAGAAAGAAAGAAAAAGACTGTTACATTGAAATGATGACATTAAGAGGTTTTGAGTTACTACTCAAACAGAACTGGTTATTTCAATGCTACTTGTTGAAGGAACCATAGTTAAGACCTAAAAAGATAGAGTCAGTTTACTTTTTTCTACAATACTTGGTTTTGTTCCAACTAGCCGTAGCTTTTTAAGTTACCCAAACTCTTCAAAAGTCATATTTAATTAAAATAAACAGGCTGGAAGGAAAGTCTTGAAAATTGCCTGGTCTGCTGGCTGTGAAGCTTTGGGTACTCTGTTAATCTCAGAATATGAGGGATGGGCCATTTTGATATCTCAGAATCAGAAAATCCACATTTCTGAAGTACACAGACAGAAGTTGTTTAAAGTGCTAATATGAATATAACAGTTGTACTGAATCAAATCAAAGACCTAGTAGCTTGTTTCTGACTGCGGTCAGTAAGGAAAAAGTACAAGAAAGGACTTTAACTTTCTTCAATATACCCTTTCCAGTGATCCATGGCTTTCGAAAACAGTCAGAGAAATACATGCATCATTTTGCTGAACAGCCTTTGACAATCTTTATTTTCCATGTGTTTGTTTAATGGAGCTGAGCCCAAGATCTCAAATCTACAAATCAAAATTTGTTTTTTGTAAAAAATTCAGAAAAAGCTTCAAATATATTTTTTGGGGGCACATTTTACCTTAATTTTCAAAGATTCTCTGATTTTGCCTTGGAAACTAATGACCTTAAAAAAAATTCTGCAAGCTCAATATTAATATTTCATAGACAAGCCAATGACTGATTTTTTTAAAAAAATTCCGAACTTTTAAATATTGTGTCTGTTGCCCCAAGAGAAATTAAAAATCATGGACTATGACAGCACTTGAATTACAATTAAAAATAAGATTACAATAGATTACTATACTAAATAATATATATAAAAAAATAATCAGAAAGGCAAAGCTAGAAGATGCTAGCGGGAAAAGGCCAGTAGCAATTCCTAACATTTTACACAGTAGCAATGACCTGGCAATAAGAAAATAATATGTAGCAATTAGAATTAGCCTAACAATGAACTACTGATGATTTAATGTTCAAGGGCTGCAAGTTAAAAAAAAACGGAACAAGAAGTGTTCTATACCAACTTTTCCTTTTCATTTTTTATACATACCATATTTCAGAGGTTATAACCAAATAAATCCTACAAAATTCCTAATTACAATTCAGACTTATGCATTTTGAAAGCCACATCATCTGTATAGGGGCTGTGCTGACAGCAGAACTCTGTATTTCAAGTGTTTCAGAATTCCATAAACTTCAAGAACAAGGTTTGATTAGTACTTTTACACAAGAGGTTCTTAATTAACAAATAAATGAAGCACCAAAGTGAGGAAAATCTGATTACATATACACACTGAAGGAGGAGAAACCCATGCACAAATCCTAAAGGAGATGCCAACAATGTGGTTTTGATAATCTAACAAAAACACAAAACCTTTTACTGCACTTACCAGCAAAGCATTTGGAACAGAGATTCATAGTCTTGCTGGACCTGAGGCAAAAATAAAAAAAAAAAAAAGCTAAAAAATTCATTATAATTCTAATCAATACAGGGAAGTCTTCTGGGGAATGAAGCAAGGGTATAGACAGAGTAAGAACTTAAATGGCTAGAAACAAACATAAGTGCCTGAACTAGGAACAGGGACGGGGGGAAGAGACTTCATAGAGTAATCTCTTTCCAATTTAAGGATCTTCCAAAACACGTCTTCCACACATTTACCTCATATATGAAAATAAGCTTACTTTACCATTCAAAGTATATGTTACATACTCATCATTCATATCTTTCTATTGCAATATGATAATAATGATAGACAGGAAGAGCCAATACATTCCACTTGAATGTTAGACTCTCCTTGGCAACAGCTCTGCAGTGCTGACAAATCCTGAATACAGTACAGCAATAGAGAGATTAAAGTATTGCACTTATAAGGACACAAACAGATGTGCTCTTGGAAGTCTAGCTGGAATGGCTTAAGAAGTTATTACCTCAAGCTGTTCATTTCTACCCTCAGCTGCATCCAACAGTAATTTAAAATAACCTGGCTGACTTTGCACTGACATAGACTAGGATAGTTCATATGATCCATTAGCGCAGCTCAACTTTGAGGGCAGCAACCTTCAGCTGAGAGAAAAACAGCTGGAGAACGACAGCAATATCTTAAGCCTCCCAGATGTCTCCAAAGCGTTTGTGCAATTATGCCACAAGTATTCACCCTCATAAAGTAACTCAGTAGGCTCACCAAAAAAAAAAAAATAATTAAGGTTATAGACCTCTCTAGGGCTACCATGAAACTACTCAAGGCAATATGCTATGGGAGAACAAGTTTTTCCCAGCTTACGAGAAGTTCTCTTCTAACATCACAAAATCTCCTTTACAAAGTGAGCTGGAGAATATTCTCAAAAGCTCTCTAACTATTGAAATGTCTTTAGGTAAGAGCAATCCAGTTTCTATGCCCATTGCCCAGTAATTGATTTGCTCAGCATTCCTGAATCAGCTCCACCATTATGTATAAGCATTAACACCATCCTGAGAAGGTCTGAAAGTACATATTGACAGGCAAGGCTGTAACAAAACTGTCCATGCCCACAAGACCCTTTTTGCATCCTCAGGGCAGCCTCTAGCTGGGACATCTCTTTTAGGCAAATTAATTGCACCTTTATCTTTAGAAATACGCAAACACAAAACCAATTGAGACTACCAAAACAGTTGTTTTCTATTTCCAGCCAAACATGGATGGATCTTTGAAATGAGATCTGCATCTTACCATATACAAATTATGGAAGTCAAACCTGCTTACTATCTTGAGCCAAAGATTTTCAAAAAATTTTTGAAGCAATTCTATCACAAATGAACACACCTATCAGAATTATAGATATTCCCCTCACCCCCCGCCCCGAGTCTCCAAATGGGTATTTTGAATGACTTTCCAGTAACAAAGTAAATCCAGACTTGGTCAATCGTATCTTAGTATTAGTCACATCAAAACATTACAGATGCTTTTCAATTCATGCACATCTGAAAGCTGGTTTACATCAGGCTCAAGAATTCTAGAACACAGTTCACTGCAGATATGAGACATAAGCATTTGCCAGCTATAGCAAGAGCCACAGACACATGAAAGCTAGTTTTAAATGCAAACAGTATGTGCACAAGAGAAAAGTTAATTCCCAGGAAAAGAAAAGCAGAACAGCATTCATAGCCATATAAATACATCGTCAAATTGGTATATACTCAAAAATTCAATATCTATGTTGACAGTCTGCACAGATTATCTACCTTCAAAAGAACTGCAATTAAAAACAGCGTGGTGAGTCAACACCTACAGCATTAGTGTGCTGCAGTTCAGTACTCACTGCTTATGGGTTAGACCTTCTGGAGCAGCTCAATATGCCAGGCAGGAGCTTCTCTGCAAAGCCATTAAACCCCAGGGGCAGCAAAGAAAAAGAAAGGCAGAGTTCAGATGGTTCATATTGACGACATTGGAATGGGCAAAGATAAATGTTTTCAGTGGTATAATCAACCATCTCAGCTGTTAAATATCAATCCAAAGCCTCATGTATTATATTTAATATAATATTTACTTAATATTATATTTACTTATCAGCACACCAACAATGGAAAATGCACACAACAACATAAAACTATGTGAAAAAAAAAAAGAAAAAAGCTGCCATTTACTCATAACACACACAAAAAAAATTTCTGAAAGCACAGTCTATCGGACAAGTGACCTTGTGAGCTAAATAACTTCAGTTCACTGTTACAGTTTCAAGAATCACTTTCTCTCTGATCCTTTTATATGATTTTTCAAGGCATCCAAGTCAGTCTGAGGCTGCTACGTAACATGAGAATCTAAACTCTTGAGAAAGTTTTTTCTTAGTTTCTTTTACAGTCTACTTGTGTCACTGCAGATCCATCAACATTACACTAGAACTAAGCAAATGGCATTTTTTATTAGAGACAGAGTAAGTGCTGATCAACAATCAGCCCCTTTTTGAAAGTGCAATATTTAATTAGAGCAAAAGCTTTACAAAGAAAATGCCTTAAGCAGTTTACAGACATCAAACTTACTAGGTATTATCTGAGAGTCATGTCAGTATCTGTCAAGTAAAATATGTTTGACAGCTCTTTGTTACACTGCAAATCCCTCCTCTCATTGCTAGATTTCCCCTTTACAGCAGGCAGGGGCTCTCTCATCAGACTCTTAAAATTGAGCAAACCTGCATATTGCTGTTTTCTCTATGAAGTAAATCTTGTTAACCACATTGCTGTTTTACATCAATTATTTCCTAATGACTCCAGCATTTACCAGAAGCTCATATTGCCAGGCAGGAACACCAAAACATAAAATTTCTTTGCTCCCAACAGCCTTTTCAAATATATCATACATCTGTGATATCTGTTATTTCTAGAGGCATTTTTATTTGAAAACTCAAAGCTCTGAAATATCAAACAGCCCTGCTCACGATACAGCCCTGTTTCCACTTCACAGGAAAGAGATGGTCACAACAGCCAACTCTACTTAGAGCAGGTAGCTTCTAGGGAAAGCAATACATTTCAGATTTCTAGGACCATACAGTAAAATTATGAGTGTAAAGGTGGGTAAGGCACAGTGAAGCCCGAATTCAAAGTCAGTCCTGGCAATAAGAACTGCATGTTTTAGACCATGAGTCTTTAGGCTGACACTCAAGACTTCTACACCTTCTGTCATAGTTAGGTAGGGGACAGTCAACACGCTTCTGAACCAGATATCTAATCACCACCGTTTTTAACCAGACATACTAAGGCAACTCCCAGATTTCCCTCATAAAAGTCAGCTTCATGCTTAACAGCACCTAATCCAGAATTACTATAGTATACATTCTGTATGTACAACATCCCTAGAAAGCCAGTTTTATACTGGTAATTTACAATCTCCACTTGTACATAATTTAAGCTGGTATTCAGAAAGACATTCATATTTATGGATAAATCAAGGCAAATAGAATGGTATTATCTCCAAGGCAGAATATAAAGTTAAACCCTACTTGAAGGTACTTCCATCTGTCAAAAAGAAACCATTTAACTAAAGGGTGATACAAAATTATTATGTAGATTGGAAACCAGAAGGTGAAGCAAGCTCGGAAGGTCAAGTGGCAGAGCAAGTTAGAAGCAGAAGGTACTTCAAGCCAGCTGGAAAACCCTAGAGGCTACAGAATGATTGAATGCAACAGTTCCACAGGGCTCAGTCTGAAACAAGTGTAGATATTAAAAGTGCTTCCACTGCCAAAGGAAAAAACACTCGCTTAACAACAAAGCCATGAAAGCAGTAGCAATGACATAGGGAGGATGAGTTGAAAGAGGAAGAAATTTACAGAAATGGGAAATCCTGGAAGTTATAACATATTTAAGCATACTTTAGGCAATAAATAAATAGTATGTAAGAATAAAAATAAAAGATACATTTGAGGCTATTCAAACCATCATCCCTTACCTGCACTGTTGCGCCTACAGATCTCCAGAGCAAAAGAAAACTTTGAGCCTTCACATAGACACACATGCAGACCACCATAAGGTCCTAACTTGAGTCAGATCAACATCTGACTCTCCGTTTAAAGGTGTATAATGCAAAGTAAGAGGCAGCAAGAAGCATTAAATATCAAAAATAACATACTTCAAATCCTGTGTATTGGTATGTAACTAATTAACAAAACTGAAGAGATTGCTTCCCTGATTCCATTTTCATATGGTACTTCCAGTACATTCTTATGAAGGTGTGGCCTCATCTACTCCACTGAAAAGTAGAATATGAAAGTTATATACTCAAATTTATGCCCACTAATTATTCCTTTTCTTTCTTGCCATTTGGCAGTATACCACTGCAAGGTACCATCCAAATCAATGCACATCCTACTCTGTCTTCACTGGAAATTTGCTTTTCCTTCCCCCTCTCCCAGTAAATGATTTTATCAATACAAAAACAAATCTAGAGAATGAAGTTGAAATTCTAGCCATAAATGTCAAAGACAAGACAGCTAGATGTACAGTAGTTGATTGGAATTACCAGAATTGAAAAATGTCAATCTCAATCTGAAGGTTGAAGAACAAATTACATGTGGAAATTTCGCACATTCGAAGAGAGTTTAAAAAAAAGTATATGGAAATTTGTCTGATCTCAGGATACTCAGTCTCCCTAATGAAAACAATCTTCTGCCAAGAAACTTAGATAGGCACACCTAATAACTACTGAAGGTTTTTTAACAAAATCCTACATTTTCCAGCAGACCAACAGGCACTTCCTAGCTTCCCCATTTCATCTTTAAGAGGAGAGGAAAAAACCCCAAACCAGAAACACTAAAAACTAATATTAACTCTACACAAGTGCCAAAGGGCAATACAAAATTCTCCGTTTCATCTGAATTCGGATGTCTCCTACGCTTTTTAAGGTAATAGTGAATTAGCATTATTAATGTAAAAGTTCACAAATAGCAGCATCATGCAGCTGCACCAGAGTAAAATAAGTAAAGATTCTAGTATAGGTGTATATTCTCAATGCTTGAAAAAAACCAAACCAGAATAATAGTCATTCTTGCAAATAATTTTTGTTCAGTTGTCTTTTGAGTACAGAAAAATAAGGAGTTTGGAGAAAAAAAATGCTTCCATATAGCATGCATGCATGCATTAGGTATTTAAATTTGAAGATATTTAAGCTACAGATGCTAATTAAGTATGACTGCAAAATCCCAGATTCTGCATTTTTATGGGGAACAAGTTTTGCCAGCATACCTAGTAGTGATTCTTTATGATTCAAAAGTTCCTACGGCTTGCTAGTAGGAAAACGTATCTGCTTCAGTGGCACCGTAATTACACTGGTGATTAAACACATCATGTTAAATGCTTCTTGATCCCCTTCCAATATATAGCAATTAGAGCAGGATTGCAATGTCCCTGCAGTACAAATGTATCTTAGCCCCTGAATGATGCCTGTCCAATAGTGTCAGGTGCCGTATGTTTGAGAAACCTTAACGTAACATGAATCATGTCATTAATTAGTTAAAACTATAAAGAAGCCTCCTCCCTATACACTCAGCACATACTGTTTCATGTATCTGGCAACTTAGGACAGCTATGCATAGGATAAATCAATGCATTTATACCACTGTAGTTAATGGTCTGTCACCATTTCCATTATAAAGCAATTTTCAAAGGTTTATAACTCTGCTGAAGAATTCACTCTGAGCTGAACCCTGGCACAGAGCAAAAGCAAAACCATAGCCTACATATGTTTACTTTCATTCAACCAGACCAAAAGGATTATTTATCATTAAAAGAAAATTGATCCAATACTGTATTTCTCTTACACTTTTCATCGTTCGCTTAGAGCACGTAACGCTTCACCTTGTACAGGAACGAGGTTAATTAGACTGTGTTAATAAGACCCTTAAATCATCCTTTGAAAGTTCTGGTCCTGTACACCAGCTTCTGAAGAAAGCCATTTTACTTTGCTAAATCAGAAGTCACCTCACTGATTTCATATATGCTGCATATTTGATATTTATAGTTCTTCCTTAATTTATGATCTTGCTAAGGGGATACAGGCAAGGTTTTTTGGACAGTTTAAACAATTATTCATATTTTTAGACTAAGGCAGCTCAGTTATTCTTCAAGAACGATGTACGCCAAATTCTTTTCAAATAAAAGAAGTGGAGCATGAAAATGCAGGTGGACCTGTAGAGAACTTGGCAACCAGAAACATTCACGTACACTCAGAAACAGACTTTTGAGCGAACTAAAATCTGAAATTAAATATCCCACAAATGCAGTAAATGTCCTCTACTTCATCAGCTGTTCTATACCCATACACTCAGTGATAAGAATTCTAGTTCAATTAGAAAAGTGTTATCAGTAAGATTTTATTATTATTACTAATACTACAGGTTTTTTTCCTTGGAAAATAGATGAGTATTCTGCTTTTGAGTTTTGGACTCCTCATTTTCACCACTAACAATTTAAGTGTCGCTTATCATGTCAAGATTTTTTGTAAGCTGCTGGAAATGATGCTTCAGTTACTGAGTCACACGTTCACAAGGACCTCATCATCCTGACCTCAATTTGAAATGAAATGGAGGGTAAACTTTATGCACAGCACAGTGCACTAGTGCCAACGCCCTTCTGGCAGCTTCCCACACTCAAGAGATATGCTGATGCATCCCAATGATGTAGCTGTATCTTATTATTTTTTTCAATGCCTACACCAAAGCATTCTTTTAAAACTCTATGGCTGAACCACTTTTAACGTTTTTAATAGACAAAGACACTGAAGTGCTTTGTGGACAATAAGGCCAGAGAAGAGCACAAACACACAAGAGTAAGAGGGGAAAATGGGGAAAATACACAGCAACAAAGTAGCTCCTTACTCTTACAAAACACATCAAGGGCTCTGACACAAAAAAAAACCACATCAAGGGCTCTGGGCACTGATAGAGTTTAAATTTAAAGCCTTCTCCAACACTTCATACAATAAACTGCAAAGAATCCAGTGCATCTAAAATAGGTAAGACAGTTTGTAAAAACTTGGATCAGATTCAATTGGCTTTCCAGCTCAGCTTACAAAATTGCTGCCCTCCAGTCAAAGCTAAATGCTTTATATTCCCATTAATACATGTATCTATGCTTTAAGAAAAAAAAAAATCTCAGCAGCAAAATCCTATACCAAACATTCCTCTACAAGTCTTCAAAATCTTTTCACAAAGATGTGTAGCCAACTATTTAAAGGACAGTAAAAAAAGTTGAAATAATAAGTATTACCAGTATCCAAGAGGCCTTTAGTAAAGTAGGAATAAAATTTGAAAGTTCTGACCTACCCACCTTCCACCAATTCCTCAAGGATATTTTTTATTTACCTGTATTGCAGGTAATAACTAACATTGGCCTACAACAACACAATCATGTTCTTCAGATTTACAATATGAAATCTTATCAACTTTACCTTTTTCTTCAGATCAGACACTCCAATGCTCCACTCGTAAGTGGCACTCAAAAACCTATTCCATTTTACTGCACATTTTACCATTCCTTTTACCACAGGGTCAGTAATAGATACGAAATAGTAAAGCATTCTCAGAAAAAGAAAAGCTGGAAGAAACTTCAAGAAAGTATCCATTTTGTACCCTGACTTAAAGGCATGGTTAATTACGTATTTCCCCAAGAAACCTCCCTGAAACACTTCCTGACATGAACAACTAGATTTAGCTTAGAAAATTGGAAAAAATTTAGTTCTTGCTCAATTTAAGCCCAGCATGTCTCTTCTCTATGCAACAGCATTGAGAAGCATTTTTTAATAATAATTATTTTTCTGTGGCAAAAAAAGTACTTTAAATACCTGGCATTATAATGGCTTAGAGTAGTTAGAACTTTTGAATGACAGAAAAAAGAAAAAAGAAAAAAAAGAAGAGCCTTGAGAAGTATTTCAAAGACCCTGTTTGCTGTATGCATGTTAAATAACATTTACAAGGATAACATGTAAACCAGTTAAAAAATGTTGTGTAGTATTAACAAAACACACTAACAAAGTCTGGTTTAAGCACCATGCCATAAGTGCTCTCTCAAAGACTATCTTAAAATTTTGATATTCTGCTAAACTCCTTTGTTGCAGAGACTTACTTTTCCCATCTAACAAGTCAAACATTACACAAGCAAAAAGGAGTTTAAAGTGTTGGCCATCCCGACTACGGAGAGAGAAAGCACTCGAAGGCACACTATATGCAAAAGAGTCAGAACCCCAAGAATTATTTTTACTATTCATTTCTATGAGTTAGAGCACAGGAAGCTAGGTTCAGAAATAAAGCAGCCAGAAAGAAGAGGGAAGAGTATCCCTTGGACAAAGCAAGAAAGCATTGCAGTTCCAGGACTGGGAAGGAGCAACGTCCTATTCGGTAGTGAGGAGGTTGTCCAATAGGATCTCTCATTTGTCTAGATCTCCCTAAGCAACCCCAAAAAGAAGCAGTATAACTGTATGCTTTCATGAATGAGCAACCATCTCTCTTTTACAGTTTTTTGCACTCCTTGCTTATCAAAACCTGCTGGAACTGCATGCTACAGTAAAATTGTAGCACTTCTTGGAAAGCAGCTGAAGAATTTTGACAAGGTGCCCACAATCCTATCTTATTACACTGTTCATAAACACACATGTCTAAAAGAAGCTACCAGCATGTAAGTCAGCAGGCATTTTTCCTCCTCTCCATTTAAAACAGGTTTCAGTAAAATCTTCAAAAGGCTAGCTGGAGGTTCACTGTGGGAAATTCACTTTCTTCCATCCCAGCTAGCCTTGGACCCAACTGCACAGTTAGGAAGCAACACAGCTCTTACTTCAGTCAGTGCTGCCTCTACACCTGACTATGCACAATCATTTTCAGTTCTCAGGTGGGAAATTTTAGCCACATCTCATCATACCGTTCTAGAGAAGAACAGTACTTCAGCTCTTCCTTCAGGAATTTTATATGAATCATATCAAGGATATGCCTACACTAGGAGCAATCTGTCAGTTAACTATTTAAAGACAACATCTCTAAAACTAAATCTTCCTATACCAGCAGAAACAGTTTCAACCCTGCTGGTACAATAAAAAAAAATAAAAATACAGAAAAAGTTGCTTTTAGAAGCAAAATAAACCACGGTTATCTCATCATAATCCGTACAAAAACCACTAATGTCCTTTCTGGCAGAATCCTGTCAGTTGTATTTCAATGAACTGAAACTATCCTGCTGATGGCACAACCAGGTTTGACTGCTTGTCTTAGTTACCCAGAAATTTTGGTCAACTACCTAATCGCTCTCAGATAGAAGTCTGTATGAGATTTTGCATCTCTCAGGTAACGATCAGAGACTCTCAGCCTCAAAAAACACCCCAGAGTAAAGAAACAGAGTGCCACTCACTTGCTATACTACAGCGATGTTACTTGCACTAAGATCTTACACAAAGTTTTGGCCTAGAAGAACGGGCCCACTTTGGATACTTAAACTTGAAATCTCCTCTCATACGTAACTTCTGGTTTTTCTACCACAAAAGCAGAGTTCAGCATAATACCAAGGAATTTAGCATTTCTAAGCAGCAGAAAACTGCTCCTAAACAATTCCTTCAAGATGTTTGTGTTAAACATTCATCTTCTGAAGTGTCTGAAAAACACTAAATAAATCAGATAAAATTTACAACAACAAAGAGTTCAAGGAACAAACAAATACAAATGTAAATGTTTGGCAACACAGCTTAAAAAAAGCAAACAAGGCCTCAAAAAAACCCACATAACACTGTAAGCAAGAATTAGTCTGGTAACAATAAACAGAAAGACTTATACAAAGTAAGATATTAATCTGAACCTAGAAGAAGGTGGGATGGGCTTTTTTCCATAAATGTGCATCTAGGCACAAACACAAGTAAAGAAATAGAAAAGAAGCCGTAACACTAAGCAGCATTAGCTCAGTGAAAGATGACATGGGAAGTTACCTACAGCTCCATTGATAGTTTATATCAAAGCAGCATCTTCTTTTCAAAGAAGCGTTCAGTGTAAAGTTGCTTTCCAAGGAGCTTCTAAGACACAGTGGATGCTGGCCATGAAAATCATCTTCTGCCCTCAGTCCCTTCACTTGTTATGAATGATGTATGCTCTATAAACCATCCCAAATCATCCCGTTAAAAGACAAATGCCAAAGGGGGGAAATCTGCACAGTTAAGTAAAGAAATCCAGAATGAAATGGAAGAGCTTAGAGGACCAAGTAGCAGAAGGAACGCTGCAAACCATGTAAGTTTTGAACCCTTTACACAAGTGAGCATGCAGTGCATCATTATGCTTGCTGCTCTGCCTGCTGCCCCTGAGAAGAATCTCTGCCTCCCCTATCATTTGTGATCCATACAGTCAACACATTCTTCATGAGAGTTAAAGGATATTTTTCTTTAGGTTTTCCTTTTTTTTTTATTTTTTGGCTGTTTGGTGGTTTCATTTTTTTTAAGCCATGATTAAAGCATTAAGCATACAAAGGATACTTCAATGTCTGAAAATCTCAACTGCCCCCAACATTTTCAATGTGGTTTCTGAGACCTGAGTTTGACTTGAGAAATACTGGTCAACTCCATTCTCTTTCCAAGTAAAGGATGCTGGAAAGTTAAGGGCTCACTGATGTGGTAGAGTTCAGCAACTGGACTGCAACTAAATGTGCTGCTACCCTCAAATACTATGACTCGTGACCAGTAGGGCTGCCCCAACCTTGCATTTTATCCAGATAAGTTAACATTTCAAAACTCTTCTCAATTTTACTTTGAATAGAAAAATGCTTTAAATACCTTCAACTGGGCTAAACAACTACACATTCAAATATAACATTACTGTAATAAACATCCTGAGCTCAAATCACTTCAGCTATAGTGTCCAGAATTTACGTGGCATAAAACAAGAAACATCTTTAAAATAATGTAATGTTCCATGGTGCCAATGTCTTGCCTTTTCAAGTATTTTGAATGCAAATGCCTGATCTCCAAGAGCAAACACAAAAGTAGTAGTACTCCTCAAGTTTTTTCAGGAAGAAAAAACACTTTAAATGCTCCACCCCAATTCCGGTGGGGGAACCTACTTGCAAAATAAAGATTTAAAATCTGCCCATCTCTGATGTAGCAGCAAATACTAACTTATTATCTTCAATCTTCTCATTAGCTATAGTTAGCCCATAGTTCTAGCTGCTTGTCGTTCTGCAATTGTAACAATACAATTTAGTTCAAATACAGAACAATTAAGCATTACTAAAGCTACTTCAGGAGTATCCTATGCATTCTTTTAGTGGACAGTATCCCGGTCTTTGGGATTTTCTTTTATCATGTGTTAATCCAAGATAACATGCATCTGACTCCCTGAATAAAAATGCCATATTACAAGCCTATGTTTATTAATTTCTTCCACGGAGAAAACTGAAAGTTTCAAAAATAAACACATGATAAAAAATCACTTTCAGTAATGGAAAAGTTGACTCTATGTATGTTTGCATACTTAGCTTTCTATGTAAATAATGAAACAATCAAAATAAAAGGATATCATTAAACAAAAGTATTTTGAGTCATAATATGTAAATATCATTAACAACAATACAGATGCTTTTCCTTTTTTCTTTTACATAGGCAAATAAAAATCTTTCTCTTTCACAGCTATATGGTCACTACCACATCACTGCATTGACCAAGAACTCAACAGCACAAGGTATCTTCCATAGACACTGAAACAGAATGAGCACAGTACACAAAAACCAGCCCAGACCAAAGGCACCAGCACTGAATTGCATCTAACAGACAAAAGTTTCTTCCTTATGGAGCTGCACTAGTATTTTTACACTAGATTATTCTGAATTTATCTTAATTTTTCCACCTTTCATGCTCTCGTGCTTTCAATATATATATAAAAAACAGTATTTCTCAAAATTCCAAAAGGAAACAACAGCAATTCATTGACAAATATTCAAGATTGGGTAGTTAGTATATCTAGCTATCCAAATAAAACATTCTTAGTTATAAGTATTCAAAATGATAAGGACTTTGTCAGAGGCCTCAAATGTTTTATTTCTAACTATTATCAACAACTGTTCTCTCTTCGGCATGTTCAAGTGCAGCATGCCTGAAAATTAATCCCTTACATTCCAGTGTGAGCACCTGTACCCAGGGAAGGGCAGAAACGATCAGGGGAGAAGAACATATCCACAGATACCTTTCAGATATCCTCCTCCATAAAGCCTGTCTTTTGCATAATAGTAAAAGTTTTTTTAAAAAAAAAAGAGAAAAGGAAAAGGAAAAGGAAAAGGAAAAGGAAAAGGAAAAGGAAAAGGAAAAGGAAAAGGAAAAGGAAAAGGA